>JASVEL010005998.1:0-209659 GCA_032618575.1 Nicotiana noctiflora | reverse complement strand
TTAAAATATGGGTCATGTTGGGCGGGTTAGGTTATGACCCATTGTTTAGCCCATCTTGACCTAGCCCATCTTAACCCAAATTCACTTTGGACTGGGTTGGGCAATGACCCATTTATTGACTAACCCATCTTGACCCGCCCAAATTCAGCCCAACCCGTCCATTTGCCACCCCTAATTGCAGGGAAGCAGATGAGCATTTGCATTTTTGTACTTGAACTTCTAAAACTAATTAAATTTAGAAAACTATGATTAACTAGCGTTTTATCTGCATGTTAAATCTGTGTTAAATATATACGAATTTTGCTTTAATGAAGTCAGTCAGATTATCTCAAGCATTACCTCAACTGGTAAGACTGCTTAGTTATTAGTGATTGCTGGCTACTTTGGTACTTCTATGTCTTTCTATCCCTTGTAATGCACTTGGCTGATATATCTTTTAGTTCTTTTTGTTAGTTAGCTTTCTGATTGGATTTACTTTTGCAGGAGATTGTTGGATACCTTACCATACTACAAAATTGTTGATATCCAAAGGTTACTCATAGAACTCAACCAACTCAAGATATCAAGAAAACTAAAAAGCTACGCGACAAAGAAAAAACTTTGGTTTACGGTCCTGAACGTGAATTAAACCTTAAACTTTTGTCGTTTTTATGATATAAACAGGAGATTTTGCACCCAATTCAGAAAATAATGACTTCATTTGGGTCGCTTAAGCAGGCTATCTTTGACAGACAAGCAAGAAAACAACAGTACCAAGATCACATACTGGGCCTGAATGCTTATGACCGCCACAAGAAATTCCTCAATGATTATGTTGGATATTATGGAAGAGAGAGATTCACACAAGAAAATTTGCCTGTTAAAACAGATCAGGATACACTTAAAGAAGGATACCGGTTCATACGAAGTGAGGAAGACGATATGAATCCATCTTGGGAGCAAAGGTTGGTGAAGCGCTACTATGACAAGCTTTTTAAAGAATATTGTTTAGCCGATATGACACACTATAAGAGTGGCAAGATTGGTCTGAGATGGAGGATCGAAAAGGAAGTGATATCTGGGAAAGGGCAATTTGTTTGTGGTAACAAACACTGCGATGAGAGAGATGGTCTAGCTAGCTACGAGGTGAATTTTTCATATGTTGAAGCAGGAGAAAACAAACAGGCCCTAGTGAAATTGGTAACCTGTGAAAGATGTGCAGAAAAGCTTCATTATAAAAAGAGGAAGGAGAAGGAGAAGGAGCAATATAGAGAAAACCTGAAAGATAAGCATCGTAGGAAAAGGGAAAGATCTGTAAGTGATGATGACAATAAGGATGATAAATATGAACAAAGGAAAGGCAAGAGTAGAGGGTCCAAGGCTTCAACTTCATCTGAAAATCCGGGTAACGAAGATAATGAAAATATTGATGAGTATCTGGAGGGAATGTTTCCTTGACAGGAGGATATTGATATCATGTAAAGATTTCAAGTTCCATAAAAAAATTTTAGACTGCAGCTAGATATTTTTGTTGGCGCAACAGATTGGAAATTTGGTTGGGAAAGCGGAAGTAAATTCGTATCTTTATATGGCTAGACCGTTTAAAGGAACACAGGAACCTGGAAAAGCAGGAAGTGGTGAGCTCAAGTATTCTAGTATTTGGTTGTCTTATCCATGATCGGTCAGTCGTGATTCTAAGTCGGGTATTATTCACATGTAGCAAGTGATAGTTTTGCTTAGTTATCTACAGTTTTTGTTAATCACAGAAAGTAGCTACTCTGAATATAAATACAAAATCTTGCACACATATGGTCGTTGTGAAGTTTCTTGAAATTTATTCCTTTGACCTGATGAATGTCTCATCCTTCAATTGTTGTCGATCGATTTAGAGATGTATCGCTCCTCTTAAAAGGAGGCAGTGAAGTTCATGACTTTCTATAGCTTTCTATCTTTGTTTGCAGTTTATCAAGTATGGAACTGGGGTCTGGGCTTCACTTGGTAATCGAAACGGATAGAACTGAACTTCACTATCGTGTTTGTGAAAATAGTTGTTCCATTAAATGTTTGCTGCTAATTAACCATTTCAATCATATATCTAAAGTAATTGTATTTAAACTTTATTAGAATTAGGCCTGTTTCTGAAATTTAAAATTATTATAGTATATAATAGTACCAAATTTAAACCCTCGGGGTTGGCCTGGTGGCAATAGACTTGAGCCTTCGGGTTTGTTCCCTTTCAAGGTTTCAAGTTCGAAACCTACTTGGTGCAAACAATTTTTGAGTCCTATCGGATTGGGTAAAACTTGAATTAATTGTGGTGCAATTGCAGGAAACTCGTTGCCGAGGGCCTGTGCACCCGGGATTAGTCAGGACTTTTATAGACTCGGACACCCGGTACAAATAAAAAAATAATAATAGTACAAAATTTATCGGTAAATATAGGATAAAGTTAATTGGATGCGTGTGTGTTTTTTCCAGATAAAATCAAAATCATGATATTTACGCATATTAGAGGTAAGATAAAGGTGCAAAAACTTTCTTAGTAAAATATATTTCGTGTCTCCCCTTTCTCGTACATTGATAAAATTGGTTGAATAAGAACTGACATTATGATTATGAGAATTGAGAAAAAGAGGATAGCACCATTCGAATTCGAAAGGCATAGACTTCATTAGTAATTCAAAAGGTACATATGGACTTTATTAGTAAAAAAATTGAAATACCATTTTGTTTTAAGACAACTGAAAACATAAAATAAAAAGAGAGATAGTGCATGAGGTTCCGTTATTCTCGTTGAAATATCAGAAAAATAGTAAAACTAAAACAACATTGCGTTAAACACTTTGTAGCAAGAAAAGAAAATCTCATTTTGTGTCATTTCTTGAATATCAAGGTGACCAAAGGTCTCTTTGTTTTAGTAAATTTCACAAACCTTCGAATTTCCTATTCTAATATTTCTCCCTTCAGCAAGCTTCCATTTTCATTTCATTGCAATTCTTGATCTCAATATGTGCTGAAACTCGGAAATTTTGAGTTGGAATTTATTATACTGTCAGAAATACCAAAATTCTCATTTTCCTTAGAATTTTTTTATAAAGGTACGTCTGTTTGAAATATTTGGTGATATTGAACAATAAAATTGGAACTTTTCATTTTCATTGTGATTATTGATCTGGGTATGTGCTGAAATGTTATGTTTCAAAGGCCCCCTTTTACTTCACTGTGAGGGATTGAAAATTTCTGATTGAATTATGGTATCTTTAATCTTCTACACAATTTCATTTTCATGACCAATATTTATTTGGGTATCTGGTGAAAGATAGATAATGTTCTTTGAATTTATGATTATCTTAAATTAAAATTTCTAATGCAGAACTAAGATATTTTCATTTTCATACCTTGATCTGCTTATTTTATGAATTTGCAGTTTCTAAAGGCCCCCTTTGGCTGAACTTTTGGGAAGATAAGGAGATGTCTGAATTTTGATGATATTGAGTTGGAAACTCATATTCAGATATAGAAATTTGCTTTTAGGTAGAGAAAAATGGGGGTGGATTATTACAACGTGTTGAACGTAGGGAAGACAGCGACGGATGATGATCTGAAGAAAGCTTACAGGAAATTAGCAATGAAATGGCATCCTGATAAGAACCCCAACAACAAGAAGGAAGCTGAGGCTCAGTTCAAGCAAATATCTGAGGCCTATGAAGTTTGTCACACTTACCCTTTCTTTATTTTTAATGTGCATATCTATAGAAATGTTCATAATACAACAACACCAACATACCCAGTATTATCCCTCACCATTTAAATATAGTAACAATACAGAAAAACTTGACTTATTCTTATGTATTCTGTTGTTGCTTAAGTATAATATGTAATGGAGTTTCTTTCTGAAACCTTCTGTGAAGTTTGAAGGATCTATCTGCGGCGAAACTTTGTGCTAATTTTGTGAAAATGACAGTGTAACTTCAAGGAAAATCTTTGGAAGTCCCACTTTATGAGAGCTTTGATACTAAAGATGCCAGAAGGAGCAAAATATTAGTATTTTCTTTCACTATCCTTCAATGTGTAATTGAAAGCTCTTTGTTTCGTAGCAGTTGGTTTGGCCTAGTCGGCTCTGGGGCTTCTGTTTCTGCTTTCAACCGATGTTCAAATCTTGTAGCGATGGCTATAATGATTTTGTCATAACTCTAGTGGTTGTTGAATTGATTGCTCCTTACCCCTTGCTAAGCAAAAAAGAACAGATTTTGTTTTGTTTTGTATTATGTTTTAGTGTATTGTCTCTGACTTTTCTCTTTAGGACGGATGTTATTGAGCCTCCGCCTATTATAATTGAGTCATTTAACCAATTGTGAATCTTGAAAGAATCAAAGATATGATATTTGCAGTAATTCTAATGATCATAAGATCTTGGTGTCATGCATTCTTACTATCAAGTTTTACTCCTTCTGTTCAGATTCTAAGTGATCCTCAAAAAAGACAAGTCTATGATCAGTATGGTGAAGAAGGTCTAAAAGACATGCCGTCACCTGGATCTAGCGGTAATCCTCGTAATGCAGAGGATATTTTTGCAGAATTTTTCGGGAGCAGTCCGTTCGGGTTTGGGTCAGCTGGAGTAAAGTCGACGAGATTCTCATCAGAAGGAAGCGGTTTGTTTGGAGGATTTGGTGGGGGTGAGAATATTTTTAGAACAGCGAGTGATGGAACGGGTGCTACTATGCCCAAAAAACCACCACCAGTTGAGAGCAAATTGCCTTGCAGCCTTGAGGAGCTTTACTCTGGATCTACAAGGAAAATGAAGATCTCTAGAACTGTGGTTGACGCGAACGGGTAATCACATTCCTTTTGTTCTCCCCCTCTCTTTCCGTCGTTTTAAAATGTTCTTCTAGAATTCTGCAATTATTAAGTATTATAAATGACGAATACTTACGAGCTATTTCCAGTATCATCTATGAATGAACAATTACAATGAGTTAGTAATGTTAAGTTGCTTAGCATTTATACTGATATAAGTACAGATTTTGGTTGGCATATAGTTGCATTTGTTGTATAAAGAAAATCATATCTATAAACCTTATCTCATGTGACCACCAAAGGATATGGTGCAGTGGATGAGACTGCTCTTTCCTTAACCATATGTCTCAGGTTCGAGTCCTTAGTATGGAAAAATCCTTGGTAATGGGGCCCTATGCGCCGCGAATCCCGATATAATCAAGCTCTAATGCGGGTACTGGACACCGGATGGGAAACCAAAAAAAAAAACTTATCTCATGTGTTACCTGCTGTGTTTGGATGCAACTGACGTGCATTTTGCTAAGAATTCTGTAAAATATACAAACAAATGTTTCTCCTATTACCATACTATATATTTGATGTGATTTATTTGCTGGGAAATCAATATGAGAGTTATTGCAGGCGGTTAGTGACAGAAACGGAGATTTTAACGATTGATGTAAAACCTGGCTGGAAGAAAGGGACAAAGATAACATTCCCAGACAAAGGAAATGAGCAGTTGAACCAGCTTCCAGCAGACCTGGTGTTTGTAATCGACGAGAAGCCCCACGACGTTTACAAAAGAGATGGGAATGACCTTATTAGGAACTACAAAGTAACATTAGCAGAGGCATTGGGAGGAATTACTGTCAACCTCACAACGTTAGATGGTCGCGAGTTGACAATTCCAGTGAATGAAATTGTGAAACCTGGTTATGAACTTGTGGTTGAAAAAGAAGGCATGCCAATCACTAGGGAACCTGGCAACAGAGGTGATTTAAAGATCAAGTTTGAAGTTAAATTTCCTACAAGATTGACAACTGAACAACGAGCTGCCCTTAAGCGCGCTTTGGGAGGTTGAAGCTGCTAAATCCAAGATTCCAAGTTAATTCAGAATCACATTAGAAATATAGGATGTTATTTTTGATGCATTCATTGTAACCAAAAAGAAAAAAGTTCTTCTTTACACATGTTTGGGACTCGTCAAAGATGAGATGCCCAACTTAGTCACTCCTCATTTTCAATACTTCTTTTTTCATTTGAACAAGGTATAGCACTTTCTTTTTCAGATTTTCTTTTAATTATTTCGAGGCGGAAGCAAAGAGTATGTCATCTATTGTGTCCTTGGTGCCGATGCAGAGACAGATCAAAGATTTTATTTCTATAGGTACAAGATTTAAGAGTTTTAGCGTTTGAACTCATTATATTTTTAAAGTTATGAGTTCATATCCACTATTTTTTTTTATAAATTTAATAAATTTTTATGCTTAAATTTATATTATGTATCGAAAGTTATGGGCTCAATAGAACCCGTCACTTTAATACTACATCCGCCCCTGCTGACTGACTTGATGGAGGGTTAATATTGACACTTGTGTTGTTAACTAACATTTTCAATTGCGAAACGTTATAGCATGTACTTGAAAGTTGGCAGCTTATTTACCTAATTGTTGTTCTTTTCTAGTCTCTCTCGCCCATTTGCTTCCCACACAACCACCCCACCACCAACCCAACCCTCCACTCCAACAATCGAAAAAAAAAAAAAAAAAAAAAAAAAAAAATAACTATCCAGTAAAATCCTACAAATGAGGTCTTGAAAGGATAATATGTAGGCAGACATTACCGGGGCAGTATGAAATGAATATTGCAATTACAAGATTATTCACAGTAGAGTATGAAATAAGGAAAAAAAAAGGAAAAAATGAACTTTTAATGTCGTCAACCACCATGACACGTTTGTTAATGCGCTGGACATGGAGGGCGCCAGAAGAGTTAATATATAATAAATCATATCCAGTCATGCACAGGAATTAAGCTTAAAGGACGAAAATTGTTGTGTTTCTCTTTTCCTGAAACACAAAAACAAAGAAGAGAGTATCTCCTGCTTTTATGCTAAAAGGTTTACATAATTGTTCTAAAACAACTAGAAAGCTACATGCCTAATCTAAGGTCTAAAAGCCAAACACAAAGAACGAAAAACATATCCAGAATTTACATCATGATGACTAATCATCAACTAACAAAACGAAAAGACTTCAAAATCCCCTATTCCTCGCATCCCTTCTCCAATCAGCTTGATATTGTCCCCTCGGTGACAATATTTGTGGCCTGTTTGGAACGTTTATTGGTGATTGTAAAGGCATAGCCATAGGTGTTGCCAAAGGTCTATGATGAGCCAAGAGCGGCCGCTGAAAATTATGGCCTAAAGGGTAAGGAGGACGCTGCTGCTGGTGGTGGAGTGGGGCTTGTGGCTGCCACTCCGGAATGTCATCGTCGTCATTCCACGGTTCAATTTCAATACCAACATTTGTAACTCTATCACTAGTACTAGCTGTACCAGTTTGCCCATACTTAAGTACAAGTTCTCTCATCTGGTCTACAGGCCGAGAGGGTGGTTGTTGGTTATACGGGGCAACTCTTGACCCGTGAGACAAGTTTTGAGACGGATGCCTAGGCGTAGAAGCATTTATATTACCAGAAAAATTAAACTCAGGCAAATCATCATCATCACGAACAGCTTTGGGACCAAACCCAGGTGGAATATCATCATCATCATCCGGGGTAGGATCGTGTTTCGAAGATACAGGTCCTTTAGGCATCAAATTTACATTAACGTTTCCAACTTTTTCATGCTGTCCTCTAGAAAACATCTGTTGTTTTTTCAAGCCGTGTTTATTGTGCGAAGAAGAGTTAGGTGATATCGTTGAACTTATATGAAGTTTTCTCCATACAACTACACCAATTAGACCATTTTCTGTAGAATCATATAGCTCTCTAGGGTCTTTGGTAAAGTGTTTGCTTATCATATCAAGTAAGCGCGGCGGACACAAATATACTTCCACTCCTGGAGCTGGCTCGGCAAAGCCCGGCCTCTCATCTGAAACGTATGAATCCACTGCCTAAAAGGATTATCAAAGACCAGATAAGTAAACGTGAATCAATTAATAATTACTGCAGTAGAGCTGCTAGAAATATAGTACCAAAAGTCTCTACCTCAGAATTGTTTGCTCGTTCAATCTCAGATGAGTTGTCCCTCAGAACAAATTGAACAACCTGCATCATGCAATATGATAAGCACAAGTTTTAAGAATTTTAATATCGCAACCTATGTAAAAGCACTAAAAAAAATTTCAATGAAGAACTTATTGTAAAAGCACTAGTTTCAAGACGTAATATTGACCATTCAAAATTAGGATCCGTCAGTTTACTGGTACATCAGAAGTTATTCATCCACTTCTGGTTTAAAACTATGATTGAGCCAAACAAGTTGAAAATTTGTATTTATCGCAGACTAAACACTTGATTTCACTAAAAGCTAAACATTGTTGGAAGTTGAGTGAAGCATTTCATTTATCTTTCTAAAATCTTGGAGCTTTTGATACGTCTGACATTGAAAAAACCTAATAAGAGAACGTTAAATGAACTTAACCGAGCCTTCTGTAAAGGATGATTATTCAACTCAAGTCATTCCAACCACGGCATAAGAAAAAAAGCAAACCATCCAGTACATCATAAAAAGCTGGAAAAGCGGAAAGGACCAATGCTTTAAAACCAACTGATTGAAATGGCTGTATTTTGGAATGTACATTCTTAGTAGACAACAATGGAAGTCGTCAAAAAATAAGGAAAATCTACCCGCTATCTGCAATAAGCTGCAACCTGAAGTATGAAATAAAAGACTAGCTACAATAAAGGAAAGAAAATCATAAGATACCATGACTGCACGACTTCGTGACATAGGAAGCTCTTGAAGAAATTTCTCGAATGCATCAAGTCGAACTCTACCCTTGATCTCAAGAGAACTTGGCCACTCATTAGTTGGTGTCTTTTCACCACTGAAACAGAAGATAACAAAGAAGAAATGCCACTCTCTTGTTAGCACCACAGATAACGTTTTAATCAACACTTGCATTTTGAATGTTCTAGAGAGAGTTAAAAACAGAGAACAATGAAGGATATTTACTCGGAGACTGGATAATAGAGAACCCACTTCTAATACAAAGTACTAGAAAAAGGTAAAGGAAAACTAATCAAAAGCAGGCAAAGCCAAATGACGTAACATGCATTTAAATTGGTCACTCTATTTGTCTGCAGAGAGAATTTTCAAGACAAATAAAATTATCAAGGGGGGCGGAAAAAATAGCATGGCACTAAAAAGAAAGAGATAACCAGCAGAGAATCAACTGTGACAACAGTGCGATATAACATGTACTACAAGAGAATGACATCAATAGATACTAGATAGTAATTGATCTACAGATGAAGCTTTTAAAAAAAATATGCATACCTTCTAAACAAACCAAAGACTGTCACCAAGGATGAAATAGTAAGCTGGAGTGCCCCCTCCCAGATACTTGAAACTACAGAAGCACTACCACGATGTCCCGTCTTGATAGGGCTCTCAGCAGATTTTACAAGCGCATTATCAGTAGCAGTTACCTTTTTAACAACAGATCCCCCTGCCGATACCAGGGACTCCTTCGGTTCGGAGTGATTCTTGACCCCTTTATCTGCAGAAGCAACAGCAGGATCTTTAGAGGCTACACCAGAACCCACAACTTTGTTAGGGTCGTCAGAGCTTTCTTTGTCCGGAGGAGGCCTGGAATTATTGTTTTCGGCTGGTAGGTTCTCAAAAGGAGGTTCAGAATTGAGTGATTCCATGAATTCATCTAAGGAAACAATAGGAGGAAGAAATTCTGCATCCTTGAATTCTTCTACAACCATTCCCTGCATCAAATCAGCCCCATCAGCTGGAATTACCAAGCTATCAGACACATCTTGCTTTTCTGGCCTATTCTGTTGGCTGGTAACATTTTCTTTACTTCCAATCTCATCCGTACCAGAAGGGCTAGAATCTTTTCCCCTCTCTATCTTCGGGATAAACTGCGACACATTTGAACTTGCAGATATCTCAGCTGCAATGTTATTATCGTCCCGTTCAAAATCCACCTGATATTCACCCTTGTGAGTTTTCTTAACCAGGCGTCTCATGTCAACTTCACTATCAGGCAAAACTACCATTTGAGCAAATTCCTCGGCTTTTGCCACCCGCCACTGAGATAACTCCTTTGAAGCAAGTTCTTCAGCAGTCATTGAACATAACTTCTCCGGGGATATCTCACTGGACATCACTCTCTCTCGCAATTCAGGATTACTGCGATCTTTTAGGTTGAAGAGAAGAGACCTGCCTTTCTCTTTATATTTTTTGTTCACGCCTCCAAATAATTTAAAAAGTTCCGCCTCAATTTTTACAGCTATATCTTGTGGAGATGATTTTGCATGCTCGCCTTCATCTCCAACCACACCCTCATCAAACAAATTGGCTTTTTCAGCATCCTGGAGGAAGTCAGCTTCTCTTAACTGCATATCCAGATCCATCGCCCAAGTGAGACCATTCCCTTGCAGAAGTTCATCTTTGACAAAAAAGTTTTCGCTGAACGGAACATCATCCACATGCAATTCAAGCTCATCAGAGCCAGGTATAGAGTTTCTCATGCTCACGTCATCTTGAAGCCCATGAGATGAACTCTGACTGTCATTGATTTTCTCAACAGGGAAAGCGCCATCTGAAGGAAGTACATCACTGGAGTTTTGAGGCACATGATCATGTGAGACAGACGTTTGAGGTAGACCTTCAGTTGTTGGAGCTACATTCACCTGCGAAGGCTGAGAACCAACTGTTTCATTTGGATCCTTGGCAGCATTTACAACAGCATCTGGATTCTGACATGCCATAGCCAGAGCTGAAGCAAGAGATTCTCTCATTTTGGACCTCACAGCATCAGAGGACTCGGATCGAGCCTTGGAGGTTCGCTCAGCTTGAATTGTTCGTCCTTTTGGAGTCTGCGACCGCTGGGAGGCAGTTTTATTGGTTATGGATTCATTTCGCATTTTCTTGCTTGACGTGGGAAGACTTTGTGAACCTCCGGAAGCTGACTTTGACTGTTGCTGTCCAGATTTCTTGATAGCAGAAGATTGCTGCGCAAAACTAGGAGTTGCCGATAAAGAAGCTCCCGGTGCAGTGCGCTTATTTGGCATTGATGGCGTCTGAGGTGAAGAACCATGTACTGATGGTTCCATCTCAGCCTTCCGTTTGGCGAGTAACGAAGATTTCTGTGCACCTGGACTATTTGGCACATTTCTATTATCTGCTCCCATCTGCTGATGTGACAACATGAACTGCTGCGGATTCATTTTGGGTCCCATCTGTCCCAATTGATCCACAGAAACTGATGTATCAAATCTGTTGGCCATAGGCTCATTTGCCCAAACAAACTGATGTGATGCAGAATTATTTGGCATGTGTCCGACAATCCTTGTTTGCATATGTGCTATGGCAGAGTCAGGATTACCAGAAACATGGTCCATCTGAACCAGCTGCCCATCAGGTGGTCCTGAGAACTGCTGAGAGACAAGATCACTGGACATGACAGATAAACAGAAGAGCGCATACAACGTCAAAATTATAGACAGAGTGCCCCTGCACTTTAGAGCAAAGACGCTATGTTATTTACACCAACATCTTCCTCCAGGCCTGACTTATTCGTAGCACAATAGGATCCCTGCACTCAGAAAACAGCAAGCAAAATAATAAATCCCCGTGGAAATTGGAACAGGAAAGCAACCGCCACTTATCAAAACCAAGAAAAAAGATTTTTTTAAGAGACAAGCCCCATCAAAGCAGAATATAGGATGTAATTAACATCTTCAGCAAGGCAAGGGTTAACAAACAAATCAGCACAGTTTCAAATAAGAAAAAAAACTACAGGACAAATTTACATAGCTTTGCAACATGCTACACTAGCCCTTGGGATTCCTCGGTCATAAAAAGAATAACTCTAAAAGACAAAGCAAGCTTTCAAAAGATGCAATATACACACTAGTAGCATAATAATGCTTTCTCTTGAAAGAAGAAAAAAGTTTCACGCCGGATGAAAAAATAAAGTTTATATTAAATTCCACCATGGCAAACACATTCAGCCCAGAAACAAAAACCTTACCTACCCAACCAATAATTCCTCACAAAATCTCTTATCAAAACCCTAGTTTCTAATTTTCCAAAGGTATCCAAAATCCCTTAATTACCAATTCACAAACGCGGATAATTAAGTAGTTTCACCTCGATTCAAAATTACGTAAGATACATCACATGGGTCAGATAAATCAGTAACAAAGGAAGCTTGCCTACATGAGCAGAACTAGAACGAATTTGATAAAAATAGCTGCCGAATTAGTGAAAATTCAAATTTTTCCAAAAAAAAAATAATAATAATAAATCATTTTCAACAAAGACAAAATAAATCAGCTTCATCTGTCAAATTATACTTTAAAGATAGAACTTTCACAATAAAAGCTCACGTGGACCTATACCATATGAGAAAATCAAGAAACCCAATACATAAACCCTAATTTCAAATCCTTAAAGGGCATCGAAAACCCATAATTTCAACAAACAAACAAACAAACAAAAACACAAATTCAGAACATGAGTCGAATGATACGTACCTAAAATGAGCAAGAGCTACAAGTTATTCAACAAGCTGAGCTGCGCATATACACAGATTATTTTATGGAGAGAAAAAGAAGAAAAATTAGGAGAGGAGCTGAGCTGAGCTGAGGCTAAAGCTTTACCGAAAAAGCCCTAGAAAGATCCAAATATAAATCCACAAATGTGGGTGTGGCGAAGCCGATTCATTAGCGGGCTTTCTGTTTCTGACACGTTGCGGTTGACCTACTATGGGCCTATTTTTTGTTTTGGGCTTTGGCCCTAAAACTTTCTAGTGATTTTTACGCAAATAGCAGCTGGATTTATTATTTATTTCCTAACATATATACATAATTTATACAAATTAATTTTATACATAATACATATAAATTTTATATATATATATATATATATATATATATATATATATATATATATATATATATATAGATACAAACATTATATTTTCTAGATTTTAGTTTAAGGGCATGGGTGGACTAGTTTTAGGTTAATTCTTCTTTCTCAAAATTCACTATAAGATATAAGATTACACCAAATAAATGATTCTATATGTATTATCGATCGTACGAGGACTAGGCTACTATTACTATTTATCAATGTTTGATCGGTAGAAAACAATAATACGTGAAAAGATGATTTTAAAAGTTAATAGTGACGAATAAAAATAAACTTCATGAAAATATATGATCCGACTCAAGAATTCGTCTATGAAATAACTAGCAATTTCTATTTCTTTACCAACCTTCGTTAAATTATGAACATTTCTTGCAAATATCCATATGATCCTTTCTAACAATAATTATCATTTGTTATATAATTTATAGAAATAATTAGATGTATAAAACTATAAATATGTGAACGCAGTGTTCAATGATTATATATAATAAAAAGGAGTTTTTTTTTAATATATATACAAAATTTTAAACTTATTTAGTTTTAGCTAGGTTTTCCTATTTAGTAGAAAATAACTACTTTACTTTATTAAATATATATAAATCCAGTCAAAATATATAATATATAAATCCAACTTAAAATAATTTTTTGTTTTACGAAATTCATTCAAAAGCTACAATTATATATTGTTATAAATAGTATTATTTTTGGCGAATACATAAACGACTCATTTAAGTTGTCATCACGATCATTCGAACACTTTAACCAAGCCTATTTCCAGTTAGACACTTCAAGTCTTTAATGAAGTAGGTCAACTAAACACCAAAGACCAACAAACCTCATGTGTGAGTTACAATTGCGGATGACGTGTCAAACGGACAAATCATTAAATGACACGTGTATTTGTCTAGAAATATATGTATTAACTTTTCCGACCCAAAGAGCATCTACCCACTCCAATTATTAGGTATATTTCCCTGCCTGTAATGACCCAGTCGGTCGTTTAGAACTTTTACACTTTGCTAGCCAGTTCTCAGGCATGACTAGTCCCGTGTGGCGTATTATAACTTATGTAAATCGTCGATTTTGGTTTTCAAGGTAATCGAGGTAAATTTGGAAGAAATTGTTCACAATTTGAAGCTTGAAATTTGAATGATTTGACCAAGGATTGACTTGTTTGTATATGATGTCGGATCAGAGTTTGTATGATTTGTTTAGCTCCATTAGGTGATTTGGAATCTAGGAGCGTGGTCGGAATGAGTTTTGGAGGTTCGGAGCAGATTTAGGCTTGATTTGATGAAGTTGATATTT
This sequence comes from Nicotiana noctiflora, assembly GCA_032618575.1. Lineage (NCBI taxonomy): Eukaryota > Viridiplantae > Streptophyta > Magnoliopsida > Solanales > Solanaceae > Nicotiana > Nicotiana noctiflora. The sequence goes on along the minus strand of JASVEL010005998.1, from coordinate 195,474 downwards.
TGGCAATTTTCGGTTGGTATGTGAGATTTTGATCGAGGTCGGAATAGAATTTCGGGGGTTGTACTAGTTTTGTTATGGCATTTGGGATGTGTGTATAAAATTTTATGTCATTCGTACGTGGTTTGATTGGATTTTTTATCTAAAGCGGAATTCGAAAGATTTTGGAAACTTAGACTTGAATCCGATGTATTTTGGTTGATTTGATGTTGTTTGAGGTGTTTAAAAAATGGGTATAAGTTTAAATAATGTTTTGTGATATGTTGGTGCTTTTGGTTGAGGTCGTGGGCCCTGAGGTTAATTTCGGATGGTTGACGGAGAAGTTGGAGTTTCTGGTGAGCTACATATTTTTGTTGCTTCTGGTATTTCTACACCTTCGGATTGGGGGACCACAGGTGCGATATCGTAGATGCGAGACGGGAGGTCGCAGAAGCGAAAAATGCCTAGAAAGGCAGGAACCGCAGATGCGGTTGTGGGACTGCACCTACGAAGGCGCGAGTGCTGAATGTTCATCGCAGATGCGATTTCTGGCCGATTAAGTGAAGAACCACATAGGTGGTTCATTGGCCGCAAATGATGTACCACGGAAGTAGAAACTGGGCCTCAGATGCAAAATCTCTGGGCCGGAACATATATGTTATTTCTTTTGTGATTTTCAGAGTTGTTCCACCATTTTTAGTCGGTTCTTAGAGCTTTTGAGGCTATTTGAAGAGGGGTTCAAGGGGAACTCATTGAGGTAAGAATTTTGGACATAAAAACTCGTTACTGTGGTATTAATTCACGGATTAGAGTTGTAATTAAGGGTGAAATTAGAGGACCTAGGGCTTAGAAGCCTAGGCCTTTGATTGAGGATTTGAAAGACCTTTTGTGATCGAATTTTGAAACTTTTGATTGGGGAGATAAGAAATCTAATGATGTGAATTTTATCAAATTCTGAGACGTTGACATGGGGGACGGATTTGAGCAATTTTGGTATTTTGATGTAAATTGGATATTTTCGAGTGGGCCTTACTCACTTATCATATTTTAATGGTTATATATTAATTGTGGCAAGATTTGGAGCATTCGGAGGTTGATTCATGCGTGAAAAGGCATCGCGGAGTAGAGTATGGACCATATTGAGGTGAGTAATAATTTTAAATATTGTCTTAAGGGTATGAAACTCCATATTACACAACGTTCGTATATCGAGGTGACACACATGCTAGATGACGAGTATGTGGTCATGTACCGTTGGGAATTTTGACTTAGTCCATCCCAAATGACTATTTTTCTGTATATTTGATAGTTAATTGCTTGAGTATGATTATACCTTGGGCTAAATGACATATTTGGGCTTCGTGCCAGCTGTTTGAACCCTTATAGGATTATTAATGATATTTTCCTCACTATTTGATTTCATATTTGTGCTCAATCATGCCATATTTTTTACTTTTTTCAAAACTCTACTATGTTATTTTGTTTTAGAAACCTTAAATGATATTTTTAAATATATTTTGAGCTGAGCTTCACATTTGCTGTTGCTCGAGGGGCTTATGAGATTCTGACTGAGTAAGATCGAGGGCCGGTGTTGTGAGGATACTTTTGGGTCGGGTTGCACGCTGCAGCAGTTATATACTGATTATGATAATAATACCAAGGGCCTGAGATTGTATGCCACGAGGTGGCTTGTGATTGATATGAGGTCGAAAGCTTGTTTATGATGCCACGAGATGGCTTGATATTGCGTTTGGGGCGTAAGGGGCCTCTCCCCGAGTCTGTCCACCTCCAGTGAGCGCGAGTAACCATTGAGATATGAGATATATCTGAGGGATTGGTATTGTTCTATGATATTGCCCGAGGGGCTGATTCTGATATTATTATGCCTGAGGGGTAGTTCTTATGTGTTTACCATTTCTAGTTGTTTTTCTATATATTGTTTGATTGCTTAAAAGGTGTTTTATGAGATTTGATTGTTAAATTGTGTTTACTTATTTTTGTTATGCCTCGTATAACTTAATATTGTGTTTAACGTGATTTTATATTGCTCAGTCTTCATTTATTTTTGTTACTTACTGAGTTGGAGTACTCAATTTACTCCCTACACCTCTGTATGGAGATTCAGGTGCTACAGGTCCTGCTACTGAGGGTTGATAGTTCGAGTTGATCTTCGGAGATTTACTAGGTAGCTGCTTGGCGATTCGCAGCCCAGTGCAATCTTCCTCTATCTTATTTCATTTCTGATTTTATTATGTAGTGGTGGAGAAGACTTTCAGACATGTAGTATTATTTTAGATGCTCATGACTGGTAACACCCGATGTCGGGCTGTGTTGATTTTTATTCAGCAGATTATACTATTATTTGGGATTTTACTTCTGTTAAAGAATTAGTATTTATTATTTTAATTGCTTTAAGTGAATTGAAAAGTGTGTCGGCTGGCCTTGTCTTCACGAGAGGCGCCATCATGATCGGGGCCGGATTTAGGGTCGTGACACCGCCAAACCCCCTCCACTTTTTTTCCTTTTCTTTTTCAAAACCAAATGAAACTCACCATAATCCACTTAATTGATAGATATTCACCAGTGAAGGATCAATTGCCAAATTCAATTGTGGTGAAATTGAAAATTTGGGGTAAACGGAGATGAATGATATGATAGAGGTTCTTTATTGGAGAACCCAAGTGAGTTCACCAGAAAGTCCACCAATACATTTGTTGTGGAGTAAAAGAGCAGAAATTTGATGGAAGAGAGATGTTTTTTTCCGCCATTGCTACCAATTGCAAACATCACTCTTCGCCATTGCTAACCTTGGGTATTTCACACACCTGAGTCAAACCAAGTAAAGAAAAAAAAATCATTTTAAAGCTTATGTATATGGGTCTTTTCTATCCATACTGTTTGAAAGCAATATGTATTAACAGTGCTATAAAATTATTAAGGTAATAATTATACCAGTTTATTTGCTAGGATAAAGTTATATTAGGTAATAATTATACATGTTTATTTCTAATAGGTGAAATACATTAGCGTTGCTACCTGGTGGATTTATGGCATGGAAGGGGAAGGTGAAAAGATAGGTCTGGCGTACATCAAATGGTGGAGGGAAAAATAGAAAAGAAGGAGGCAGGGGCCATATTGAGTTTTGGAAGAAAAAAAAAGGATAAACCTAATAAAGAGTTTCACGCGCTCCAATCTTAGTGTAATACACAAAAGTTGTCATGTCCGCGTAAATGGTTTAAGAGACACGTTTTCGCTTAGCAGAAGTGTCTAACTAGAAATAAGCTTAGTTGAAGTGTTTAAATAATCGTCGAGGACAACTTAAAAGGACCGTTTATGTATTTTACCTATTTATTTTTTATGGTGAATGTCTATCTTTTACAGATATTTTAGAGTTTGTTACTTTGTGGCTAAGTCATTTTCCCCTTATAAATAGAGGAGTTACATTCCATTGTAATTCATCCCAAAATCAATAAGAATTTTCTCTTTTCTCTATAATATTTTATTGTTTTATTTCACGTTATAAGCATGAATGATGAAAACTATAATTACGTATTTTAGTCACTTATTACACTCTAATTTACTGCACTTTAATTGTGTTTGAGCTTTAATCGTCAGGGTTTTGCACTAATAGTGTGTTTTATGCCTTGTAGGAGTGATTTCGAGCTATGTGAATGTTATGGAATAAATTCAAGTTATTTAGAGCTTTAAGGTTTGAGTAAAAATTCAAGGAATTAAGTCAAGATCGTATTTGGGGGTCAACGAATGATAGTTAGAGCAAACAAAGACTCCAGTGGGTATATTGTGTACTTTCTAATAAAATAGATATAACCTTTTGCTCAGAACTCTATTTGGATTCAAAATATATAGTTGGAAAGATAACTCAAAGGGCTACAACTTTAATGTTTTTTGTTTTTCCAAAATCGAAATGTAATAGGGTGAAAAATGTGCGTCAATAGCACGATCGCACTCAGGTCGCATTCGTTAGGCAGAACACTGGGCCACTAGTGCGACCATTAGCGCGATCGCTAGCAAAACCTGAAAAAAGTGTCCTTTTTCACATTGGAGAAGTTACAATTATTTGGTCCCAACCCTACTTGGTATATATACATGGAACAACGGTATTTTGACGGAGGGGGTATTTTTTAGAGGAAAACACAAGCATAGAGCCGTCGTGGAGGCCGAGTTTTTTCTTTTCTTCCACCAACTTAGTCTTTTTATATTTCTTTGTATGATTTATTATTTTTCTACCATGTATATGTGGAGCTAAACTTCACATTCTAGGGTTGTGGTTCTTTCATGACTATTGTGAGCACGTGATTTTTGCCTTACCTGAGAAGTACTCCCAGAAAATTCAAAATAAAAATAGTTTCGTGTTGGGCATGATTTTTGTGATTTTGTGTTATTTTTATCTTAAATTTGCATTTTTTGTGTGCGTGTTTATTTATTTAAATTAGTAAAATACAAAAAATATATACTAGGTTTTGCATTTTTAGTGTTTGATATCAAAATTATGTGATTTACATTTTTAGGTGATATGTAATTATGTAGGATAATTATAGTGAAAAATTTAATTGTGTTACAAGTTAATATATATATATATACATATATATGTAATACAACATGGAGGCTAGTTGTGGGACATGGAAATCGGATTGGGCCAAAACCCAGTCCTTGGTAACAAAGCCCAATCCAAATGCCCATTACCCATCCCCATCCGTTATTTTAATCTGAGCCGTTGGTCGGTACAATCCAACGGCCCAGATTAAACGTTAACACCAAGGCTATATAATTACCCGAATTCCTACCCAAAATCCATCGCTGACCCGCCCCGGAATACCTTTAATCTGAGCCGTTGGATGCAATAATCCAACGGTCCAGATTAACCCATCACCTTTCAATATACCAAAACCCCCCCAAACCCGTTTTTCTCCTTCATTTCATCCCCTTCATCTCTCAAAGCCTCCTCTCTGAGAGAGGTAAGGAACCCTAGCCGCCACCACACCCCACCGCCTTTAAGTCGGCGGCAACGACGCCAATGGCCGCCCAGTCAACACCATAGTTCCCCCTGAACCTCCTCTACACGAACCCCTTATCCGTCGACCTCGAATCATACCAGGCCATCTCGAATCGTCACTCGAATGTTCGAGAAAAACCCTAAAATTACCCAACCCGTCCCAAGTTCACACCGGACAACCATAGAACCTCCCTCATCCCAAACTTAGCATACAGACCATTCAATTCAACCTGGGTATTATCGAACCGTTCGAATGATTGAAAGACTCGAAGAACTGACGCGAGGCTAGAGATTTGAGGTTGTTAATCGACCTTAATCGTGTGTTCTCAGCCGAGAACATCCGATTAATGTTTATTTCAACTTCAAATGAGAGAAGTGTAACTTTCAAGTTCGAAGCAGGCTCGGATTGGGTTTTAGGTATTTACAATTGTTGTTTCTCTATTCTTCTTTTCTTTGATTTCAATTTCTCTTCTGTTTTCGTTTGTTTCATATTTTAGTAGTGACCTTCATCTCTTCTGTCATGCCTTAGTTCAAATGCAGAGTTCATAAGTCTAGGAGTCTATTTGTTTGTTTAAATTCAGTTGGTATTCAATCAATTTAGTCATATATAGTTGTTCGCCGTTAGTCTTTGCGAAGTTGAAATTGGAAGCCTTTTGTTTTCGAATCTGCACAGACCTGTGTCTCTGTTTGTGTATTGTTTTTGTTTAGTTTTGATTCAGTTAAGTCATGATATGGTTTCAGTTGATCCTCGCTATTCATTACATTAACTGATTCCTTGTTTGTTCGTTTGTGTTCAAGCTAATAAAAACTCGCACCAAATTCTGAATATTGATCCCTGTTAATGATACTCAATTTGATCTGAGCTCCTTAGCAATAATTACTGACTGACTTAGAGTAAGGAATTAGTTATAGCTTCAGAATGATGGTTGATTTAGGGTAGGACAGTAATTCTAGGCAACTCAGGGGATAGTTTGGTAATGGAAAGTTTGCAGAAGGGTTCAAAGTTGAATGCCTGTCCACTAAGTGTTTAGATAATATTAAACTAATGCATTATTTAAAACTTAGTGGGGCTGGGAAACATAATGATATGGGAGAAAGATGGAATACTATAGGAGGCCCATGCTCAAGTGAATTAAAAAAGGGGATGGCAGGGAATGGGAGGGGAATAAAAAACAGAGGGGACAGACATTAAAGGGAGGTCTGAAAAAGGGGAGATAGGAAGATATTAAAAAGAAGGGGGAGGGTTCTGAAAAGGGATATATAAGGGGAAGAGGAACAGATACAGAAGGGGGATAGATAGAGATTTTGGAGAGAAAACAGGAAGAAAACATTTTTGCTTCCCTGCTGCTCATTGTTTCAGTCAGTCTTTGAATCCTGTGAGTTACATCTTGATACGACATTGGCCTTTTGAAGTCCCTCAAGTAATCGTTAGGTGTTTTTGGAAATTAAAGCTGGCCTGTTTTGGACTGTTTTTGGTGTCATTTTTGGGGTCTTTCGACATATCTGATTATAACATTTGGTGGGTTGTTGAATCTTGCTGGTATTTCAAGAGTTTATTCCTGGGTGTGCCATAGATACTTTGCTACTGTTTTATTGGGTTCTATTTGGGTCTGTACTGGGTTTTGCTCCTGTCCCTGGGTTGTTCATCTCTGCTATCCATCGTTTGATACTGATATTTGCTGAGTTTGCTGTTGTCGTAAACTACTGCTTGCTTGCTGTGCCCCATTGTTGCTGACTCCTTCCTCTACTTCTTGTTTCGTTTGCTCCAGGTACACATTTGTAACCTCAAGCCTACAGAAATGAAGTAAAATGTTCAGTGCATTGCCATGATTTTTATTTTTCTGTTTTGTTCTCTATTTTATACTCTCAACTAATGATATTTGTACTCATTTGGGAATAGTTTAATGGTAATTAATTCTAGTTTTGGATTGGATAGTTATAGTTTGATTAATGTTGTTTTAAGACCTTTGTGTATACGTAGCTCTCAAACTACTGGAGTTTACATAGATTCAGTGTAGTTTGCAGTAATGGAAAACAAACTCAAAAATAGTTGTAAATTGGAATATTGGATCTTTATCGAAACAGGATAATTAGATTATAAATTTCATTGTTAACTCCAGCAGTTTCAGTAAGTCATATTCATCAGGAATTTGGGTGTCATGTAGTGTAATTACATCGATTAAAATAGTTAGTGTAATATACATCAACATAATTAGAAACAGTCTTTTCAGTTTATTAATACTAAAAATCAGAAATAAGAAAACCAATGAAAATAATAGCTACAACATGCGTTCCAACAGATTCATAAAGAATAGGGATGGATGTTTAGGCGTTAAGGTATGGCAGACAGCTTTTCTATTAGGCTGTGATTGTTTATTACAAATGGTCCGAATTTAAAAACAGACAGTTTAATTCACTTGATCGGACTGTTAATTATAAGTAACGAAATTCCATTTCGATTCAAAACTAATAGATGAAGTAAGTAGAAAATATAGTTATGTTGGGATTGACCTTTAATGAAGTGAGATGAGCCTCGCCACACTAAATACACAATTGCGGGGCCCTCGATTTAACTGTTATAAAAATTTTAGACTCGGAAGGACCGTTTAGTAAATTTCACCGTCTTTCCCGAAGTTAACAAAGACGATAGATTCTTTAGACGCGACTTGTAAAAAATAAAAATTACTTTCCTAAACACGGGTGCGCATTTATGTGACCCAAATCTTACTCTCGGCGAAACTGAAATACATTAAAGTCACAGGCGTACTGGTTGCGGTGTGACTCGAAATGTATTTTCGTGACGTCGCAATTCTCCTAAAAATAAGAGCGGAGCATTAAAAGCGCATAGTTAAAATATATAAAAGAATCAGACAGAAACAAAAACTGCAATTGAGCGACCGTGCTAAAACCACGGAATCCGGGAGTGCCTAACACCTTCTCCCGGGTTAACGGAATTCCTTATCCAGGTTTCTAGTTTCGCAGACTGTATTACAGAGTCGTAAATTTCCTCGGGTCGGGATTAAACCGGTGACTTGGGACACCATTATTTTCCCAAGTGGCGACTCTGAATTAAATAAATTAAACCCGTCTCGATTGTCCTTTAACCGGAAAAACTCCCTTGTGCCCTCGCGGGTGCGTAAAAAGGAGGTGTGACAGCTCTGGCGACTCCGCTGGGGACAATGACCTCGAACTTCGGTTCGGGGTCTAAGAACTCGAGCTCATTTAAATTGTTGTTTTGTCTATATCCGATTTTATTACATGTTTAATTAATGTGCTACATGTCTACCGCTTTGATACTAGTTGCACTGTATATACAAATTGCTATATGTTTACCGCTTTGATATTGCGTGAACTGTATATAAAACTGTGCCGAAAACCCGTCTCTTCTTACCCCCGGGGATGTGCTTACTCGTTGAGACTCCCCTTTCTGTTAGTGTCAATACCAAAATAAGAAAAGAGGCAGGATAAGTTACAAAGCCGGACGATCCCGCGGGTCCCCGGTACGTAGCTCCCTCCTCAAATCCGAGTCGTCCGCTCGGGTACACGGTCTAGTACCATTGAAAAGCATCAGGATATTGAGCCTAGATTCAGGACGTTTATTTGCATCATCTCTGACTTAGGGGACTCAACACAGTGGTTGGGTCCGTCTAGGACAGGTAACCCGAAAGGAAAGACCATCTTGCCATATCATATTTGTTGTGAGCATTTATTTAGACTGGCATGCTGACCGGGTTCCTTTAAATACCGAAGAAAAATGGAAAAAAGAAAAAAACACAAAAGGAAATAGTATGGGGAAGTAAATATATCTTCAGAAAAATACAAAAATATGTTTTACCAACAAGTCAATAAATTTAGTTTGCCAATAAAAGACGACAGAAGGTTGACTTTGCCAACAAAATGGTTTCTTGACAAAATGTATTTTCTTTGACAGTCAATAAAAGAAAAATAGTTGTTTTGACGGACCGAACTACGCGAGTTTGATTCTCACCGGGTGTGAGATACGTAGGCAACCTTTTACGGGTCCAACTCCCATATATTTCAAAATAAGTTTTAATTTTGCCTTAACGACCACCTTTTTGACCAGTCAATTCCTGTGGCCCGTTTCGTTTCTCGGAAAAAGATAGTTTTGGGGGCAAATAAAAATTTCGCTTTCATCTAAAAATTACCTCAAATAAATGTGCAGAATGAGCACGAGTCAGAATACAACCGAAGCTATCATAAACAAGATCCCCTTAAGTTTGCATAGGTGGTGGAGCGACTTGGGCGAGCAAGGACAAGATGCCGTTAAGCTGTACTTGGGAGATCTAGTGGGGCTGCTAAATATTCCCCCGAGAGGAGACATCATACGAGCCTTGATCTCATTCTGGGATCCGGCACACAATGTGTTCCACTTTTCGGACTTTGAACTCACACCAACACTGGAAGAATTAGCCGGATATGTCGGAAGACCAAAAGTCCCTATGAGGGAACAATACCTTATTGCACCAAGGGTAGTGACAGTACATCGGTTTTTGGATACGGTAAAGATCCGCAGAACTGTACACAACCCAGACTTATCAGAAGGGTTCTGCACTTTGGCATTTCTGTATGACAAATATGGTCATTATGGGGGCTTCAACAAACACAAAAGCAAAATCTGCAGCGGAGACAACCGGTTAAAATGGGAGGAGCATAGACGCATCGCCTTCATGATAGCTTTCCTAGGTTCATTGATATTTCCTAGAAAAGATGGGAATATCAACATACAAGTGGCAGGGGTCGTCAGCACTTTGATGAAACAGAACAACAATACTTTGGCTCCCATGATAATATCGGATATCTCTCGTGCACTCACTATCTGCAAAGCTGGAGGGGCCTTCTTCGAAGCTTGCAATGTATTGCTCCAAATGTGGATGATCGATCACTTATGTCGTCATCCGCAATTTATGAGGTATAGTTCACCGAAGAAAACTTGTATAGAAGAATTTCCTGCGAGGGTCGAGGGACATGAGTTGCCAGAGGGGATCAGCAGATGGATACGACTTTTGCGTTTGATCCCAGCCAGCAAGATAGAATGGACATTTGGCTGGCTACCCGTGGAAGAAGTCATATATGCATCGACCACGGAATCATATTTATTGCTAATGGGCCTCAACAGCATCCAGCCCTACGCACCAGGTCGAGTATTGAGACAGTTGGGACGATGCCAAATAATCCCAAAAGAAGAAGACCTCAGCCCACATGTGGTCGAAATTGGACCAGGAGGACAGTTCCCTGAAGCGTTGGTCCGAAAGATTTGGAGTGAATGTCAGACATTGAAGAAAGACACTCGGGTGCGAGATCGAGCCCGGGGTGAAGTATCGTCGGAATACCCCGCATGGTATAGTAGAGATCTGGAGCATCAAAGGCCCACAAAAAGGCCTCACCTCAGGGAGTTTGCCGGAGCGTCACAAGAACAATGGGACTAGTTGGCCAGAGAAGAAGCTTATAGAACAAAGATCAGCAGGATAGAGCAACGGGCCCAAGAGCTCCAATTTGAAATAGATGTGCAAGCCGCCGCCAACGAAGGAGATAAAAAGAATTTGGCACAAGAAAATGACTTTTTGAGAGCTCAAATCCAGCAAATGAAAAGGGATGCTGACAGACAGTTGAGGAGTCGAGCGGACGAAAAATTGATAAAGGGTCTGAGAAGCCAAATTGCCGATGTACAAAGAGAATTGGAAGAGTCAAAAGCCCAAACAATGAGGATCTGTGCTAGCTGGAAAAAGGAGGCACATCAACGCGCACTTCACCTGCAACGGGTGGAAGAAGATTACACTGAGACCATCACTAGTCTAAGGGAGGCAAATGTTATCCTCAGGGAGCGGGTTTTCAAGCAAGCCCAAGATGCCAGAGCAGACCTCGACCGTTGCCACAATTTGATGGCTCGACTGCAAGAACAAATAGACAGGCTCCTAGACCAAGTCACCAACAACGCTCAAAGGTTGGGAGCGAAAAACCAGCAGATAGAGCGGCTACTCGGAGAAAGGGACATGATCAAGGACAGAATTGGAGAAATCGGGCACTATGTCACCATGAAGTGCCTAGCTTGTGAACAAATGCCCCGCACCGACCTTTTTGCTTCAATTATGGGCTATGTTCATCGGATCATGGAAGAGTTAAGGGGACTACACAAGGACCTCACACCCAGGCCCGCGGCAAGGCCGAATGATGCCTCGCGGGCCCCCAGGAATTTTAGAGCAGTAGACTTTTGATTAAAAATGTATTTTGAAATATTGGGTCAAGCCAGTTGGCATGTTATTTTACATTTTCGAGTCAAGCATTCCTTTTATGTTGTAAGACCTGTTTTGTAACTTTAAGGTTTTAGTTGATATAAAAGTTACTGAATTTTGCCACAATCCGGTTTCCAGAACTACGCTCGGTCTGATTCACGCGAGAACGTGATACGTAGGCAATCCACATAAGATTCGACCACCACTAAAAAGAAAGGAAAAGAATCCAAAGGTTAAATAACAATAAGGCTTGCAAAGATAGTCGAAAAAGAGAAAAAGAAGAAAAAGAAAAAGAAAAAGAAAAAGGGCCGGAATGACGCATGTTAAGAGTACATGTAGAAAGGGTTATTTGGTTAGGTGCATTGCATCCAACGTGCTATAACATATCTGTCAAACTCGGTGAACTAACAAGTTTGTTGCATTTCCAGAAAAGTTTAGCAGTTGGTTTGACAGAATATACTGGCCAGCCATCACTACCGTACTAGATCCAAAGGACCGATTACAGTAAGCATGTCTAGTTCCGGCAAGAGTCTCGAGGAAGAAAAATCAGAGCTACAAATCATGAAAGAAGAGGTAGACCGGTTAAAACAACAGATAACAGAGATGCACCTGGCCTGGGCCAGGGAACAGTCTTCACCAAACCGCCCTACTCTCGCCTCAGCTCCGGAACATCCGCCCATCGATCCTTCGACAAGCGCCCCGATCTATCCGTACTTTCAGGGGGAAAACCCATATGCCACCCACATTCCACCAACCAAACCAAATCCTCCTCCAGCCCCCCCTGTTTTTGTGGCACCTCCACCTGCTCCTCTGCAAAGGCCGGCCAGCGAGCCGTATGTTCAGATCCATGACAACTCTTACTATCCTCCAGAGCCTACTTTCAGGGCTCCTGAACCACAATCACATACACCTCACTGGGATAATCCGGCAGAACCGGAAAAACACTTCCAAAGTTCGGAACACGAGGAAGTTATCAGAAAAGTTAAAAGCCTGGAGCAGTCCTTCAGGAATATGCACGGTTTGGGCAACCAGGTCAGGCGTCGCCTATAAGGATCTGTGTCCATTTCCGGACGTCCAGTTGCCAGCGAGGTTTAAAATGCCCAAATTCGACCTATACGAGGGGCATGGTGACCCAGTGGCCCACCTGCGAGGGTTTTGCAGTAAAATGAGAGGGGCCGGAGGACGGGACGAAATTCTGATAGCTTACTTTGGTCAGAGTTTGGGAGGATCCGCGCTAGAGTGGTACACTAGACAGGACCCCAGTAGATGGTTTACGTGGGATGATTTGGCTCAAGCTTTTATCAGCCAGTTCCAATACAATCTTGAAATAATCCCCGACCGCTTGTCATTGCTAAAATTAGAGAAGAAACCCGCTGAAAGTTTCAGGGAGTTTGGTTTCCGCTGGAGGGAACAGGCAGCCAAGGTAGATCCGCCGATGAGGGAGAGCGAGATGGTGGATTACTTCTTGCAGACATTAGAGCCAACCTATTTCGGACATCTGGTAACGTCCGTAGGCAAATCATTCACCGAGGTGATAAAAATGGGGGGTATGATCGAGGAAGGTTTGAAGGCCAACAAGATCATGAGTTACTCAACACTGAAAGCCACCACTCAGGCTATCCAAAGTGGTACTGGAGGAGTACTGGGGAAAAAGAGGAGAGAGGAAGTTGCGGCCGTCGAGTCCGGGGCATGGTTCAAAAATAGAGGCCCCGCACCCCAATATAGCCCGCCCCAGCCTCACCACCAAAATTACTCCCACAATCCATATAACCACCCGCAACATTACTATCCCGCACCTGATCCCCATTTTACTGTCCACCACGCACAGTCCTATTCCGCACCTCCCGTCCATGCACCGTGGCGTGCACCAAACCCGCAGAACAATCATCCACCCCCAAGAGCTTACAGAAACCCCTCGGGCGCGAGTTTTCGTCCGAACCAGGCATTCAGGGGCGACAGGGCGCCGAGGCAAAAGACTTTCACTCCCTTGGGAGAATCTTACACCAGTCTGTTCCACCGGTTAAAGCAAGTAGGGTTGCTGAATCCGGTTGAAGCTAAGCTGCCAAACCCTCTTCCGAAGAACCTGGACCATTCAGTAAATTGTGCATATTGCTCAGGATGTCCAGGACACGACACGGAAAAATGTTGGAGGTTGAAAACGGCCATTCGGGAGCTCATCGACACTCGCAGGATTGAGGTCCAGACTCCAACAGAGCCCAACATCAACCAGAACCCGCTTCCAACTCATCACGAGACCAACATGATCGAGTTGGTTCGGGTGGAAGAAGGAAAGGAGAAAGCCTCTCAGATGGTAATGATGATCAAATCTGGCGGGGTAGGAATGAGAAAGGGGCCGAGCTTTGATGAGTCGTCCATTTGCAAGAAGGACATACCAGGAGGGTCGGAAGCAGGAAAGGGGAGTGTGAGCGGAGTACCGGTGAGGCCGAGGGAAGCAAAGATAGTTGTACCGGGGGCAGCAATCAAGCCCATCTTGACAGTAGCAGGCGTTCGAATGGATCCTTTCATCATCAAGCCAGGCAACACACTTTCATAACTGATAGCCGGGCTGTTCCATGGAATTATGCTCGGATTACAACGACCTACAAAGGAAAGGAAGTGAAAGAGGAAGTTTGCGAAGCGCAAGGGTTGACCCGCTCGGGGAGATGTTTTGCCCTTGCGGAATTGAGGAAGATCACTCCGGCAACATTGAAAAAGCCGGTAACTGATGAAGAGGCAGAAGAGTTCCTCAAAAAGATGAAGCTGCATGACTACTCCGTCTTAGAGCAGTTGAAGAAGACTCCTGCGCAAATATCATTGCTATCCTTGCTGATACATTCTGAGGAACACCGGCAAGCTTTGATGAAAGTCCTGAATGAGGCACATGTACCGGATAAAATCTCAGTGAGTCATTTGGAGAAGATCACCAATAGGATCTTCGAAGCAAATCGGATCACCTTCACCGATGATGAATTGCCCGAGGAAGGCACCGAGCACAACAAGGCTTTATATCTTACGGTAAAGTGTGAGGAGTCGGTGGTTACCAAAGTCCTTGTCGATAATGGGTCCAGTGCTAACATTTGTCCTCTCTCTACACTGGACAAATTGAAAGTAGACATCGGCAGGATACGCAAGAACAGCATATGTGTTCGAGGGTTCGATGGGGGAAGGCAAGGCATCGGTTGGGGACATAGTGTTAATCTTGACAATTGGGCCAGTGGAGTTCACCATGGAATTCCAGGTGCTGGACATGGTGGTGTCATATAACCTTCTGATAGGGCGACCATGGATCCATGCCGCAAGAGCAGTTCCATCCAGCTTACACCAACTCGTCAAGTTTGAGTGGGACCAACAAGAGATCGTCGTCCATGGAGAAAATGATCTACAATCAGGCACCATCATCCCCTTTGTTGAGATAGAAGAAGATGTCGGGCTGTGGGTGTATCAGGTCTGCGATGTGGTATCCGCCAGCCGAGTTCCAGAAGGGGAATGCATTCCCAATGACGGAATAATTACTGCAGATGTCATGGTGGCTCATGAAATGTTGAGACATGGTTTCATACCCGGCAAAGGTCTAGGTGCATCTCTCCAAGGAATCATACAACCGGTATCAGTGGTCGAAAACTTGGGAACCTTCGGCTTGGGATTCAAGCCAACATCAGAGGACATCCGGCGAGCCAAGAGGAGTAAGCAGAAGACATGGGTGCTCCCGAAGCCTGTTCCACGCCTTTCCCAATCTTTTGTCAAGTCCGGAGCAAGAGGACATCCAACGACAAAGATTCCCGGTCCTACGATCAGGCCAGACGAAGAGTTCTTCAGGAAGTTCGAGGACCTATTCACGGATGTATGTATGCTCGAGGATGGTGAAGGATCCAGTCATGCCGAGATACAATTTGTGGGACCAAAGGCAAAACTGAATAACTGGAAGGCTACTCCTCTCCCTGTCCGGAAGGAGTCTTGGTAGTTTGTCTTGGATTGTTTTTCTTTCGAAATTTTGTGTTGGGGGTTTGTCCCCGGAGTAAAATCCAGTTGTTTTTAGTTCATTTTTGATTTAAGTTTGCAGTTTGTTTTCCCTTGTACAGTTCCCATTAATGAAATTTGGTTCCCTTCGTGTCTAATTTTGTTTATTTTTTCCTTCTTTTTTACTTTTCTGAACAGCCTTCTTTCAACTGATCTTAATGATATGGCGTGCTTAAAGATTAATCAACCCAGTCTAGAAAGTCAATCGGGTTTGGAAATAATAACGCATGAAATAAGAAGTGACGAGAGTGAGTCGGAGTACGGCGATGATGAAGCCGTGGAAGAAATCGGTGAAGAATTAAGTCACTTCGAGGAAAAACCCAAACCGAATTTAAATGATACTGAGGCCGTTAATCTAGGGAATGCGGATGACGTCAAAGAAACCCGAATAAGTGTCCATATTGAACCCAATCTGAGGGAAGAGTTGATCAAAACACTCATGGAGTTTAAAGACATTTTCGCATGGTCGTACGACGACATGCCAGGACTCAGCACTGATCTAGTGGTTCATAAATTACCCACCGATCCGGCATATCCTCCCGTCAAGCAAAAACTGCGGAAATTCAAGACGGAGATGAGTGTGAAGATTAAGGAGGAAGTAACCAAGCAGTTGCAGGCGAAAGTCATTCGTGTCACTCGATACCCTGAATGGTTGGCTAACGTAGTACCGGTGCCAAAGAAAGACGGAAAGATCAGAGTATGCGTGGACTATCGCAATCTCAACAAGGCGAGTCCTAAAGATAATTTCCCACTTCCCAATATCCATATCCTAATTGATAATTGCGCCGGACGCGAAATCGGATCCTTTGTGGACTGTTATGCGGGATATCATCAGATTTTGATGGATGAAGAGGACGCAGAAAAGACGGCTTTTATCACACCGTGGGGAACTTATTGCTACCGAGTGATGCCGTTCGGTTTGAAGAATGCAGGGGCAACATATATGAGGGCGATGACTACGGTATTCCATGACATGATACACAAGGAAATTGAAGTGTACGTGGATGATGTGATCGTAAAATCCAGACGTCAAGAAGACCATGTTGCTGACCTCCGGAAGTTCTTTCAAAGACTTCGAAGGTACGACATCAAGCTCAATCCGGCCAAATGCGCATTCGGAGTTCCATCAGGAAAGTTGCTAGGATTCATCGTTAGCCGACGGGGCATTGAGTTGGACCCATCCAAAATCAAGTCCATTCAAGAGCTACCCCCGCCAAAGAATAAAACAGAGGTAATGAGTCTGTTGGGAAGGTTAAATTACATCAGTAGGTTTATTGCTCAACTTACAGCAACCTGTGAACCCATATTCCGTCTGTTGAAGAAAGACGCCGCGATAGAATGGACTACGGAATGTCAGGAAGCGTTCGACCAAATCAAAGGGTATCTGTCAAACCCACCCGTACTAGTTCCGCCTGAACCGGGCAGACCCTTGATTCTTTATCTGACGGTTCTGGAGAATTCGTTCGGCTGCGTACTGGGGCAGCATGATCTTACTGGCAGGAAGGAACGGGCCATTTACTACCTCAGTAAGAAATTTACAATCCACGAGGTCAAGTACACTCATCTAGAAAAGACATGTTGCGCCCTGACTTGGGTAGCCCAAAAGCCGAAACACTATTTGTCTTCTTACACCACTTACCTCATTTCGCGTTTGGATCCGTTGAAGTATATTTTCCAGAAACCTATGCCTACAGGGAGGTTAGCGAAATGGCAAATATTACTTACGGAGTTCGACATCATATACGTGACAAGGACGGCTATGAAAGCTCAAGCCCCGGCCGATCACTTAGCCGAGAATCCCGTTGACGACGAATACGAACCTTTGAGGACGTATTTTACAGATGAGGAAGTATTGCAGATTGAGGGGTTAGAACTAACCAAGGAGCCAGGTTGGAAGCTTTTCTTCGATGGAGCGGCGAACGCAAAAGGAGTCGGAGTAGGGGCTGTGCTTATCTCCGAAACAGGACATCATTATCCTGTTACTGCTCAACTACGTTTTCATTGTACCAATAATATGGCTGAGTACGAGGCATGTATCTTGGGGTTACGATTAGCGGTGGACATGGATGTACAGGACGTCTTGGTCTTGGGGGACTCGGACCTTCTGGTGCATCAGATTCAGGGAGAATGGGAAACCAGAGATTTAAAGCTTATCCCATATCGTCAGTGCTTGCATGATTTGACCAAACGCTTTCGATCGGTAGAATTCAGGCACATCCCGAGGATGCATAATGAGGTTGCCGACGCGTTGGCTACTTTAGCATCAATGCTACATCACCCGGACAAGGTTCGTGTCGATCCGTTACATATCCAGGTCCGGAATCAACATGCTTATTGTAATGTGATAGAGGAAGAGGTGGATGGTGAGCCATGGTTTCACGATGTCAAGGAATACCTCAGGTTAGGAGTATACCCAGAGCAAGCAACTGGAGATCAAAAGCGAGCTATCCGGCGGTTGGCGAACGGATTTTTCCTTAGTTGAGGGGTGCTGTACAAAAGAACCCCAGACTTGGGATTGTTAAGATGTATAGATGCAAATCAAGCCACAACAGTGATGACATATATACACGCGGGAGTTTGCGGACCACACATGAGCGGATACGTATTGGCAAAGAAGATTCTTCGAGCAGGATATTACTGGCTCACGATGGAGCGTGATTGTATAAGTTTCGTGCGAAGATGCCATCAGTGTCAGATACACGGAGACTTGATTCATTCTCCACCAACTGAATTGCACACAATGTCGGCACCATGGCCGTTTGTTGCATGGGGCATGGATGTTATTGGACCTATAGAGCCTGCGGCTTCCAATGGTCACAGGTTCATTCTGGTAACGATCGATTACTTTACCAAGTGGGTGGAGGCCAAAACCTTCAAATCCGTGACCAAGAAGGCAGTGGTGGATTTCGTACATTCCCACATCATCTGTAGGTTTGGAATTCCAAAGATAATCATCACAGATAACGGTGCAAATCTTAACAAGTGGATTGATGAAAGAGGTATGTCAACAGTTCAAGATTACACACCGAAATTCCACACCGTATCGCCCAAAAGCAAATGGTGCGGTCGAGGCAACAAACAAGAACATAAAGAAGATATTGAGGAAGATGGTAGAAGGGTCTAGGCAGTGGCATGAAAAGTTACCATTTGCGCTGTTGGGTTATCGCACTACCGTCCGGACTTCGGTAGGTGCAACTCCTTACTTGTTGGTATACGGGACCGAAGCAGTAATACCCGCAGAAGTTGAGATTCCATCCCTCCGAATCGTCGCTGAAGCTGAGATTGATGACGACGAGTGGGTCAAAACCCGATTAGAGCAATTGAGCTTGATCGATGAAAAGAGATTGACAGCAGTATGTCACGGCCAATTGTATCAAAAGAGAATGGCGAGAGCATACAACAAGAAGGTACGTCCCGGGAAATTTGAAGTGGGACAGCATGTGCTTAAGAAAGATCTACCACATCAACACGAAGCAAAAGGCAAGTTCGCTCCAAATTGGCAGGGACCATTTGTGGTGACTAGAGTATTATCCAACGGCGCTCTATGTCTGACGGATGTTGAGGGAAGATGCACCGATATGGCTATCAATTCTGATGCAATCAAGAGATATTATGTGTAATTCTTTAATGCATTTGTCAACGTTTGGTTTCGTTTGTGTGTATTTGGCATTTTTCGGAGAATGAAATGACAGAGGCAATTTTTCTACTACCCAAACACTTTAACCTTTGTTTCCCCATTTGAGCCTTAATTATTCTTTCATATACCCTCTTTCGGAATCATCAAGGAAGATGTGTAACAGAATAGAAAAAGAAACAAAGAAAAATACAAGAAAAAGTGAACTACGTTCGACCTGATTCCTCAAGAAGGATACGTAGGCGCCACACGGCTCGGTCATAATAAAATAAAAATCAAAGATTCCCCAAGCAACAAAACTGGGGCAGAAGTCATTGTTCGTTGGAAAGATAGTGTGGATTCCGAAAGTTGTAATAAGCTAACCGTTGAGGTTAAACTCCTTTCTTCAGCCTCACGCGCAGAAACCATATTAAGAACCAGAAAGACCTCTCGATCAGTATTTGAGAAGTGCCAAGTCATGTGAATGAAAGCCAAGAGTGACATCCCGACCCCCGATTAAGTCCAGGATGCACAAACCGAAAGGGGATAACGCTCTAGAAGGAATCTCATGGGTGATACCCCACCGCAGGGAAAGAAAGCATAAATGAGAGAGTCTTAACGGTGAAAACCTTCGCGGGCACCTTAAGGCGAAGAAAGTTGAGAGAAGTAAAATGAGAGAGTCTTACGGTGAAAACCTTTACGGGCACCTTAAGGCGACGGGAGATAGAGAGAAATGAGAGAATCTCATTAGTGAAAACCCTTTGAAGGGCACTGTGAGGTGACAGGACGAGATGGTTACAAGATGTCCGCATGAGACAAGGTTTGGACATCCGTTTACCTCTAGCAGAACGCGGCATCAGAAAGTGATTGACATGAATAGACTGGGTAGTTTAATCTCGAAGGCGCGGCATAACCATTGGATCAGTCATACATTCAGATAAGTTTTCCTATTTTTGAGTTCAGAAAAGTTTTTTTTCTCTTCTTTTGTCATTTGCGGTCAGTATTCTTTTCTTTTATTTCATTTTCGAAAATTGATTTTTCAAAGCTTACTACCAAGTCTCCCAAAGCAGTATAATGAAAATAAATAGGCGTGGAACGAGGCAATAAGACAGAAGTCGTTACGATAGTGAGATTGGGATGACAGGCTGATTGGAGGGTTCGCGGGAATTATGGAGTATGATGGACACATGTGGCACGTCCGAAAGATGATTTCACGCAACAGATCACCGGCTAAAAAGAGTCGGATCAAACCAAAGATTGGAATAAAAGGAAAGATGAGAGGTCGTTCGTGGAAAGAGCATCGTCCCCAACAAGCGTCAACGTCGTCCTCAAAGTTCGAGAGAGGCCAAGCAGCTGAAAGAGAAGGGCCCCAACAAGAGTGGCACGACCACTCACTGCATTTTGAAACTAACAATTTTTCTTTGATTTAAAGTAGGAAAGGAGGGTTCGTTGGCAGAAAATCATACCATCCAGAAGTTTATCAAACTGGGGCAGAAAATTTTCTCCTGTTGCGAAAATTTTCTTGAAAGCAAAGACTCAATGGATAAGGGTAGAAAACAGCACAAGATTTCGGGAAATACCAGCTCCGAGCAGAATAGTTTTGAGAAAGGCCAGACGACACGATGGGGTGATCTTCGAGCCTGGTATCATCCCCAGCAGTTGTTGGAAAATGAAACAACGGCTTCGAGACTCCCCCAGCAGTATTATATCCCATAATTTGCTCGAGGAAGCAAAAGCGTGAGTCCCAGAGGAGGTATGGGAAGAAGGAAGAGAATGAGGAAACAAAGAATACTTCCTCAGCAGCATCATCCCCGGCAGGCGAGTAAACAGTTCCAAAAATATCCCCAGCAGCCAGAAGAAAAAGTAATACGACCCAGGGGAAGGCAATTCCAAGACAGGATAATTCAGAAGAGAAGGTGGTCCGAGAGGCAATGCAGGAAGAAGGAAATGGTACAAAGGGCAAAGGAAGGTAATCAAGATAGGATGAAATCGGTGAGTAGTAGTTGAAGTCAGGGAGCCCGCCTGGAGAATGGAGTGGCGATTTTAGTTTGAAGTAGTAGTCGAAGTCAGGGAGCCCGCCTGGAGAATGGAGCGTTTATTTGAAGTAGTAGTCGAAGTCGGGAGCCCGCCCGGAGAATGGAGTGGCGATTTTAGTTTGAAGTAGTAGTTGAAGTCGGGGAGCCCGCCCGGAGAATGGAGTGGCGATTTTATTTTGAAGTAGTAGTTGAAGTCGGGGAGCCCGCCCGGAGAATGGAGTGGCGATTTTATTTTGAAGTAGTAGTTGAAGTCAGGGGAGCCCGCCCGGAGAATGGAGTGGCGATTTTATTTTGAAGTAGTAGTTGAAGTCGGGGAGCCCGCCCGAAGAATGGAGTGGCGATTTTATTTTGAAGTTATAGTTGAAGTCAGGGAGCCCGCCAGTCTATTTTGAAGTAGTAGTTGAAGTCAGGGAGCCCGCCCGGAGAATGGAGTGGCGATTTTATTTTGAAGTAGTAGTTGAAGTCGTGGAGCCCGCCTGAAGAATGGAGTGGCGATTTTATTTTGAGTAGTAGTTGAGGTCAGGGAGCCCTTTAGAAGAGTGCGAAGTCGGGAGCCCGCCCGGAGAATGGAGGGGCGATTTTAGTTTCGAAGTAGTAGTTGAAGTCGAGGAGCCCGCCCGGAGAATGGAGTGGCGATTTTATTTTGAAGTAGTAGTTGAAGTCAGGGAGCCCGCCTGGAGAACGGAGTGGCGATTTTATTTTGAAGTAGTAGTTGAAGTCGGGGAGCCCGCCCGGAGAATGGAGTGGCGATTTTATTTTGAAGTAGTGGTTGAAGTCGGGGAGCCCGCCCGGAGAATGGAGTGGCGATTTTATTTTGGAATAGTAGTTGAAGTCGGGAGCCCGCCCGAGAATGGAGTGGCGATTTTATTTTTGAGTAGTAGTTGAAGTCGGGAGCCCGCCCGGAGAATGGAGTGGCGATTTTATTTTGAAGTAGTGGTTGAAGTCAGGGAGCCCGCCTGGAGAATGGAGTGGCGATCTATTTTAATTTGGTTGAGGAAAGCAGTTGAAGGTAACAGAAATCTCCGGCATGAATCCAAGTGCGTAAGCAGAGGGAGGCAACAAGTATCAGAACAGATAGATTCGGATTGCGAAGGAGAATAGTTCAAAGATCATAAAGAAGGAAACAATGGTCGGAGTTCGGCAATCAAGATAGGCCGAAATAACAATTGGCGGAAGAGAAGAAGCATCAGAAGGAACACCAAGTCAGACAGGATGGCAAGGAGCGCGACAAGATCAAGTTAAAAAGGATACATAAGAACTTGTAGTACTGTAACTTAGTCTAGCTTCTTGTTTTTGTTGCTTAGAACGGTGTAACAAGGAGATCAGCTAAGCAGTGGCAACAACAGTAACAGCCGTAACAGCGAGATCGCAACAGTCATGGTAGTCCCAGCTACCAGAACTTCCCGAACTACATTGACCTGATTCCCTTTTAGCCAGGGATATGTAGGAGACCTTCGAAGCAAGGTTCGGTCAAAACTTTTCCAAAATGCTTCATACGGAGTGCTCGAATGGGCAAAAATCGCTTATATCCGCTCACTTATCTTTGCACGAAAACTCGGCATGTTTACGCGCAAAGAGGGGCAGCTGTGAGCACGTGATTTTTGCCTTACCTGAGAAGTACTCCCAGAAAATTCAAAATAAAAATAGTTTCATGTTGGGCATGATTTTTGTGATTTTGTGTTATTTTTATCTTAAATTTGCATTTTTTGTGTGCGTGTTTATTTATTTAAATTAGTAAAATACAAAAAATATATACTATGTTTTGCATTTTTAGTGTTTGATATCGAAATTATGTGATTTACATTTTTAGGTGATATGTAATTATGTAGGATAATTATAGTGAAAAATTTAATTGTGTTACAAGTTAATATATGTATATATATATATATATATATATATATATATATATATATATATATATATATATATATATATATATATATATATATATATATATATATATATATATATATATATATATATATATATATATATATATATATATATATATATATATATATATATATATATATATATATATATATATATATATATATATATGTAATACAACATGGAGGCTAGTTGTGGGACATGGAAATCGGATTGGGCCAAAACCCAGTCCTTGGTAACAAAGCCCAATCCAAATGTCCATTACCCATCCCCATCCGTTATTTTAATCCGAGCCGTTGGTCGGTACAATCCAACGGCCCAGATTAAACGTTAACACCAAGGCTATATAATTACCCGAATCCCTACCCAAAATCCATCGCTGACCCGCCCCGGAATACCTTTAATCTGAGCCGTTGGATGCAATAATCCAACGGTCCAGATTAACCCATCACCTTTCAATATACCAAACCCCCCCCCCCAAACCCGTTTTTCTCCTTCATTTCATCCCCTTCATCTCTCAAAGCCTCCTCTCTGAGAGAGGTAAGGAACCCTAGCCGCCACCACACCCCACCGCCTTTAAGCCGGCGGCAACGACGCCAATGGCCGCCCAGTCAACACCATAGTTCCCCCTGAATCTCCTCTACACGAACCCCTTATCCGTCGACCTCGAATCATACCAGGCCATCTCGAATCGTCACTCAAATGTTCGAGAAAAACCCTAAAATTACCCAACCCGTCCCAAGTTCACACCGGACAACCATAGAACCTCCCTCATCCCAAACTTAGCATACAGACCATTCAATTCAACCTGGGTATTATCGAACCGTTCGAATGATTGAAAGACTCGAAGAACTGACGCGAGGCTAGAGATTTGAGGTTGTTAATCGACCTTAATCGTGTGTTCTCAGCCGAGAACATCCGATTAATGTTTATTTCAACTTCAAATGAGAGAAGTGTAACTTTCAAGTTCGAAGCAGGCTCGGATTGGGTTTTAGGTATTTACAATTGTTGTTTCTCTATTCTTCTTTTCTTTGATTTCAATTTCTCTTCTGTTTTCGTTTGTTTCATATTTTAGTAGTGACCTTCATCTCTTCTGTCATGCCTTAGTTCAAATGCAGAGTTCATAAGTCTAGGAGTCTATTTGTTTGTTTAAATTCAATTGGTATTCAATCAATTTAGTCATATATAGTTGTTCGTCGTTAGTCTTTGCGAAGTTGAAATTGGAAGCCTTTTGTTTTCGAATCTGCACAGACCTGTGTCTCTGTTTGTGTATTGTTTTTGTTTAGTTTTGATTCAGTTAAGTCATGATATGGTTTCAGTTGATCCTCGCTATTCATTACATTAACTGATTCCTTGCTTGTTCGTTTGTGTTCAAGCTAATAAAAACTCGCACCAAATTCTGAATATTGATCCCTGTTAATGATACTCAATTTGATCTGAGCTCCTTAGCAATAATTACTGACTGACTTAGAGTAAGGAATTAGTTATAGCTTCAGAATGATGGTTGATTTAGGGTAGGACAGTAATTCTAGGCAACTCAGGGGTAGTTTGGTAATGGAAAGTTTGCAGAAGGGTTCAAAGTTGAATGCCTGTCCACTAAGTGTTTAGATAATATTAAACTAATGCATTATTTAAAACTTAGTGGGGCTGGGAAACATAATGATATGGGAGAAAGATGGAATACTATAGGAGGCCCATGCTCAAGTGAATTAAAAAAGGGGATGGCAGGGAATGGGAGGGGAATAAAAAACAGAGGGGACAGACATTAGAGGGAGGTCTGAAAAAGGGGAGATAGGAAGATATTAAAAAGAAGGGGGAGGGTTCTGAAAAGGGATATATAAGGGGAAGAGGAACAGATACAGAAGGGGGATAGATAGAGATTTTGGAGAGAAAACAGGAAGAAAACATTTTTGCTTCCCTGCTGCTCATTGTTTCAGTCAGTCTTTGAATCCTGTGAGTTACATCTTGATACGACATTGGCCTTTTGAAGTCCCTCAAGTAATCGTTAGGTGTTTTGGAAATTAAAGCTGGCCTGTTTTGGACTGTTTTTGGTGTCATTTTTGGGGTCTTTCGACATATCTGATTATAACATTTGGTGGGTTGTTGAATCTTGCTTGTATTTCAAGAGTTTATTCCTGGGTGTGCCATAGATACTTTGCTACTGTTTTATTGGGTTCTATTTGGGTCTGTACTGGGTTTTGCTCCTGTCCCTGGGTTGTTCATCTCTGCTATCCATCGTTTGATACTGATATTTGCTGAGTTTGCTGTTGTCGTAAACTACTGCTTGCTTGCTGTGCCCCATTGTTGCTGACTCCTTCCTCTACTTCTTGTTTCGTTTGCTCCAGGTACACATTTGTAACCTCAAGCCTACAGAAATGAAGTAAAATGTTCAGTGCATTGCCATGATTTTTATTTTTCTGTTTTGTTCTCTATTTTATACTCTCAACTAATGATATTTGTACTCATTTGGGAATAGTTTAATGGTAATTAATTCTAGTTTTGGATTGGATAGTTATAGTTTGATTAATGTTGTTTTAAGACCTTTGTGTATACGTAGCTCTCAAACTACTGGAGTTTACATAGATTCAGTGTAGTTTGCAGTAATGGAAAACAAACTCAAAAATAGTTGTAAATTGGAATATTGGATCTTTATCGAAACAGGATAATTAGATTATATATTTCATTGTTAAATCCAGCAGTTTCAGTAAGTCATATTCATCAGGAATTTGGGTGTCATGTAGTGTAATTACATCGATTAAAATAGTTAGTGTAATATACATCAACATAATTAGAAACAGTCTTTTCAGTTTATTAATACTAAAAATCAGAATAAGAAAACCAGTGAAAATAATAGCTACAACATGCGTTCCAACAGATTCATAAAGAATAGGGATGGATGTTTAGGCATTAAGGTATGGCAGACAGCTTTTCTATTAGGCTGTGATTGTTTATGGTCCGAATTTAAAAACAGACAGTTTAATTCACTTGATCGGACTGTTAATTATAAGTAACGAAATTCCATTTCGATTCAAAACTAATAGATGAAGTAAGTAGAAAATATAGTTATGTTGGGATTGGCCTTTAATGAAGTGAGATGAGCCTCGCCACACTAAATACACAATTGCGGGGCCCTCGATTTAACTGTTATAAAAATTTTAGACTCAGAAAGACCGTTTAGTAAATTTCACAGTCTTTCCCGAAGTTAACAAAGACGATAGATTCTTTAGACGCGACTTGTAAAAAATAAAAATTACTTTCCTAAACACGGGTGCGCATTTATGTGACCCAAATCTTACTCTCGGCGAAACTGAAATACATTAAAGTCACAGGCGTACTGGTTGCGGTGTGACTCGAAATGTGTTTTCGTGACGTCGCAATTCTCCTAAAAATAAGAGCGGAGCATTAAAAGCGCATAGTTAAAATATATAAAAGAATCAGACAGAAACAAAAATTGCAGTTGAGCGACCGTGCTAAAACCACGGAATCCGGGAGTGCCTAACACCTTCTCCCGGGTTAACGGAATTCCTTATCCAGGTTTCTAGTTTCGCGGACTGTAATACAGAGTCATAAATTTCCTCAGTTCAGGATTAAACCGGTGACTTGGGTCACCATTATTTTTCCAAGAGTATATTCTGTCAAACCAACTGCTAAACTTTTCTGGAATTGCAACAAACTTGTTAGCTTACTGAGTTTAACAGATATGTTATAGCACGTTAGATGCAATGCACCTAACCAATTAACCCTTTCTATATGTACTCATCACATGCGTCATTCCAGCTTCTTTTTCTTTTTTTCTTTTTTTAATTGTCCTTGAAGACCTTATTGTTGTTAACCTTTCTATTCTTTTCTTTTCTTTTTAGTGGTGGTCGAATCTTATGTGGATTTCCTACGTATCACGTCCCTGCGTGAATCAGACCGAGCGTAGTTCTAATAACAAAATTGTGGCGGAATTCTGGAATTCTTATATCAAAAACCCTTATGGTTACAAAACATGTCTTACAATAATCAACAAAATAAGAGAAATGCTCGACTCGAGAATAAAATGCCAACCAAAATTTCAAAAATACATTTTGAATCAAAAGTCTAATGCTCTTAAATTCCTGGGGGCCCGCGAGGCGTCATTCGGCCTTGCCGCGGGCCTTGGTGTGAGGTCCATGTGTAGTCCCCTTAAGTCTCTCATGATCTGATGAACATAGTCCATAACTGAAGCAAAAAGGGCGGTGCGGGGCATTTGTTCACAAGCTAAGCACTTCATGGTGACATAATGCCCGATTTCTCCAATTCTGTCCTTGATCTTGTCCCTTTCTCTGAGTAGATGTTCTATCTGCTGGTTCTTCGCCCCCAATCTTCGAGCATTGTTGGTGACTTGGTCTAAGAGCCTATCTACCTGTTCTTGCAGTCAGGTCATCAAATTGTGGCAACGGTCGAGGTCTGCTCTGGCATCCCGGGCTTGCTTGAAAACCCGCTCCCTGAGGATAACATTTGCTTCCCTTAGATTAGTGATGATTTCAGTGTAATCTTTTTCCACCCGTTGTAGATGAAGTGTCTGTTGATGTGCCTCCTTTCTCCAGCTAGCACGGATCCTCATTGTTTGGGTCTTCGACTCTTCCAATTCTCTTTGGACATCGGCAACTTGGTTTTTTAAACCCGTTATCAATTTTTCGTCTGATCGACTCCTCAACTGTCTGTCAGCATCCCTTTTCATTTGCTGGATTTGAGCTCTCAAAAAGTCATTTTCTTGTGCCAACTTCTTTTTATCTCCCTCGTCGGCGGCAGCTTGCGTATCCTTTTCAAATTGGAGATCTTGGACCCGTTGCTCTATCTTGCCAATCCTTGTTCCGTAAACCTCTTCCTTAGCTAACCAGTCCCATTGTTCTTGTGATGCTTCAGCAAATTCCCTAAGGTGAGGTCTTTTGGCTGGTCTTTCTCCCGAGGTTTCTCCTTTGTACCAAGTAAGATATCTGGGTACAACCTCTCCTCTAGCTCGATCATGCACACAAGTGTTTGCCTCTAGATATTGGCATTTGCTCCAGATCTGGCGGACCCTCGCTTCCGGGAATTGACCATCGGGGCCAATTTCAATAACCTGGGTACTCAGGTCTTCTTCTTTGGGTACTATCTGGCACCTCCCAAGCTGTCTCAAAACCCGACGGGGCGCATAAGGTTGAATGCTCTTAAGTCCCATTAAGAGAAAGTGGGACCTAGCCGCTGGCATGTACACGATTCTGTCTATCTGTAACCAACCCAATGTCCATTGTATTTGACTTGCGCTGAGAGCCTGAAAGTACGCCCTCCACGCCAAGATTCCTTCAGGCAAGACGGTCCTATCAATCCTTGTATAGAATTCGCTTATGCAAGTTTTCTCAACAAACCCATATCTCAAGAATTGGGTACGGCGGCACAGGTGCTCGATCATCCACATTTGTAGCAATAAATTATAGCCTTCAAAAAAATCTCCTCCGGCTTTGCAGGCTGTGAGGGCTCGATATATGTCTGATAGTATCATGGGAGCAAGAGTACTTTTGCTTTGGTCAAGCAAAGTACTGACAATTCCGGCTATCTTTATATCAATATTCCCATCTTTTCTCGGGAATATCATAAGTCCTAAGAAGGCTATCATGAAGGCAATTTGTCTGTGCTCCTCCCATTTCTAGCGATTACCCTTGCTGCATAACTTATTCTCTGGCTTGTCAAAACCTCCCACATGACCGTACCTTTGATAGATGAAGCTTAAAGTACAAAACCCTTGTGCTAGATCCGGGTTACGTACCGTTCTGGCTATCTTCAGTGAGTCTAAAAACCGGTGTATGGCGACAACCCTAGGAGCGATTAGATATTGGCGCCCCAATGGTATATCAGTGTTTCCAATGTATCCGGTCATCTCCTCCAAAGTTGGGGTAAGCTCAAAATCCGAGAAGTGAAAGCCATTATGTGCAGAGTCCCAGTATGTGACTAATGCTCTTATGATATCCCCTCGAGGCTTTATTTCAAGCAGACATGTGAGACTTTTCAAATATTTCTTAACTTCATCCTGCCCTTCTTTGCCTAGATCATCCCACCATAGTCGTATTTGTACCGGGATTTTAGTCATGAGTGAAAAAGGTTCATTTCGAATCGTGCTCATCCTGCACATTTATTTAAAGAAGAAGATCATTTTGGCTGGCAATGATTGGACTATTTTTCAAAATTTTTAAAATTTTGGTATTTTTGAAAAAGGGCAAGTTGGACCCTACGGGGGTTGCCTACGTATCTCACATCCGGTGAGAATCAAACCCGCGTAGTTCGGTCCGTCAAATTAACTATATTTTTTCTTTTATTGACCGACAAAGAAAACACATTTTGTTAAGAAAACCATTTTGTTGGCAAAGTCAACCTTCCGTCGTCTTTTATTAGCAAACTAAATTTATTGATTTGTTGGTAAAATACATTTCTTGTATTTCTGAAAAATATCTATTTCCCCATACTATTTCTTTTTTTTTTTCGTTTTTCTTCAGTATTTAAAAGCCGGTCAGCATGCAAGTCCAAATAAATGCTTAAAACAAACATGGTATAGCAGGATGGTCTTTTCATTTCAGGTTGCCTGTCCTAGACGGACCCAACCCCTGTGTTGAGTCCCCTAAGTCAAATGCAACGTGATGCAAATAAGTGTTTCCTACTAGGGATCCGGTATGCGGTTATGTTATTCTAAGCTCAAAACCTCGGTACATGGTCTAGACTGTGTACCCAAGCGGACAACTCGGGCTGAGGAAGGAGCTCCTTTCCGGGAACCAAAAGGCCAGCCGGCATAGCAACTTTCCGAGCCTCTTTATTATTTCAGGGTATGACACTAACAGAATAGAGAGTCTCAACCCAGTGAGCACATTCCCGAAGGCGAGAAGAGAAGGGTTTTCGGCACAGTTTATATACACAGTTCACGTAATATCAAAGCGGTAAATATGTAGCACATTAATCAAAACATATAATGAAATTAGATATAAGCAAAAACAGCAATTTTAACTGAGCTCGAATTCTTTAACCCTGAACCGAAGTTCTGGTTGGTTATCCCCAGCAGAGTCGCTAGAGCTGTCACACCTCCTTTTTCACATGCACGTACGACGTAACGTAAGTGCGCCACTGTTTAGTACTACACCCCGAGAAGGGATATAATAATAATCAGTGAAGGAGTTTTTCCATTTAAAGGATAGTCGGAACGGGATCAATTTATTTAATTATTCAGAGTCGCCACTTGGGAAAATAATGGTGTCCCAAGTCACCGGTTTAATCCCGAACCGAGGAAATTTATGACTCCGTATTACAGTCTGCGAAACTAGAAACCTGGATAAGGAATTCTGTTAACCCGGGAGAAGGTGTTAGGCACTTCCGGATTCCGTGGTTCTAGCACGGTCGCTCAACTGCTATTTTGCTTTTATCTGATTTCTTTATACATTTTAATTAGATGCTACTAATGTTCCGCTTTTCAATTTTAGAAGAATTGCGACGTCATGAAAACACATTTCGAGTCACACCGTAACCAGTACGCCTGTGACTTTAATGTATTTCGGTTTCGCCGAGAATAAGATTTAGGTCACATAAATGTGCACCCGTATTTAGGAAAGTAATTCATTTACAAATCGTGCCTAAAGATTCTATCGTCTTTATTGCCATTGGGAAAGACAGTGAAATTTACTAAACGGTCCTTCCGAGGTTTGTACAATTATTATAACCGTAGGGCCCCATAGCTTGTGGGTTTTATTAGGCGAGGCTCGTCTCAATTTTGTACTCAAGACAAACCTAAAATGAGCTACGATTTCCTATTTAATTCTTGTCTCTAAAAGAAAATAGAATAAAGAAAAAGGTCCTAATTGATTAATCCGTGAACAACCTTATTAGCAAAGAAAACCCGCATTCACTTACTCATATTGATTATTCATGTTCAAGCTTAAGGTCCTTTTTATTTTTTTTTTATTTAACTACTAATCAAGAAGCATGATTTGAACAACACAATCATGAGCTAATCGTCTCCTGAGTGATTTATGCTTACGTCATGTAATTCGAGTTGCCGAAGTTATTATTCGAAGAAAACAGGATTTAATATGAATGGGAGGCCTAAATGCTCATTGTTGAATTAACTAGCCATTCCCAATTCCCAAGTTTCAAGCAATTCCAAATAATGTATGATCTATGTTAACATGTTCCAACTTTGCTTCTAACATTTATCTTGAAAAGACCTGGATTGGTTTCTAGTTTGTGCCTATCTCCTATTTTACTAATTTGAGCCAACATTAGCAACATAACTTTGCATTTTTTAGATCACCACTCCTGGCTATAGCACTCACAAGCTATCTGCTTAGTTTAATATTCCATCCATGAAGAAAAACCAGTCCAATTTCTAGCATAGTTATATAATGTAAGTACAGATATGAGATAAGAATAGACATATACATATCTCCTAATGTATATTCTAATGTCATGTTTAAACACACACTTCAATAGGCAAACAATTGAACATTTTCCAATTCAGCATCTCAATTTGAAGTTACATCAGGCCAGTCTCGAAAATACATACCTGGAATTTGAAAATCTAAAAAAAATGGAGGCAAGTCAGGGATAACTCTTGGCAATTAACAGCTAACAGGCAGCAACAACAACAGCAAACCAACAGCAACACTCAGCAACAACCAGTTAAAAGCCCACGACCAGCAGAACAATCGATCCAGAGACAGATGCAAAAACTCAATGCAAAATCCAAATAAATCCAATGAAACAGTAACCAAGAATCTAATAGCAACCCAAGAAGAATCACTTGAAATCCCAGTAAGATTCAAAACCAAACCAACCAAATGCTATATCCAGTAATGTCAAATGAACCCAAGAGTGACACCAAACAACCTAAATAGACCAGCTTTAACTTCCAAAGTACTTAACGGATACTTGAAAAAACTTCAACAGACCAATGTTGTATTAAAATATGGTTCTAAGGACCCAAAGACTGACTGGAATCAGCTTAACACCCCTCTGGAATTCCAGTGGTTGAATAATAAATCAAAAAGGGGTATCAATGAATCCGATCAACACCCAAGATTATTCTACTAAACCAATAGAATAGTAGATTGGACTGAAACAATGAGAAAGAGAAACAGAATGTTTTCTTCCTCCATTCTTTCAAAAATCGTATGCCTTTTTCTGTATGTATGTGTGTATATCTCTCACTATCACTCTATACTTCAGCCTCCTCTTTTTCAAGTGTCTAGCCTTTTTTATAGCCCAGACCTTACCTCTCTAATGGTGCAACTAGCTTAAACTAAACCCCTGCCCATCCCTCTCTCTGCCCAGCCCATTATATTCTCTGTTTTAACCACTAAATCCTATCTAAGTATGGGGTTTTAATATTAAATTGATAAGTGCAGGCCTGGTTGAGTGCCCTGCTGTAACAGCAGGTTCCACTGCTCTGTTTCATGTGCAAGGCATTTTGAATCCTAAAGTATGCCATTTCTGATTAACCACTGACATCCAACCCACTAATCCCTAATTAAATATCACAAAGGAACACAATTCAACAGTGGTTCTATATGTGATTTACAGTGTCAATTTCTGCCTCAAGATGCTAATAAACAGACCTACGAAGCTAATCGACAACATTTGATTAGTCGATTACAACGCATATAATCGATAACAAATGATCGACCTACAATTCGATTCATAACATTTCGGGCAGATTCAGGGGATCAACAAATATGAATTAATTGCTTGACGACCTTAATCAAACTGAACATACGATTCATTTTAACTAAAGAAAATAGAAGGAATCGACCAAATAAAAGGTCTTAAAGAGTAGAACAGCAAGTTTAATAAAAATCAAAAAGAAAACAAAACGAATGGAAAATCATATAGAAAATGCACAACACAGAACTAGATGAGGCTAGAAAAGGGAAAGAATACCTTGAAAGATAAGAATCCATAGTTTGAACGGGTCTCGAATCATTCGCCCTTGAATCATTGAAGCCAAATGAGCCTTAATCGAGGTGTTCTCCCGAGAACACCTAGATTAAGGTCCATTAGACCTCAATCTCCTATTAATTTCGAACGGAGATCCCATTTTGGGTTTTTAGGGTTCATGTGGCCATTTTTGGGGCTCGACCGGTTCTGGCAAGATTCGAGCTGAACCAGGGTTAGTAGGGGTATGAGGGAGGTGTGAGGAGTGATTGGTGTGAATTTTAGGTGGTTTGGGGTAAATGTTCAAGTTCCGGCGAACTTCAAACTAATATTCGAAACGCTCGAGCAATATTCGAGACTAACGACTGCCAGATCCGTGTAGAGGGGGCTTGGGAGATTTTACAGTGTTAATTTGGGGTGGTTTGGCCTACCGGAACCGCCGTGAGGCGATTTCCGGTAGGCGGAGTGCGGCAGAGAGAGGCGGAGGTCGAGAGACCTGATCTCTGAAGCTTAGAGACGAAGAGGGGGTTCTTAGGGGGGGTGGGCGTGTATCTGAGAAATATATAATGGGTGTGGGATTTAATCCAAGCCGTTTGATCAAACGAGATCAACGGTCTGGATCATCTCACTTACTCCAACGGCGTCGTTTGGGTGCTTATTGAAGCCGGGTTGGTCTTTGGGCAGACTGGGTCGGGCTACATAACGGGTTGGGGGACGGGATCTCCTCCGTTCGATCAAGGATGGTTCGACGGACAGGATTGACTGCCTTGAGACGATGTCGTTTGGACGCCTATGAGACATGCTGGGCCGTTTGATTTTGCAGGATCAACGGCCTGGATTGTGTCTAGCTCGCCGACGTTGTTTTGACGTCTGAAGGTGTTGGTCAACTTGGACAGGGCAAAGACAGCCCCTTTTGGGCCGTGATTGTTTGCAAAATTAGCCTCTTTCCCTCATTTATTGACTAATCATATTTAAATCAAAGCCACTCTAAACAAGTTGAAAGAATAAAATCATATGCTCATTAATCCATACACAAACCATTAACACGCCTTACACATTTGACTAAAATCGCCTAGAGGCAAAAATAAAGATGCGCATTTTTTATAATTTTCTTTTTAACCGTTTTACGGTCAATTAATTCCTATGAACTCAAAATTGATTCCTACACGTCTACGATACACATTTTGTATTTTTGATTGATGTAACAAGTAAACACACACGCAGACAAATGCTAACGCCAAAGAAAACAACACAACATCCGCAAGAACAATCAAAAACATTGTCGAAGCTTTGCCCACGTCCATATCCCTAGTTCGAAGAAACCTTCTTACCTCATAATCATCTACTTCCTGAAAACAATTAATGTAAAAGAAAAAACAGATAAAATATGAACTCATCAATTCCTTGATTAATGAGGGATGTCCAATACCTCCCACGTGACCAGAACAAGATATCTAGTGCATGAATAATATAACATAGGGGATTAATATTAAAAAAACCAAGAACGTCAATGGGTCTAACTCTAACTAGAATGAGGATGTAGAGTGCTGCTATCCAGTTAATCTAAAACTCAGTACTTTTGACATTAAACATAAGATTATGTATAAAAATTTATTAAGTTTGCAAAATTAGTAGTTTTAATCTCAAAATTGTAAACATACAATAGGTTCAATGCTAAGAAACTTAAATATTTAACTCACATAATTTGAAGCCTGAATTTGCCTCTGACTCTAACATCACAGTTTAGAAAAATAAAGATTAGGCCAAATACATCAGCAAACGCCTGCACCTAAGGTGAGTATATTCCAACACTTACTGGGGCGGTCTTTTGGGTAAAGCCATGGAAGCCCACACTTTAGGATCCACTTTTACCTATAACTATTTTTAACTAAATATGTTTACTCATATTATATATCTTGTTAAAAACTAAAAAGAAAAGATATCTCTGTTACTTAAAATGGGCCCCTAACGTGTAAATGCAAAATTTATGAAAGGAAACAAGTGATTATTTCCTTTTCTTTTTTCTGTTTTCTTATTAAATACTATGTAAATCGTTTCACTTCCTTTCTTGGTTTTCATAATACTCAATTTCATTTTTAACCTTTCTCAGTTCTCACCAAATGTTACTATTATTATTATTATTATTATTATTTTCTTTGTGCTCTAAGAGATTATACTGTTATGTATTTTTTGGTCTATCAAGCTAAAGCCTACAAAAAATATATTGAAAGTAGGAAATATTTATTTTCACATCAATTAATGAATCAAGTTCTTATATTTTAATTTTTTATTTTTCATCTAATCGTTTGTCTTTCTTGATATTTTTAATACATATGAATATATTATCCTTTTATTATTTATTAAAATTTAAATATGTCAAACAGAAAGTATGATTCAGCTATTCCAAATTTAAGGGGAAAAAATGTTAGAATCTTTGATACAATCCTAAAAAGTAGAGATGATAATACTTTAATTGATAAACTCAATCAGATAAAAAGACTTGATTCTTTTTCAACTGTTTGTATTGTTTATAAAATAATGGTAACAGTTCCTGTAACAGTTATATTCGGCCCCCTCTATTACACACTAAAAACTTGAAATAAATTTTTTATAATTAAAATTGGTAAATATCACTTAAGATCACCATGGTCCAAGAGAAATTGAATGGATTAATTATATTATCAAGTAAAAAATATTTATTAGAATAAATTGCTTATAAAATAATTATTCATAATTTTGAATTCAAAAATCTAAATAATTAGACTTCAAATAAATAATATATATGAATTTTTTTTAGCTAAAGGCTTCTTATGGAAGTTTGGCTTTAGGCCCCAATAATATTGAACTGCCGTGAGACCTACAACATCTCATTCCTTTAACCAAAAGCTGTAATACGTAAAAACCTCTTGCACTTGATCATTTTAAATAGAAAAATCTTTGATGTTTTACTGTCACGACCCGAATTTTCCCCTAACATCGGGATCGTGATGGCGCCTACTCGTGGTAGCTAGAAAAGCCACTGTATTCATACTATCCTGTTTTTTAATAATATTTCATAATTAATTTATCAACAAACCATAACTTTAATTAAATAAGTGCGGAAGACTTTATCGAAATAGAAATAACCAGCTTCAAGGTAAAATCATACTGAAATCCTCTACCCAAGACGTGGAGTCACCAACTCACGAACTACTACTGAATACTACACATAAAAGTCTAAAAGAAATATAACATAATCTGTTTGTCTCGGAACAAAGAGACTACAGCTAGTAACATAAGTAAAGAGAGAGACGTCGGGCCTGCGGACGTCTGCAAGCTACCTCAGTCTCAAATATGATCAACTCCCACGCAAAAGATGTACTGCTGCTACTCCTGATCGTAACCTGGACCTGTGCAAAAATGCATAGAAGTGTAGTATCAGCACAACCGAACCCATGTGCTGGTAAGTGCCTGGCCTATCCCGGCGAAGTAGTGACAAGCCTAGGACCAGACACCCACATAAACCTGTGCAGTTCAATATATATGTATACCATAAAAATAACGAGAAATAACCAAGTAATAACTCAATAAGGAATATCTCAAAAGAACTCAACAATTAACAACAGTTTAATAAGTTCACAAGGAAAACAAAGTATAATGGAAACACAAGTAATATCAAGTCAAGGAATAGCAAGTAGTTGCACGGCACCACCCTTCGTGCTTTTACTCTCATCCTCACCAAATAAGCAAATAAAGTACACGGAATCACCCTTCGTGCTTTTACTCTCATCCTCACCAAATAAGAAAATAAAGTGCACGACATCACCCTTCGTGTTTTTACTCTCATCCTCACATCCATAGTACGGCATGATCCTTCGTACATGGTTCAATAACAAGGCACGACATGATCCTTCGTGCATAATCAATAAAACATGGCACGACATTAACCTTCGTGCATAATCAATAACAAGGCACGGCATTAACCTTCGTTCACAAATAATAAATCAAGGCACGGCATTAACCTTCGTGCATAAATAACAAATCAAGGCATGGCATCACCCTTCGTGCATTATCACTCTTCCTCACCCAAATAACAATCACAGTTAAGGGCAAAGAATGAAACAATAAATCATAAACCGTCCCAACAAGGGCAATCAATAATCATCTTCACAACAAGTCCCGACAAGGAAGAACAATAACAATTCTACAACCCGGCAAGGATTCAACAATTTACCTTCAAATATGTCTCACAACAAGTATTAACAACGACTCACGGTCATGCTAGACGCCAGTGTATGGATGCTCGTCACCACAGCCCATACACCGCACTCGATCACATAGCACATAATCATATTCCCTCAAGCTAGGATAGAACAAACACTTACCTCGAATGTTTATGAACAATTCAATACGTGGCAATGCCTTTTCCTTTCAAATTCGGCTCCAATCTAATCGTATCTATACATAATTGATTTAATATCATCAATACTACTCAACAAACTAATTCATAAGGCCAATTTCAACTTTTACAACATTCTGCCCGGAATAGTGAATTTCGACCCCGGGCCCACATGGTCGGAACTCGGGGTTCGGACCAAAATCAGGTTACCCATCCCCCCACGAGTTCAAGTATATGATTTGTTTCAAAATCAAACCTCAATTCGAGGTCCAATTTCCTAATTCATGAAAAACCCTATATTCTACCAAAAACAAGAAATTCTACCATGAAAACCTTTGATTTCTATTGAAAAACATGTTTAATGATGTTAGGAATTGAAAGAATTAAGTAAAAAGTGACTTACAATTGTTTTGAAGAAGAGGGAGTCCGTGAAGAATCGCAAATGGGTGTTTTTGGGTTGTGAAATGTGAAGATGAAGCTGGAAATCGTGATTTACAGGTCTCTGTGTTCGCATTTGCGAACATGGGTTCGCAATTGCGAACCCCGACCAATTTCTGGAGTTTGAAAAATAAGCTAAGGTCGGGAAGTTCGCATTTGCGAACATTTGTTCGCATTTGCGATCACTGGCAGACAATATGGTTCGCATTTGCGAACATAGGCAGGACATGGGGATGTTCGCATTTGCGAACTATTGTTCGCATTTGCGAACAAGGCCGGGCATGAGGGGACTTTGCATTTGCGATCAGGGTTCGCATTTGCGAGCCCTGCCTTGACCTGTTCGCATTTGCGAATCCGAACGGTCCTGGGCACCCATCGCATTTGCGATCAAAGGTTCGCATTTACGAACCCTGCCTTGATCCGCCACCTTCGCAATTGCGAGAAATGCTTCGCAATTGCGAAGCCAACAGCTAGGTGAAAAACCAGCAGTGCAAAAATTCAGAATTTAATCCAACGGCCTATCAAATCTTTACCCGAGCCCCCGGGCTCCCAAACCAAACATGTACACAATATCAAAAACACATTACGAACTTGTTCGTGCGATCACATCGCCAATAACACATCGTTTTTCATCAAATCAAGACCTCAAGTTCATGATTTTCATACTTTTAGTTTTCAAAACTTTCAAACTTGGAACTCAAGGTCCAAAACATATCAAACGACATCCGAATGTCACCAAACTTTGCAGAAAGCACATATATAATATTTAAGACTTGTACCGGTCGTCGGAACCAAAATACGAGCCCGATACTAAGGTCAATTAATTCATTTTCCTTTAATAATTACATCAAAAACAATTTCACAGAAAAATTCATAACTTGGGCTCTAGGCCTCATAATTCGACTCCGAACACATATCCAAGTCTCATATTTTCCTACGAACCTTCACGACCTGAATGGCCTCTACGAACACTCTGAAGAGGCTGAGCATTAATAGAAGGCTGATCTGAATAATGCCCACGAAACCCACGATCACCCGGTCCACCCTGTGAAGCCTGAAGGGCGGAATGGAAAGGCCTGGAAGACTGGCCTCTGTCAAAAGATTCTCTACCACCAGAAGAAGAACCACTAAACCTGCCTGAATGACGAGGCCTCTTGTCTGAAGAATAACCACCTCCCCGAGCAAGAGCCATCTCAACTCTACGTGCTGCATTAGCTGCCTCCTGAAATGATATGTCACTCCCCACGCCCATAGCCATCTGGAGTCTAATTGGCTGATTAAGCCCATCTATAAACCTGCGGACCCTCTCCCGCTCTGTGGGGAGTATCACCACTGCATGACGAGTTAAATCGACAAATCACGTCTCATACTGAGTGACCATCATAGTGCCCTGATGGAGGCACTCAAACTGCCTCCGAAGTGCATCCCGCTGAGTAGCAGGTAGAAACTTCTCCAGAAATAGCTCTGCAAACTGATCCCATGATAAAGCTGGGGACCCTGCTGGTCGAGTCAAGCAACAATCCCTCCACCAAGTCTTGGCGGATCCTGAAAGCCTGAATGTACAGAAGTCAACTCCATTTGACTCCACGATCCCCATAGTCTTGAGAATCTCATGGCAACTGAATAAGAAATCCTGAGGATCCTCTGATGTGGCACTGCTGAAAGTAGTGGTAAACAGCTTGGAGAACCGATCAAGTCTCCATAAGGAATCAGAATTCATGGCCGCTCCATCTCCGGCATGAACCATGGTACCTGACTGAGTGGCCACAGCTGGCTGAACCACTGGTGCCTGAGGCTGAGGAGCTACTGGCTCCGGAGTACGAGCAATAGGAGTCTGGGCCCCTCCTCCAGCCTGAGAAGCGGCTGGTGCAACTGATAATAAGCCTGCTCTGGCAATGCTGTCTATTAATCCCGCTATCCTGACCAAAGCTTCCCGAAGATCCGGGGTAAATAAAGCCTCTCCTGGGACCTAAGCTGGGCCCACTGGAGCTGCTGGGACTGGAACCTCCTCGTCAATCTCAATATGAGGCTCCACCTCTGGAGTAGCTGCCGGGGGCTGAGCTCTACCCCTACCACGGCCTCTGATACGGCCTCGGCCCTTGCCCCTCACGGGAGCTGCCTGGGGCTCGGGCTGCTGGTCAGCGGACAAAGAAGCGCGTGTCCTCACCATCTGCGAAAGGACAGAATAGAAGTTCAAACAGTATTTCAGGAACAAGTCGCACGACAAGAAAGAACAAATGAGAGACTCTTTCCTAACTCAATAGACTCTGGAGGACAAGTACGGACGTATGTAACGTAGAGCTCTGATACCAACTTGTCACGACCCGGATTTTCCCCCAACATCGGGATCGTGATGGCGCCTACTCGTGGTAGCTAGGCAAGCCACTGTATTCATACTATCCTGTTTTTAATAATATTTCATAATTAATTTATCAACAAACCATAACTTTAATTAAATAAGTGCGAAAGACTTTATCGAAATAGTATTAAGCAGTTTCAAGGGAAAACCATACTGAAATCCTCTACCCAAGACGTGGAGTCACCAACTCACGAACTACTACTGAATACTACACATAAAAGTTTGAAAGAAATATAACATAATCTATTTGTCTCGGAACAGAGAGACTAGAGCTAGTAACATAAGTAAAGAGAGAGACCCCGGGCCTGCGGACGTCTGCAAGCTACCTCAGTCTCAAATATGATCAACTCCCACGCAAACGATTTACTGCTGCTGCTCCTCATCGTAACCTGGACCTGTGTAAAAACGCACAGAAGTGTAGTATCAGTACAACCGACCCCATGTGCTGGTAAGTGTCTGGCCTATCCCGGCGAAGTAGTAACAAGCCTAGGACCAGACACCCACATAAACCTGTGCAGTTCAATATATATGTATACCACAAAAATAACGAGAAATAACCAAGTAATAACTCAATAAGGAATATCTCAAAAGAACTCAACAATTAACAACAGTTAATACGTTCACAAGGAAAACAAAGTATAATGGAAACACAAGTAATATCAAGTCAAGGAATAGCAAGTAGTTGCACGGCACCACCCTTCGTGCTTTTACTCTCATCCTCACCAAATAAGCAAATAAAGTACACGGCATCACCCTTCGTGCTTTTACTCTCATCCTCACTAAATAAGCAAATAAAGTGCACGACATCACCCTTCGTGCTTTTACTCTCATCCTCACATCCATAGTATGGCATGATCCTTCATACATGGTTCAATAACAAGGCACAGCATGATCCTTCGTGCATAATCAATAAAACATGGCACGGCATTAACCTTCGTGCATAATCAATAACAAGGCACGTCATTAACCTTCGTGCATAAATAATAAATCAAGGCACGGCATTAACCTTCGTGCATAAATAATAAATCAAGACACGGCATCACCCTTCGTGCATTATCACTCTTCCTCACCCAGATAACAATCACAGTTAAGGGCAAAGAATGAAACGGTAAATCATAAACCGTCCTAACAAGGGCAATCAATAATCATCTTCACAACAAGTCCCGACAAGGAAGAACAATAACAATTCTACAACCCGGCAAGGGTTCAACAATTTATCTTCAAAATATCTCACAACAAGTATCAACAACGACTCACGGTCATGCTAGACGCCAGTGTATGGATACTCGTCACCACATCCCATACACCGCACTCGATCACATAGCACATAATCCTATTCCCTCAAGCTAGGATAGAACAAACACTTACCTCGAATGTTTATGAACAATTCAATCCGTGGCAATGCCATTTCCTTTCAAATTCGGCTCCAATCCAATCGTATCTATACATAATTGATTTAATATCATCAATACTACTCAACAAACTAATTCATAAGGCCAATTTCAACTTTTACAATATTCTGCCCGGAATAGTGAATTTCGACCCCGGGCCCACATGGTCGGAACTCGGGGTTCGGACCAAAATCCGGTTACCCATCCCCCCACGAGTTCAAGTATATGATTTGTTTCAAAATCGGACCTCAATTCGAGGTCCAATTTCCTAATTCATGAAAAACCCTATATTCTACCAAAAACAAGAAATTCTACCATGAAAACCTTTGATTTTTATTGAAAAACATGTTTAATGATGTTAGGAATTGAAAGAATTAAGTAAAAAGTGACTTATAATTGTTTTGAAGAAGAGGGAGTCCGTGAAGAATCGCAAATGGGTGTTTTTGGGTTGTGAAATGTGAAGAATGAAGCTGGAAATCGTGATTTACAGGTCTCTGTGTTCGCATTTGCGAACATGGGTTCGCAATTGCGAACCCCGATCAATTTCTGGAGTTTGAAAAATAAGCTAAGGGTATGAAGTTCGCATTTGCGAACTTTTGTTCGCATTTGCGAAAGGAAGTTCGCATTTGTGAACTATTGTTCGCATTTGCGAACACAGGTAGGATATTGGGATGTTTACATTTGCGAACCATTGTTCGCATTTGCGAACAAGGCTGGGCATGAGGGGACTTTGCATTTGCGAAGAATGCTTCGCATTTGTGAAGAATGCCTTTACACTGAAGGCCTCGCATTTGCGAGGTTTGGTTCGCATTTGCGAACCCAAACGGTCCTGGGCACCCTTCGCATTTGCGATCAAGGGTTCGCATTTGCGAACCCTGCCTTGATCTGCCACCTTCGCAATTGCGAGAAATGATTCGCAATTGCGAAGCCAACAGCTGGTTGAAAAACCAGTAGTGCAAAAATTCAGAATTTAATCCAACGGCCTATCAAATCTTTACCCGAGCCCCCCGGGCTCCAAACCAAACATGTACACAACATCAAAAACACATTACGAACTTGTTCGTGCGATCACATTGCCAATAACACAACGTTTTTCATCAAATCAAGCCTCAAGTTCATGATTTTCATACTTTTGGTTTTCAAAACTTTCAAACTTGGAACTCAAGGTCCAAAACATATCAAACGACATCCGAATGTCACCAAACTTTGTAGAAAGCACATATATAATATTTAAGACTTGTACCGGGCGTCGAAACCAAAATACGAGCCCGATACCAAGGTCAATTAATTCATTTTCCTTTAACAATTACATCAAAAACAATTTCACAAAAAAATTCATATCTTGGGCTCTAGGCCTCAGAATTCGACTCCGGACGCATGTCCAAGTCCCATATTTTCCTACGGACCTTTCGGGACCATCCAATCTGGGGTCCGAATCCGTTTACCAAAAATGTTGACCGAAGTCAACCATATCAATATTAATATCATTTTTATCCAAATTTCTCATAGAATTCATATTTTCTATCACAAAAATCTTTCTGGCTACATGCTCGGATCGTGCACGTAAATCGAGGCAACATAGAATGAGGTTTTCAAGGCCTCAGAAGCTCGAAATGATTAATAAAATAAGTGATGACCCTTTGGGTCGTCACAATCTCCACCTCTAAAACAGTCGTTCGTCCTCGAACGGACAAAAGAAAGAAGTACCAGAGTTAGGAAACAAATGTGGGTAGCGGCTCTGCATATCAGACTCGGACTCCCAGGTCGATGCCTCAGGAGGCTGACCTCTCCACTGAACACGCACAGAAGGATAACTCTTCGACCTCAACTGTCGAACATGCCGGTCTAGAATGGCCACCGGCTCCTCCTTGTAAGATAGACCATTGTCCAATTGGACAGTTCTGAAGTCTAATATATGTGTGGGATCGCCGTGGTATCTCCGAAGCATAGATACATGAAAAACTGGATGCACGGCTGATAAGCTAGGCGGCAAAGCTAATCTGTAAGCCACCCCTCCCACTCTGTCTAGAATTTCAAATGGACCAATATACCTAGGGCTGAGCTTGCCCATTTTCCCGAACCTCATCACGCCCTTCATAGGTAACACTCGGAGCAATACTCGCTCGCCAACCATGAAATCTACATCTCGAACCTTACGATCCGCATAAGTCTTCTCCCTGGACTGAGCTGAACGAAATCTCTCCTGAATAGTCTTGACCTTATTCAAGGCCTCCTGAACTAAGTCTGTACCCAACAATCGAGTCTCTCCCGGTTCAAACCATCCAACTGGTGATCGACATTGCCTACCATACAACGCCTCATACGGGGCCATCCGGATGCTAGACTGGTAGCTGTTATTGTAGGCGAACTCTGCTAATGGCAGAAACTGGTCCCACGAGCCTCCAAAATCAATAACACACGCTCGAAGCATGTCCTCTGGAATCCGAATAGTCCTCTTGGACTAACCATCCGTTTGGGGATGAAAAGCTATACTCAGCTGAACCTGGGTGCCTAACTCCTGCTGGACCGCTCTCCAGAACCGCGAGGTAAACTACGTACCCCGATCAAAGATAATAGATACTGGCACCCCATGAAGACGAACAATCTCCCTAATGTAAACTTACGCTAACCTCTCCGACGAGTAGGAGACAGATACTGGAATAAAGTGTGCTGACTTGGTCAGCCTATCAACAATGACCCAAATAGCATCAAATTTCCTCCGAGTCAAAGGAAGTCCAGTAACGAAATCCATAGTTGTCTGCTCCCATTTCCACTCGGGAATTTCAATCCTCTAGAATACACCACCAGGTCTCTGGTGCTCATATTTCACCTGCTGACAATTTAGACAACGAGCGACATACGCAACGATATCTTTCTTCATTCTGCGCCACCAATAGTGCTAACATAAGTCCTGGTACATCTTCGCGGCGCATGGGTGAATAGAATACCGCGAACCGTGGGCCTCCGCTAAGATTAACTCTCGAATCCCTTCGACATTGGGCACACAAACTCGACCCTGCAATTTCAATACCCCATTATCATCTCGATTTACCTGTGTGGCACCTCCCCGCTGTACAGTATCTCTCAAATCACGCAAATGAGGATCATCAAATTGCCTCTCATGGATACGCTCTAATAAAGAAGAACGAGCGACCGTACAGGCTAACACCCTGCTAGGCTCAGAAATGCCTAATCTCATGAACCGGTTGGCTAAGGCCTGGACGTCTAATGCTAATGGTCTCTGACTGACCGGAATGAATGCAAGACTACCCATGCTAGCAGACTTTCTACTCAATGCATCGGCCACCACATTGGCCTTACCTGGGTGATATAAGATAGTAACATCATAGTCTTTTAGCAACTCTAACCGTCTCCGCTGTCGTAGATTTAGCTCCTTTTGCTTGAACAAGTACTGTAGGCTTTTGTGATCAGTGTACACCTCACATGTCACACCATATAGATAATGCCTCCAGATCTTTAAGGCATGAACCACTGCTGCTAACTCAAGATCATGAACCGGATAATTCTTCTCATGTATTTTTAACTGCCTCGAAGCATAAGCGATAACCTTACCATCCCGCATCAATACCGCTCCAAGTCCTGTGCGGGAAGCATCACAATAAACTGTATAAGGCCCTGCACCCGTAGGTAGTATCAGCACGGGTGCTGTAGTCAAAGCTGTCT
The DNA here is from genome assembly GCA_032618575.1 of Nicotiana noctiflora. Lineage (NCBI taxonomy): Eukaryota > Viridiplantae > Streptophyta > Magnoliopsida > Solanales > Solanaceae > Nicotiana > Nicotiana noctiflora. The sequence continues at coordinate 150,515 of JASVEL010005998.1, read as the reverse complement.
TGAGCTTCTGAAAGCTAGCCTCACACTCATCTGACCACTGGAACTGGGCACCCTTCTGGGTCAACCTTGTCATCGGGGCTGCAATAGAAGAAAACCCCTCTACAAATCGATGGTAGTAACCTGCTAACCCCAAGAAACTCCGGATCTCAGTCACTGAAGCTGGTCGAGGCCAATGCTGGACCGCCTCAATCTTCTTTGGGTCTACCTGAATACCTTCCACTGATACGATGTGGCCCAGAAATGCCACCGAACTCAACCAGAACTCACATTTCGAAAATTTGGCATATAGCTGATTATCCTTCAGAGTCTGAAGAACCACTCTGAGGTGTCGCTCGTGCTCTTCCTGGCTGCGGGAGTATACCAGGATGTCATCTATAAAGACTATCACGAACAGATCTAAGTAGGGTCGGAATACCCGATTCATCAACTCCATGAATGCTGCTGGGGCATTTGTCAATCCGAAGGACATGACCAAGAACTCGTAGTGCCCATATCTAGTGCGAAAGGCTATCTTAGGAATGTCAGCCGCCCTGATCTTCAGCTGATGGTAGCCTGATCTCAAGTCTATCTTTGAGAATACCCTCTCTCCCTGGAGCTGGTCAAACAAATCATCAATCCTCGGCAGTGGATACTTATTCTTTATTGTCACTTTGTTCAATTGCCCGTAATCAATACACATCCGCATCGAGCCATCTTTCTTCTTTACAAATAATACAGGTGCTCCCCGGGGGAAACACTAGGCCAGATAAAGCCCTTCTCAAGAAGGTCCTGCAACTGATCTTTCAATTCTTTTAGCTCCGGCGGGGTCATATGATAGGGTGGAATAGAGATGGGCTGAGTACCCGGTGCCCAGATCAATACAGAAATCAATATCCCTGTCGGGTGGCATGCCCGGCAGGTCTGAAGGAAAAACCTTAGGAAACTCCCGTACAATAGGGACTGACTCAATGGAAGGAACCTCTGCGCTGGAATCACGAACATAAGCCAGATAAGCTAGACACCCCTTCTCGACCATGCGCCGAGCCTTAACATAGGAAATAACAGTGCGAACGGAGTGGCTTGAGGTACCTTTCCACTCTAGTCGGGGTGATTCTGGCAAGGCCAAGGTCACAGTCTTAGCATGACAGTCTAGAATAGCATGGTATGGGGACAACCAGTCCATCCCCAATATGACATCAAAATCCACCATGTCCAAAAGCAACAGATCAACACGGGTCTCAAGACCCCCAAATATAATTACACACGAACGATGCAATTGGTCGACTACAATGGAGTCACCTACCGGTGTAGACACATAAACTGGAATATCCAGAGCATAGTTGGGCACGGCCAAATACGGCGCAAAGTAGGAAGACACATATGAATATGTAGACCTCCACCTCTATAATCTCTACCCCCGCCTCTGGCTGGCTGGGCAGGCTGAGGGTCAGCTGGGGCCTGAATCATGGGACGAGGGCCCCGCTGCTGAGTGTTGCCCGTCACTCGAGGGCAGAACCTGACAAAATGACCTGGGTCACCGTCTCCACCTCTACGGTCTCGACCTCCACCTCTATAATCTCTACCCCCGCCTCTGGCTGGCTGGGCAGGCTGAGGGTCAGCTGGGGCCTGAATCATAGGGCGAGGACCCCGTTGCCGAGAGTTGCCCGTTGCTCGAGGGCAATTCCTGATAAAATGACCTGGGTCACCACAAACGTAGCAACTCTTAGACTGATAGAGCTGCTGGCCCAGACGACCTGAATGGCCTCCACGAACACTCTGAAGAGGCTGAGCATTAATAGGAGGCTGATCAGAATAATGCCCACGAAACCCACGATCACCTGGTCCACCCCGTGAAGCCTGAAGGGCGGAATGGAAAGGCCTGGAAGACTGGCCTCTATCAAAAGATTCTCTGCCACCAGAAGAAGAACCACTAAACCTGCCTGAATGACGAGGCCTCTTGTCCGAAGAATAACCACCTCCCCGAGCAAGAGCCATCTCAACCCTGCGTGCTGCATTAGCTGCCTCCTGAAATGATATGTCACTCCCCACGCCCATAGCCATCTGGAGTCTAATTGGCCGATTAAGCCCATCTATAAACCTACGGACCCTCTCCCGCTCTGTGGGAAGTATCACCACTGCATGACGAGCCAAATCGACAAATCTCGTCTCATACCGAGTGACCGTCATAGTGCCCTGATGGAGGCGCTCAAACTGCCTCCGAAGTGCATCCCGCTGAGTAGCAGGGAGAAACTTCTCCAGAAATAGCTCTGCAAACTGATCCCATGATAAAGCTGGGGACCCTGCTGGTCGAGTCAAGCAATAATCCCTCCACCAAGTCTTGGCGGATCCTGAAAGCCTGAATGTACAGAAGTCAACTCCATTTGGCTCCACGATCCCCATAGTCTTGAGAATCTCATGGCAACTGAATAAGAAATCCTGAGGATCCTCTGATGTGGCACCGCTGAAAGTGGTGGTAAACAGCTTGGAGAACCGATCAAGTCTCCATAAGGAATCAGAAGTCATGGCCGCTCAATCTCCGGCATGAGCCGTGGTACCTAACTGAGTGTCCACAGCTGTCTGAACCACTGGTGCTTGAGGCTGAGGAGCTACTGGCTCCGGAGTACGAGCAATAGGAGTCTGGGCCCCTCCTCCAGCCTGAGAAGCGGCTGGTGCAACTGATAATAAGCCTGCTCTAGCAACGCTGTCCACAAATCCCGCTATCCTGACCAAAGCTTTCCGAAGATCCGGGGTAAATAAAGCCTCTCCCGGGACCCGAGCTGGGCCCATTGGAGCTGCTAGGACTGGAACCTCCTCGTCAATCTCAATATGAGGCTCCACCTCTGGAGTAGCTGCCCGGGGCTGAGCTCTACCCCTACCACGGCCTCTGATACGGCCTTGGCCCCTGCCCATCACAGGAGCTACCTGGGGCTCGGGCTGCTGGTCAGCGGACGAAAAAGCGCGTGTCCTCACCATCTGCGAAAGGACAGAATAGAAGTTCAATCAGTATTTGAGGAACAAGTCGCACAACAAGAAAGAACAAATGAGAGACTCTTTGCTAACTCAATAGACTCTGGAGGACAAGTACGGACGTCTCCGTACCTACCTCTCAAACTCTACTAAGCTTGTTCATGAGTGGTGAGACCTATGTAACCTAGAGCTCTGATACCAAATTGTCACGACCCGGATTTCCCCCAACATCGGGATCGTGATGGCGCCTACTCGTGGTAGCTAGGCAAGCCACTGTATTCATACTATCCTGTTTCTAATAATATTTCATAATTAATTTATCAACAAACCATAACTTTAATTAAATAAGTGCGGAAGACTTTATCGAAATAGAAATAACCAGTTTCAAGGTAAAATCATACTGAAATCCTCTACCCAAGACGTGGAGTCACCAACTCACGAACTACTACCGAATACTACACATAAAAGTCTGAAAGAAATATAACATAATCTGTTTGTCTCGGAACAAAGAGACTACAGCTAATAACATAAGTAAAGGGAGAGACGCCGGGCTTGCGGACGCTTGCAAGCTACCTTAGTCTCAAATATGATCAACTCCCACGCAAAAGATTTACTGATGCTGCTCCTGATCGTAACCTAGACCTGTGAAAAAATGCACAGAAGTGTAGTATCAGCACAACCGACCCCATGTGCTGGTGAGTGACTGGCCTATCCCGGCGAAGTAGTGACAAGCCTAGGACCAGACACCCACATAAACCTGTGCACTTCAATATATATGTATACCACAAAAATAACGAGAAATAACCAAGTAATAACTCAATAAGGAATATCTCAAAAGAACTCAACAATTAACAACATTTAATAAGTTCACAAGGAAAACAAAGTATAATGGAAACACAAGTAATATCAAGTCAAGGAATAGCAAGTAGTTGCACGGCACCACCCTTCGTGCTTTTACTCTCATCCTCACCAAATAAGCAAATAAAGTACACGGCATCACCCTTCGTGTTTTTACTCTCATCCTCACCAAATAAGCAAATAAAGTGCACGGCATCACCCTTCGTGCTTTGACTCTCATCCTCACATCCATAGTACGGCATGATCCTTCGTACATGGTTCAATAACAAGGCACGGCATGATCCTTCGTGCATAATCAATAAAACATGGCACGGCATTAACCTTCGTGCATAATCAATAACAAGGCACGGCATTAACCTTCGTGCACAAATAATAAATCAAGGCACGACATTAACCTTCGTGCATAAATAATAAATCAAGGCACGGCATCACCCTTCGTGCATTATCACTCTTCCTCACCCAAATAACAATCACAGTCAAGGGCAAAGAATAAAACAGTAAATCATAAACCGTCCCAACAAGGCAATCAATAATCATCTTCACAACAAGTCCCGACAAGGAAGAACAATAACAATTCTACAACCCGGCAAGGGTTCAACAATTTATCTTCAAAATATCTCACAACAAGTATCAACAACGACTCAATGTCATGCTAGACGCCAGTGTATGGATGCTCGTCACCACATCCCATACACCGCACTCGATCACATAGCACATAATCCTATTCCCTCAAGCTAGGATAGAACAAACACTTACCTCGAATGTTTATGAACAATTCAATCCGTGGCAATGCCTTTTCCTTTCAAATTCGGCTCCAATCCAATCGTATCTATACATAATTGATTTAATATCGTCAATACTACTCAACAAACTAATTCATAAGGCCAATTTCAACTTTTACAACATTCTTCCCGGAATAGTGAATTTCGACCCCGGGCCCACATGGTCGGAACTCGGGGTTCGGACCAAAATCCGGTTACCCATCCCCCACGAGTTCAAGTATATGATTTGTTTCAAAATCGGACCTCAATTCGAGGTCCAATTTCCTAATTCATGAAAAACCCTATATTCTACCAAAAACAAGAAATTCTACCATGAAAACCTTTGATTTCTATTGAAAAACATGTTTAATGATGTTAGGAATTGAAAGAATTAAGTAAAAAGTGACTTACAATTGTTTTGAAGAAGAGGAGTCCGTGAAGAATCGCAAATGGGTGTTTTGGGTTGTGAAATGTGAAGAATGAAGTTGGAAATCGTGATTTACAGGTCTCTGTGTTCGCATTTGCGAACATAGGTTCGTAATTGCGAACCCCGACCAATTTCTGGAGTTTGAAAAATAAGCTAAGGCTGGAAAGTTCGCATTTGCGAACTTTTGTTCGCATTTGCGAACACAGGCAGAATATTGGGAAGTTCGCGTTTGCGAACTATTATTCGCATTTGCGAACACAGGCAGGATATTGGGATGTTCGCATTTGCGAACAAGGCTGGGCATGAGGGGACTTCACATTTGCGAAGAATGCTTCGCATTTGCGAAGAATGCCTTTACACTGAAGGCCTCGCATTTGCGAGGTTTGGTTCGCATTTGCGAACCCAAACGGTCCTGGGCACCCTTCGCATTTGCGATCAATGGTTCGCATTTGCGAACCCAGCCTTGATCTGCCACCTTCGCAATTGCGAGAAATGCTTCGCATTTGCGAAGCCAACAGCTGGGTGAAAAACCAGCAGTGCAAAAATTCAGAAATTGAACCAACGGCCTATCAAATCTTTACCCGAGCCCCCGGGCTCCAAACCAAACATGTACACAACATCAAAAACACATTACGAACTTGTTCGTGCGATCACATCGCCAATAACACATCGTTTTTCATCAAATCAAGCCTCAAGTTCATGATTTTCATACTTTTGGTTTTCAAAACTTTCATACTTAGAACTCAAGGTCCAAAACATATCAAACGACATCCGAATGTCACCAAACTTTGCAGAAAGCACATATATAATATTTAAGACTTGTACCGGGCGTCGGAACCAAAATACAAGCCCGATACCAAGGTCAATTAATTCATTTTCCTTTAACAATTACATCAAAAATAATTTCACAGAAAAATTCATAACTTGGGCTCTAGGCCTCAGAATTCGACTCCGGACGCATGTCCAAGTCCCATATTTTCCTACGGACCTTTCGAGACCATCCAATCTCGGGTCCGGATCCGTTTACCAAAAATGTTGACCGAAGTCAACCATATCAATATTAATATCATTTTTATCCAAATTTCTCATAGAATTCATATTTTCTATCACAAAAATCTTTCCGCCTACATGCTCGGATCGTGCACGTAAATCGAGGCAACATAGAATGAGGTTTTCAAGGCTTCAGAAGCTCGAAATGATTAATAAAATAAGTGATGACCCTTTGGGTCGTCACAATTACTTGTACACATAAGGAAGGAAACTAATAAAAAGTTCCTCCTCGCATTTCACTTTGCTTAATAGTAGTACTATTTTCTTATTAGTCCTATTTAAAAAATAATATTTTTTTTATTTTCTTAATAAAAAGCTTTTACAAATATTAATGACATGTTAGACTATAAATTTTAAAGTCTTTTCTTTTTTTCAAAATTATGTGTCGAGTCAAACAAATTGAAATAGAAGGGATATATTATACAATTTATACCTTGGAAGAAGGATCATGCTTTTCGACAAGAGCTCTCATGAGGCGAATCTTATTCTTCTCTTCTTCACTGATTTTATCATCGCATTTTACTTGAATCTCTTGTGTTACTGATTCTCCTTCTTGCTGCAATTTTGTTTCAAAATAAATTCCATTATTGTTTAATTCCTTTGCCACTGCCTTAACCTTTCCCTCCATCACTTTCTTTCTTGTGCCAATTACTAGCCGGAGAAATATAAAAATTCGTATTTGGCTAATTAATTTGAAAAGTACTTTTAAGCAGCAATTAATATTTGATTAAGCCTTTTAAAAATATTTCTAAATATATTTTCAAAAAAAGTATTTTTTGGGAGATACTACTATTTTCCGCTTCTCAAAAAATGACTTCTAATTCTACTCAAAAATATTTTTTTCTTCTAAAAGTTGACCAAATACATTAACTTTAGAAAAAGTACTATCGACAAAAAAAACAATTTGTAAAAAAAAATTTGGCCAAATACATTAACTTTGGAAAAAGTACTATCGACAAAAAAAAAATGGTCAAAAACAATTTTGGCCAAACAAATTATTATCAAATGGGACCGCCTTGAATGTAGTTGAGTGGTGAACTTAGAAGGACCAAGTACTATTAAAACCGTAGAACTATCTATGTACTTGTATTATAGCTCGTACGACACCCGAATATTCTATGTGGTAAATGATAGGATCTCTTTGTCTTGTATTAGAGATGTAAAATATTCTGAAAAGGAGCACGAATTGAATTAATCGATTATGTGTATGTGTATACGTGTTTTCATGCGTAACTCATTTAACCTAACTTGAAACTGATGGTATTTGATATGTTCTCGGAAGAAAGATATTATTTTTCATCACGAGTTCTCATCCACATGTTATATGTTAGATCCGCCTCTAATATTAATGCAATTGGAAACCATATCATGGAAAGATAATATTGTACAATTATAGGGGTTGCTTAGGAAGTGGGAGTGCACCTACTTGCCTAACTCATTAGTAGTTTGAAAGTAAAGAGTCTAAAAGTTTGTTTGGCCATGCTGGAAAAATAAATTTATTTTAAAAAGTATTTTTCGAAAAATTACTTTTGGAGTAATCAGGTTGTGTTTAGCTAATCAATCTGAAAAGTACGTTTAAGCAATAATATTTTTTGGCCAAACTTTTCAAAAGAGCTTTCAAGTATCAAATTACGAATAACAACAAAAATAGATTTACATAATACTTAATACTATAAGTAAATAAATAATCTCAAAAAATAATTATTAAATATAATAATTAAATATTTTTATTTTATTTATGTTGAATATGAAAATAAAATTATAAAGTACTTTAATTATTAAGATGATTTAAAAATATTAAAAAATTATTCAACAAATATAAAAGCATCCCGGAAGTCCCTATTATTAGAAAGCTATCATTAAATAAGAAGAAATACACATATATTAATATTCTAAGAATTAGGTATTATTTTGGTATATATTATATTTTGTTAAGGATATTTTTTGGTAAGGAAAAAAGTCAAAATTATATTTGCTTTTAGGGGAAGCTACTTTTTTTTTTACTTCTCATCTTATTTTTATTTCCTAAAATACTTTTCACCCATAAAAGCTTAGCTAAACATCTTAAATTGAAAAAAAAGTATTTTTTGATCAAAAAAAAAAAGGAAAAAAATGGTCTTCGGAGAAGCTTCGCCGAACAAGCTATAAGACCAATTCGTTGAACCCTTTTTCGCATTCAATGTTCATGTTCTATGGTGTTGTATCTAAGGCCTATGAGTGTAGATTTGAATTTGGTTGCATTTGAATGTACATTATTCATAAGAGTAATCATTATAATTTTGATCTGTTTTCTATAGATCTAACGTAGATCACATCCAAGTCGCACCCTCCCTAAATGGAGGGGGAAAATGACAAAATTTAGGGTTTTTTTTGAAAAGTGTTAAGAACTGTAATTCAATGTAACAATATAAAACAAAGAACAACAGATAACTTTCATATTTTATTAAGTTTTCAAATATATTTCATCTCACATTTTATGTCTCTATTTATACCTTTACATATGAATGTGTCAAAATGATTGTCTTAAACATGACATTAATAATTGAGATCATGGGGAGAGATTATAGAGATGTGAGAGTTACAATCATAATAGTGATGAGTAAAGGAGGTTATTTATATCATGGGTGAAAATAGTGAGTGTAGTGGACATCCATATTAACTACTGATTTAACAACATTCCCCCTAGGATGTCCAAAAATAGATAATATGTCTCGTTAAAACTTTACTAAGAAAAAAATTTGTGTGGAAAAAATCTTAGTTAATGAAAAAGAGTACACATATCTGTATACGTTTTATTTGCTGTCTCGTTAAAAATCTTACCAAAAAAATCCAATGGGACAAAACCTAGGCTAAGGAAAAAAAAGAGTACAACGCGTATCTTACTCCCCCTCATGAAAACATCATTTTATTTCTCGTAGACGATGCATTCTGATCTTCTGTCTCAACTTCTCAAATGGTGATGTTGGTAATGTCGTAATGAATAGATCAGCCAAATTTTCTCATGAATGAATCTGTTGAACATTAATTTCACCATTTTGTTGAAGATCATGCGTGAAAAAGAACTTTGGTGAAATATGCTTTCTTCTGTCTCCTTTGATATATTCTCCTTTCAGTTAAGCGGTGCAAGCAGCATTGTCTTCATATAGTGTAGTTGGATTATCTTTTTCAAAAGAAAATCACATAATTCCTGAATATGTTGAGTCATTGATCTCAACCAAATATATTCCTGACTAGCTTCATGAATGTCTATTATCTCAGCATGATTTGAAGATGTGGCAGCTATTGTTTATTTCATTGATGACATGATATAATTGTACCTCCACATGTAAATAAATAGACTGTCTGAGATCGGGCTTTATGTGGATCAGATAAATAACCTGCATTGGCATAACCAATCATTTCTAACTTTAATTCATTAGGTTGTGAATAGTCCATGCTTCGGACAAAAGGCCACAAGTAATGAGACTCAGCATCCAGGAATGGTAGCCGCGTCGATAGTGGCATATCTTCCAGCCTATTTCTAGGTATTAAGAGGCCTAGTCAAGAGAATAAATAAGAGTTAAAGATGATGTGATCCCACACTTGATGTTCCATAGTAACATAAGGAAATCTATAGGGCTAGCAAGTTGAAGTAAGGTTGCGAGTAGTATAAATGGGTATGTATGGGTCACATGCTAAAGTATGGTAGAGCGACAAGATTGTAGGAGGACAGGAGTAATTATTAGAAAGGGCGAGTGAGGAGGTGACGAGAATGGATAAGACCTCGGGATTAAGCCCACAAAAATGAGAGAGAGCTAATGGGTTCTCTAAATTATGTAAAGCTTAGTATAGCCTGAATGAGCTCAAAAGAGTCTGACTAGTGGAATTTAGAAGAAACAGAATGCTAGCATGGTAATAAAAATGAAGGTGTAATTGTGACAGATAAAAGATAACGTTTGGGCCTTCGATTAAACAAAAATTTGAAAAAAAAAACGAGAAGGAGAAAATATTTCGCGGGCTGCACGAGATTAGAATACCCCCATAATGTGAATCATATTGAGATACAATGAAATACGATTATGGAAATTACTTCAAATATTTCTCAATGCAACGTAAGCCCTAGTGGCAAGGTATTACGTAAGAAGTTTCAAGTTATCAGTGGTATATTGGAGATCAATATTAAGGAAAATCATAATGGATGGACAAAAGTCACCAAGTATGACATGAGATTGGGTCGTCATTCTTAAGATGAATAGTAATGAGAAAGCATTAATGTCACGACCTCAAATCCGGTCATGATGGCGCCCAGCACATTGCTAAGCCAGCCTGACAATTCAATAACAAGAACGGAGCTAGAAGCTCTCTTTAGCCCATTTAAGCATATCAAATCACGAAGCAATAGCGATACATATAATGAAAACGGGGAACTCAGTCCCATAATACATCAACTCCCATAGACCAAGGGTCAAGAGTCATGAGCCTCTACTGAACATGAGTGTATAAAGGTTTACAAGACACCAAGTGCGGAAAGAAATGTCAATACAAAATCAAAAGACAGTAGGAAGGAATATCGGGTCCTGCGGACTCTGCAGCTACCTCGTATATCCCACAGATGTCGCCTCGCACAGCTACTGGATCACTGCTGAGAGGTACCTGGATCTGCACACAAGGTGCAGGGAGTAAAATGAGTACTGCCAGACTCAGTGGTAATAAACAAGGGTAAGACAGTGCGAGATAAGAAATCCGCAATAAAGCACTATGTAAAACTATAATCGGCTACCCTGTCATAGAATCAATATTCACTGTACCCTGTACCAACAAATACCAATAAATAGCATAACAGCTAGCGGATGTAGCTAAATGCAATGCAATGCATGATATGACCGCTACGACGCGTAGCCGGACTCCAATTTTGGGTACCCGTGCTCACTGTGGGGGTTCAGACTCCGGAGGGGCTCCTACAGCCCAAGCACATCTCATAGAGATATTCCTGCGGCGTGCGGTCCGATCCAACATATATCTCGCTGCGGCGCGCAGCCCGATCCACTACTAGTCAGCTAATATGCAGATACAGCCTCGCAGGCTCAAAAGTAGTTTTGACCCAGCCCGTCGTTACGGAAATTTCCACCCCGTTACCTTGCATTAACATATCTTATGCTTCTATATCGGTGTTAGAACCTATCGGGTGAGTTAGGAGTGAATTGAATTAAAAATGAAGCAAATAGCATGTTTGAAGGAAGTTTGAATATGGAAAGTCAACCTAGAGTTGACTATCGAGTTAGAGTGATCGGAATCGGATTCCGATGATTCGACTAGTTTCGAGGGATCATTTATGACTTAGGAGAGCAATCGGAATTGAATTTGGAGATCCGGTGTAGAAATAGGCTTGAATTGGCTAAGGTTGAATTTTGGCGAAATCCGATCGATAGGTGAGATTTTGATCCGGGAGTCGGAATGGAATTCCGACAGTTGCAGTAGCTCCGTTAGGTGATTTTGGATGTGCCTGCAAAATTTTAGGTCATTCGGACGTCGTTTGGTCGGGTTTTTGATGGAATGTGTAATTTGGAAGTTTTGAAGAAACTTAGGCTTGAATCCGTGTGTAATTGGTGATTTTGATGTTTAGGATGGTGTTTTTATGATTGGAACAAATTCGTATCGTGTTTTGGAGTATGTTGGTGGTTTTCGTTGGGGTCCCGGGGGCCTCGGGGTGAATCCGGACCATTATCCGGCATTTTTGGAACTTGGAAGTCTGCTGTAAATTTGCAGACCACTGTGCAAAAATTAAGCCATCGCGTTCGCGAGGGCAAGGCCCGCGTTCGCGTATGCTGGGGCATATTGGTCATCGCGTTCGCGTGGGATGGTAATGCGTTCGCGTAAGATGAAGTTGGAACGCATCGCGTTCGCGTGGAATAAGGCCGCGTTCGCGTAGGAGAAAGATGGAGACCATCGCGTACGCGTGAAGGGTAGATGCGTTCGCGTAGAAGAAATCCGGCAGCTGGGGAAATGATCTTCGCGGACGCGTGATAAGGCGTCGCGTTCGCGATGAAGTAATCAAACAGGCCATCGCGTTCGCGTGAGGTGCATCGCGAACGCGTAGAGTAAAATCGTCCGGCAGTGAGTTTAATTGCAGAACAGAGGGCTCACGGGTTCTTATACCCAAAACACAATTTTGAGCCCTAGAGAGAAGAAAACTCGAGGAGAACACTGAGAAATCATCGGGTATTCGTCGGAGGTAAGATTCTTGACACAAAAACATCATTTTATGGTAGAATTAACATCAATCTTCATGAAATTGGGTTGAAATCTTGAAGAAATGTGGCCTAGATATTGAAAACGGGATTTTTAGTTTTGGAAGGCCATTTGAACTCCGATTTTAGTAAATTTTATATGTACGGACTCGTGGCGGGACGAGGGTTCTGGAAATATGAGTTTCGAGATTTTTCGAGATGTGGGCCCGGGGCTCGGGTTTTGCCAATTTCGTGATTTTTGATATTTTTGGAGTTCTTTCGATTGGGTTATGTTCCATTAGCCTATTTTGATATATTTGTGCTGATTTGTGCTAGTTTTGACGTGCGTGGATGCCGGTTCGAGGAGATAAGGCATCGCGGGCATGAGCTTTCGTCGGTTCGAGGTGGGTAATTCTTGTAAATGATGTCCCGAGGGTTAGTAAACCCCGGACTTGCACATCTTAGTGCTGTGTTGAGGTGACTTGCACGCCGGATAACGGGCGTGGGGTAGAGCACCATTGGGGAGTGTGACTTGGTCCGTCCCGCGTAATAAATAATAACTCCTAATTGTTGAAGTGAATTGGACTAATTATCATGTTTGGACTTCGTGCCAATTATTTGAGTCCTTCAGAGGATTGGTATCACTGTTTTGATAACACTGTGCATATTTTATTCTAATTTAAGGTTTTAAATGGTATTTTTGCTATTTAGCATTCTTATAAGGTTATGAAAAACTTGAACAAGGTCTTAATAATATTTTAGCTGTGAGCTAATGTGATATTGTTGCCCGTAGGGCTTTTCTTGATTATTTGTTAGACTGATTGGGGCCGAGGGCCATATGTTAGGACATGACATTTTATGTGAGCATATGCATACACGTGCATGGATCGGACTGCACGCCGCAGTGGTATACGGATCGGGCTGCGCGCCGCAGCAGGTGTGATATTAATATTGTGCTTGGGCTGTAGGAGCCCCTCCGGAGTCTGAACCCCCACAGTGAGCACGGGTACCCAAATTGGATCGGGCTACGCGCCGTAGCGGTCATATGCATTGCATGGCATACATACATTGGTTTACGTGTACTACGTGGCATAACATTCAGCACTCATACATTACTGGCACACATGCATTAGTTGCCTTATTGACCAGATCTCCTGGTGTAAATTGATAAGGAGTGCTGAGCCCGAGGGGCTGATTTGAGTGCGGACTTGCACTACTTGAGATTTTATCGAGGTATTGGTATATTATTATGAAATAAAGTAGCTAAAATTGAGATTTCTAAATAATCTACTCACATATGCTTGAAAGGAATAAAAAGATAGTTATGTATTGTGTAGCATGAGATAGTGCCTATCGTGGTTTTCTTCCCTTCAGCATTATTTACTTTTATTACTGCTGAGTTGGAAGTACTCACACCCTACTCCCTGCACCTTGTGTGCAGATTCAGGTACATCACAGAAGGGCTGATTCTATTGCGGCTCGGGAGTGCTTTTGGACGGTCGAGGTAGCTGCCAGCGTTCGCAGGACCTGATTCTCCAGTTTGTCTGTATTTTGTTCTGATCATCCCACACTTGTGCACAGTTATATTCACTATTTACACTTTGTATACTCTGTAGAGGCTCATGACTCTTGACCCTTCGGTCTATGGGAGTTGGCACATGTTGGGACTTGGTTCCCTGTTTTAAATATATCTATCACTGTTGTGCTTAAATTGGATAAAGTGAGCTTGTGGCTCCGTGGGTATTGTTGATTGGTCGGGCTGGCCTAGCAGTGTGCTGGGCGCCATCACGACCGGATTTGGGGTCGTGACAAGTTGGTATCAGAGCCTAGGTTTACTAGGCCTCGTGAGTCTTGAGTCGGTTAGTAGAGTCTTGTGGATCGGTACGGGGACGCCTGTACTTATCCTCGGGAGGCCGCGAACCTTTAGGAAACACTTCACACTTCTTGGAATTCTTATCGTGCGTACTTGATTCAGCTTGAGATATAATTTTGAAATTCCTTTCGCACGTATGTGTATGCATCGAGCGCTCAGTAATATAATTGACTTATGGCTTGCGATTCCCTGGTCGAGGGGCGAGATGTAATCTCTATGAATTCATGTTGGGCCAGTCGGGAGGACTTGAGGCCAGATCCTTGTCTATGGCTTGAAAACCAAGGTATTAATTTTGCGAGTCGGTATTATGAAGTTCATACGATCGGTATTGATCCTTATTGTGTAAATGGCAGTTTGATAATGGGAGAGCTGTAAGGTATTCAGTTCTTATTGTGATTTGATATGTAGCCCTAACAATAGGCGTGAGAAATAATTATCATATCTCGTAATTGGAAGGTAAAGTGATTTATGTGTAGTGGAACGAGTTTAAAGTCAGGAAGACTAAAGTGATTTTGATATGTGTTATGATTCGAGCAGGTACAACACAAGTTCAAGTATAAATTGTGATAATATGATTCGTATAGTATGGGATTTAATGTTGTTGAAATACATTGTGATATCTTGTTGAGTTGTGGATGTATTGTTAGAATGGTTTGGTGATTCTCTGGCAGGTGGATAGGCCAATTTACAAAGGAAACTCTGCCGAAATTTTTGGAAAAATTTGGGACTTAGAAAGATTTCTGTCACCTAAAGAGAGTGGGCTTATTGGTGGTGCATGTATATCTGGAAGAATTGCAGAAGAGCTAAGGTCTCTGATGATTCGAGTCTCTGTCAAGGCTTGTAAATGACTTGAGTTTAATCTCATATTAACATTTCGGCGTCACTTGAGTAATAATGATATGAGTGGTTGAAAGTGCTTTGATGAATGGCTTCGAGCTAAGTTGGGGAGGTTGCTATTGATTAACCGATTGCACTATTGTGTGCTATGTTGATTCTGTCTCTAAGTATGTTGGGAAATTCTGGTAAAGGTTATGGTGCTTCGTAGATCTGATGAAGTACTAGGGTGTTGTGAACTTATGTTGGTAAAAAATGTTCGGTGTATAGAAAAGAAAGATAGCTAATTGTATGCATATGTAATCATGAATCTGTAGTGTCAGAGTTCTAATAAGGCACGAGTGGTTCTGTTCAATAAGACAGTTGAATTACAGCTGAATAAGGATGACTGACGCCCGAGAATTATTTACGGTGTTCAAGATTTTACTTGTAACAGTCAGGTGTCTTAAGATTGTGCATGTGGCTAAAGATGGTGGTTTCGTTAGAAGAGATCAGTACCTGTGTTATATTATGTGAATGATGGGATTCTATGTAATCCGTATTGGAAGGTAATGATAACGAATTCAAATCGCAAGAGGTTCTTCAAAATAAAGTATTGTAGGATGTGATCCTTCCGGGAAATATTGAGAGAGTATTCAGTGGCCTATATGTCTTAGACCGTGTGGTCTTATGTACGAGTCTCGTGTGGAATGAGTTGATGTGTTATGGTGCTACAGTAATGGCTAATATTAAATCAAAGATGAATCAGAAAGGAAACTGGGTAAATGGAACGACTTGTTAATAAACCAGAATGGTATAAAAAGAATACGATTGATTCCTGGTGTGTGGTTGAAGTAATGAGTCTTGAACACATTGCAGTAAAGCTTTTGAGTGCTGGCAGTCGTGTAACCCGATATGGGTATAATATGGGTATAAGGACTCAGTCCTGGCAGTTTTAACTTATGCAATGTGATTGGGAGAAAGAGTTTATGATGTGTTTTAATGTGGTTTGAAAGATGAGTGTATTTTTCCTGTTGGTATGCAAAGCTTGGAATGTGTAATGAGTTTTCTCTATATGGGATCATAAAAGTCCTTGACCAGTTGAGTGCGTCGATGTTTGCGGCGTAGGAAAGGGATAAGAATTTCCATGTTATTTTAGTATGGTATTGTATATGCGATGTGTTATGGAAAAGTTGATAATGGTATATTCTAGGTTTTGAGATCAGTTCATAATATATGGGAAGTCAATAAAATTATTGAGCAGCGCGGACAGCTGCAGGTGAATTAAGAATCGATCTTTCCGATAATTTAAGAAAATGATACTGCTATTCTATTAACTTGGCAGGGAATATGATCCAAAAAGGACAAGGTAATGTAAAATGATGATATCTAGTTGTATGGTGGTATTCTCTTGTTGGATCGACTATAATAACTGAATCGTTGATGGCATAGTGAAATTTCCGAATGGCCGTCGTGGTATGAATGGATGCTTGATGTGCGTTATGTATTCGTACGGTGGAGTGTGGAACCAGGTATAGCGATTCATGTGTTATATATGTGTTGGAGACTAGAAGTCCTCGTAATCCGCCTATGCAGTGGTTGTATATCGCGTGTATCGGCACCATTTTGTGATTATTGGAAATCGGAAGCCCCGGTGGCTCTCTCTTAGCTTGATATGATGAATTTGGGTTATGATACCTTATTTCAGACTGGTTGACATAAGACAGGTCGTCTAGACAAATGTGATATGGACTATGTCGGAAAATGGCACAAATTGCGTAGCAAAGAGCATCAGAGTATGCTCCAACAGAGTAGTTGTACACAGGACCAGCGGACGGGTGGTAGGCATTGCTTTGTCGGTTGGACCTTAGTGGCGGATGTCAGGGAGGAGGTATCTACCATTGATTCAGTTCCAGTATTGAGAAACGTTGTCAGATGCGTTTCATGTGGCCGAGCTTGAGGCTATATGTATATATATGTTTGCTATAATGAGAAAATTCGACTCGATATGCATTTCCTTTGCGAGATTTATGCTTGGATCGGGTGGCACGCCGCCACAGCTATGGTATCTAGATCGGGTGGCACGTCGCCACGAGTATGTCATTGGAGCGGGTTGTACGCCGCAACAGAATATTGTAAAAATATAGTTAGTTATAAGCTACCTGGTATACAATACTTCCTCGCTTCTGAGGAAAAGACCGTTTTGAGTATCGCTTGGCGAATGGCACATCGGTTGTGTCCTTTCAGGATTTAATAGCATAGGTTAAGACCGTTTTGAGTATCGCTTGGCGAATGGCACATCGGTTGTGTCCTTTCAGGGATTTAATAGCATAGGTTAATGGTTTCACCGTGGGTGAGGTTGATTGCTTGGGTTCAGACCTAGATCTGTGCGTGGCCGACCTTTTTGAGCTTGGTAACTTGAGGTGCTTCATGAGTAATAATGTTGGGATAGAATCACGAATCGTGGCAAGGCCACGTGATGTTATGACCTCTCGAGGAGGATTCAGGTACTCTATTTCTATAATGCGAGACGCGATCTCGGTTCTATGTTATGATGGCACAGAGGAACTGAATTGCAGCTCTATTTGCTGGAGACAATTGTCATGATTTGAGCTGTCATGATTCGGGTGTGTGCAAACATTTCTATTGGAGCCTATGTTGTGCTCGTTGTGGCTTAGGCGGGTGTTGAGGTGTCATATCACCAGTGCGGTGTGTTATAATTGAAATGACCTTTGGAGTCATTTATGAATACGAGCATATTGGATCTTAGCTTGTTAGAAAGGTAAAAATCGAGGTTTGGCTCCGAAACCTATTGTGGTATCGGTTAAAAGTGAAATGGATTCATGAATGGTTGACCCGAGAGATGGGTTCGATATATCGCGTGTTCGGTTGCCGTGGGCATGATATGAAGGTGTTGGAACAAGACTCTATCTAATAAAAAAGGGTTTTTCAGTTGGTATTTGGTTATCATGGGAAATTGTGTGATTAGAGACTATTGTCTCGAGTGATTGGGTTGTTTGATACATCATATGATCTCACCCGGAGTAGTGAATATGGGTTATTACAGTTGGATCGTGTGTATCCTGAGTATAGGCATGGGATTAGCATTTGGCATATGATTTCAGAAAGTACAATGTGATTTATGGTTCAGATGGTCCGTGAAATTTTGACTATGTGGTGTTTTCGGACTTATGTGAGATAGGGTGACGTATGATCACCCGGATATATGCTTGGTAAGGTCATTCGGTTATTGGGTGGCTTCTAGTACAACTTTGAGTCCGCTCGAGGACGAGCGTTTGTTTAAGTTGGGGAGAATGTAACGACCCGGCCCGTCGTTACGGGAATTTCCACCATGTTACCTTGCATTAACATATCTTATGCTTCTATATCGGTGTTAGAACCTATCGGGTGAGTTAGGAGTGAATTGAATTAAAAATGAAGCAAATAGCATGTTTGAAGGAAGTTTGAATATGGAAAGTCAACCTAGAGTTGACTATCGAGTTAGAGTGCTCGGAATCGGATTATGATGATTCGACTAGTTTCGAGGGATCATTTATGACTTAGGAGAGCAATCGGAATTGAATTTGGAGATCCGGTGTAGAAATAGGCTTGAATTGGCTAAGGTTGAATTTTGGCGAAATCCGATCGATAGGTGAGATTTTGATCGGGGAGTCGGAATGGAATTCCGACAGTTGCAGTAGCTCTGTTAGGTGATTTTGGATGTGCCTGCAAAATTTCAGGTCATTCGGACGTCGTTTGGTCGGGTTTTTTATGGAATGTGTAATTTGGAAGTTTTGAAGAAACTTAGGCTTGAATCCGTGTGTAATTGGTGATTTTGATGTTTAGGATGGTGTTTTTATGATTGGAAAAAATTCGTATCGTGTTTTGGAGTATGTTGGTGGTTTTCATTGGGGTCCCGGGGGCCTCGGGGTGAATCCGGACCATCATCCGGCATTTTTGGAACTTGGAAGTCTGCTGTAAATTTGCAGACCACTGTGCAAAAATTAAGCCATCGCGTTCGCGAGGGCAAGGCCCGCGTTCGCGTAGACTGGGGCATATTGGTCATCGCGTTCACGTGGGATGGTAACGCGTTCACGTAAGATGAAGTTGGAACGCATCGCGTTCGCGTGGAATAAGGCCGCGTTCGCGTAGGAGAAAGATGGAGACCATCGCGTACACGTGAAGGGTAGACGCGTTCGCGTAGAAGAAATCCGGCAGCTGGGGAAATGATCTTCGCGGACGCGTGATAAGGCGTCGCGTTCGCGATGAAGTAATCAAACAGGCCATCGCGTTCGCGTGAGGTGCATCGCGAACGCGTAGAGTAAAATCATCTGGCAGTGAGTTTAATTGCAGAACAGAGGGCTCACGGGTTCTTATACCCAAAACACAATTTTGAGCCCTAGAAAGAAGAAAACTCGAGGAGAACACTGAGAAATCATCGGGTATTCGTCGGAGGTAAGATTCTTGACACAAAAACATCATTTTATGGTAGAATTAACATCAATCTTCATGAAATTGGGTTGAAATCTTGAAGAAATGTGGCCTAGATATTGAAAACGGGATTTTTAGTTTTGGAAGGCCATTTGAACTCCGATTTTAGTAAATTTTATATGTACGGACTCGTGGCGGGACGAGGGTTCTGGAAATATGAGTTTCGAGATTTTTCGAGATGTGGGCCCGGGGCTCGGGTTTTGCCAATTTCGTGATTTTTGATATTTTTGGAGTTCTTTCGATTGGGTTATGTTCCATTAGCCTATTTTGATATATTTGTGCTGATTTGTGCTAGTTTTGACGTGCGTGGATGCCGGTTCTAGGAGCTAAGGCGTCGCGGGCATGAGCTTTCGTCGGTTCGAGGTGGGTAATACTTGTAAATGATGTCCCGAGGGTTAGTAAACCCCGGACTTGCACATCTTAGTGTTGTGTTGAGGTGACTTGCACGCCGGATAACGGGCGTGGGGTAGAGCACCATTGGGGATTGTGACTTGGTCCGTCCCGCGTAATAAATAATAACTCCTAATTGTTGAAGTGAATTGGACTAATTATCATGTTTGGACTTCGTGCCAATTATTTGAGTCCTTCAGGGATTGGTATCACTGTTTTGATAACATTGTGCATATTTTATTCTAATTTAAGGTTTTAAATGGTATTTTTGCTATTTAGCATTCTTATAAGGTTATGAAAAACTTGAACAAGGTCTTAATAATATTTTAGCTATGAGCTAATGTGATATTGTTGCCCGTAGGGCTTTTCTTGATTATTTGTTAGACTGATTGGGGCCGAGGGCCATATGTTAGGACATGACATTTTATGTGAGCATATGCATACACATGCATGGATCGGACTGCACGCCGCAGTGGTATACGGATCGGGCTGCGCGCCGCAGCAGGTGTGATATTAATATTGTGCTTGGGCTGTAGGAGCCCCTCCGGAGTCTGAACCCCCATAGTGAGCACGGGTACCCAAATTGGATCGGGCTACGCGCCGTAGCGGTCATATGCATTGCATGGCATACATACATTGGTTTACGTGTACTACGTGGCATAACATTCAGCACTCATACATTACTGGCACACATGCATTAGTTGCCTTATTGACCAGATCTCCTGGTGTAAATTGATAAGGAGTGCTGAGCCCGAGGGGTTGATTTGAGTGCGGACTTGCACTACTTGAGATTTTATCCAGGTATTGGTATATTATTATGAAATAAAGTAGCTAAAATTGAGATTTCTAAATAATCTACTCACATATGCTTGAAAGGAATAAAAAGATAGTTATGTATTGTGTAGCATGAGATAGTGCCTATCGTGGTTTTCTTCCCTTCAGCATTATTTACTTTTATTACTGCTGAGTTGGAAGTACTCACACCCGACTCCCTGCACCTTGTGTGCGGATCCAGGTACATCACAGTGGAGCTGATTCTATTGCGGCTCGGGAGTGCTTTTGGACAGTCGAGGTAGCTGCCAGCGTTCGCAGGACCTGATTCTCCAGTTTGTCTGTATTTTGTTCTGATCATCCCACACTTGTGCACGGTTATATTCACTATTTACACTTTGTATACTCTGTAGAGGCTCATGACTCTTGACCCTTCGGTCTATGGGAGTTGGCACATGTTGGGACTTGGTTCCCTGTTTTAAATATATCTATCACTGTTGTGCTTAAATTGGATAAAGTGAGCTTGTGGCTCCGTGGGTATTGTTGATTGGTCGGGCTGTCCTAGCAGTGTGCTGGGCGCCATCACGACCGGATTTGGGGTCGTGACAAAAGTAGTTTTTGAAAACTCTTTTATCATTTTTCAGTTGGAAAACAGTAATATCAAGTTCCAGAGATTGGAATTAGCATAATAACAGAAATATCTGCGGACTAGTAGTAAACTAGCATGTCTATATGATAAGACAATGATAACGATCCTCGCGGGATCCAATAACTGGCTCACGGCCCATAATATACTCAACCGTCCAAGAAGGAGGTTCAACGGCTCGAGAATAGCCAATAATACGGTATCAACAGGTCGGACTAATATATAGTCTCCAGTTCATGATCGACCCCGCACTCTCAAGAGTGTGCGTGTCTCGCCGCTATACAGCGTCACAAAGTGGTATACCGGGGTTTCGAACCCGCTGGTCATCACTCACATCTATTACTCACCTCAATACGGCGTGACGACTACCCCGCAATGCCCTTTCCACGAGAATCAAGCTCCGCACGCGTAGAATCTGATCAAATACAGTAGAAACACAACAAATTAGGCCAATGGGACAACACCCAATCAATATAACCCAATTTACATCAAAATTCCCAAAGTTGTCAAAACCCGACTTTCGGTATGCTTGTCTAAAAATTACAAAAGTTACATATTCGGAATCCTCATCTCGATACGAGTCTAGGCATATAAAATTTACCAAAATCGGACTCCATTTGCCCACTCAAATCAGGTGTTTTTCTTTAATTTAGGCCTAGGGCTCAAACCCACCTTTAATCTTCCATTTACGGAAATTTAACCCATGATTTCATGTTAAAATGATGTAATTAAGCCACAAAACTTACCTCCAACGAATCCCCGATGAATTACCAGCAATTCCCG
This sequence comes from Nicotiana noctiflora, assembly GCA_032618575.1. Taxonomy (NCBI): domain Eukaryota; kingdom Viridiplantae; phylum Streptophyta; class Magnoliopsida; order Solanales; family Solanaceae; genus Nicotiana; species Nicotiana noctiflora. The sequence goes on along the minus strand of JASVEL010005998.1, from coordinate 128,500 downwards.
TGAGTTTCTCTCTCTAGAACTCAAAAATGGCGTTTTTGGTTATTAAACCCGCGACTGGTTCTGTTCTGAACTTAACTTCACTGCCAGCCTATTTTCTTCATCGCGTTCGCGACGCCTCTCACGCGAACGTGATGCCTTATTCCAGTCCTTCATCGCGAACGCGACACACCGTCACGCGTCCGCGAAGACCATTCTCCCCAGCCCGGACTTTTCCTCTACGCGAACGCGACATGCCTCACGCATTCGCGATGCCTTGCGAATTCCTTATACGCGAACGCGGCCCAGACCATCGCGAACGCGATGCTTCCCAGCTTCCTCTTACGCGAACGCGACACCAACCCTCGCGAACGCGATAGTCACCTGATCCCAGCCTACGCGAGCGCGGCATAGCCCTCGCGAACGCGAAGGCCAAAAGTTTGCCCAGTGATCTACAGATTACAGCAGGTCTTTTCTTGCTTCCAAATGCCGGATGATGGTCCGGATTCACCCCGAGGCCCCCAGGACCCCAACGAAAACCACCAACATACCCCAAAACACGATACGAACTTGTTCCAATCATAAAAACACCATCCTAAACATCAAAATCACCAATTACACACGGATTCAAGCCTAAATTTCTTAAAACTTTCCGAATTACACATTCGATCAAAAACCCGACCAAACGACGTCCTAATGACCTGAAATTTTGCAGGCACATCCAAAATCACCTAACGAAGCTACTGCAACTGTCGGAATTCCATTTCGACCCCAGGATCAAAATCTCACCTACCATTCGGATTTTGCTAAAATTCAACCTTCGCCAATTCAAGCCTAAAACTACACCGGGCCTCCAAATTCAATTCCGATCGCTCCCCTAAGTCACAAATCACCTCCCGGAACTAACCGAATCATCGGAATCCGATTTCAAGTCCTCTAACCAAATAGTCAACTCCGGGTTGACTTTCCTTATTCAAGTTTCCTTCACAAAGGCTATATGCCTCATTTTCAATCCAATTCACTCCTAACTCACCCGATAGACTTTAACACCGATATAAAAGCATAAAACATACAATTTCAACATAACGGGGTGGTAATTCCCGTGACGACGGGCCGGGTCGTCACATTCTCCCCCTCTTAAGCAAACGGTCGCCCTCGAGCGGGTCAAGAAACATACCTGAAGTCTCAAACAAGTGAGGATATCTGCAGCGCATCTCCCGCTCGATCTCCCAAGTGGCCTCCTCCACGGGTCGACCTCTCCACTGAACCTTAACTGATGCAATCTCCTTAGACCTCAATTTTCTCACCTGACGACCCAAAATAGCAATAGGCTCCACATCATAGGATAAATCACCATCAAGTTGAATGGTACTGAAGTCTAATATATGAGACGGATCTCCAATGTACTTCCGGAGCATAGACACATGGAATACTTGGATGAACGCTGGATAAGCTGGGCGGCAAGGCCAACTCATATGCCACCTCTCCAACTCTCCTAAGTATCTCAAAAGGACCAATGTACCTGGGACTCAACTTTTCTTTCTTCCCAAACCTCATGACACCCTTCATAGGTGAGATCTTCAACAATACTCTGTCACCAACCATGAAAGACAACTCTCGAACTCTACGGTCCGCATAACTCTTCTGACGAGACTGTGCTGTACGAAGCCTCTCCTGGATCAACTTTGCTCTATCTAGAGCATCCTGGACTAACTCGGTCCCTATCAATCTAACCTCACCAGGCTCAAACCATCCCACGGGGGATCTACACCGCCTGCCATACAATGCCTCATACGGGGCCATCTGAATACTCGACTGATAACTGTTGTTGTAGGCAAACTCAGCAAGTGGTAGGAACTCATCCCACGAACCACCAAAGTCAATCACACAAGCTCGCAACATATCCTCCAGATCTGAATAGTGCGCTCAGACTGTCCGTCTGTCTGGGGGTGAAATGCTGTACTCAACTCAACCCGCGTACCCATCTCTCACCGAAATGCTCTCCAAAACTGAGAAGTGAACTGAGTACCCCTGTCGGATATGATAGACACTGGAACTCCATGCAACCGAACAATCTCTCGAATAAAGATCGCCGCCAACCGCTCCGATGAGTAGGTAGTACTAACTGGAATGAAGTGAGCTGACTTGGTCAGTTCTATCCACAATCACCCATACAGAATCAAACTTCCTCGCCGTCCGAGGGAGTCGAGTAACAAAGTCCATGGTGATCCTTTCCCATTTCCACTCAGGAATATCAATGCGCTGAAATACACCACCGGGCCTCTGATGCTCGTACTTAACTTGCTGACAGTTGAGGCACCGTGATACATGTCTGACAATGTCCATTTTCATCTTTCTCCACCAATAGTGTTGTTTCAAATCTTGATACATCTTCGCGGCTCCTGGATGGATAGAATACCGCGAGCTATGGGCCTCCTCCAGAATCAACTCACGAAGGTCATCAACATTGGGCACACATATCCGGCCCTGCATCCTCAATACGCCGTCACTATCAATGGTGACATCTCTAGCATCATCATGCTGAACTCTGTCCCTCAGGACAGCCAAATGTGGATCATCATACTGGTGCTCACGAATACGATCATATAGAGATGACCGAGATACAACACAAGCCAATACCCTGCTAGGCTCCGAAATATCTAACCTCACTAGTCGATTGGCTAGCACCTGAACATCATAAGCAAATGGCCTCTCCTCAGCGGGAATATATGCCAAGCTCCCCATACTGACCGCCTTCCGGCTCAAAGCATCGGCCACCACATTGGCCTTCCCCGGATGATATAATATAGTAATGTCATAATCCTTCAACAACTCTAGCCATCTCCGCTGTCTCAAATTAAGGTCTTTCTGTTTGAACAAGTGCTGGAGACTACGATGGTCGGTATACACCTTACAAGACACACCGTACAAATAGTGCCTCCAAATCTTCAAGGCATGAACAATGGCGGCTAGCTCCAAGTCATGAACAGGATAGTTCTTCTCATGCGGCTTCAACTGCCGAGAAGCATAAGCAATTACCTTTCCTTCCCGCATCAACACACAACCTATCCCCACTCTCGAGGCATCACAATATACTATATGAACCTGAAGCTGATGGCAACACTAATACTAGAGCTGTGGTCAAAGCTGTCTTGAGCTTCTGAAAGCTCTCCTCGCACTCATCCGACCACACGAATGGTGCACCCTTCTGGGTCAATTTAGTCAATGAAGAAGCAATGGATGAAAATCCCTGAACAAATCGGCGATAATATCCCGCCAAACCAAGAAAACTCATGATCTCTGTAGCTGAGGTCGGTCTAGGCCAACTCTGCACCGCCTCTATCTTTTTCTGATCAACCTGAATACCATCACGAGACACCACATGTCCCAGGAAATGCTACGGACTCGAGCCAAAACTCGCACTTGGAGAATTTAGCATATAGCTTCTCCTCTCTCAATCTCTGCAACACAATACTCAAATGCTGAGCATGCTCCTCCCGACTACGGGAGTAGACTAGAATGTCATCAATGAACACAATCACAAATGAATCCAAATAAGGCCTGAACACACTGTTCATCAGATGCATAAATGCTGCTGGGGCGTTGGTCAGCCCAAAAGACATCACAAGAAACTCATAGTGACCATATCGGGTCCTGAATGCAGTCTTCATTATATACGAGTCCCTGATCTTAAGCTGATGATAGCCTGAACGAAGATCGATCTTAGAAAACACCCTCGCACCTTGTAACTGATCAAACAAATCATCTATGCACGGTAGAGGGTACTTGTTCTTCACTGTCACTTTGTTCAATTGCCTATAATCAATACACATTCGCATGGAACCATCTTTCTTTTTTAACAAATAATACCGGTGCACCCCACAGAGACACACTAGGGCGGATAAAACCCTTATCCAGAAGCTCTTGAAGCTGCTCTTTCAGTTCTTTCAACTCAGCTGGTGCCATCCGATAAGGAGGAACGGATATGGGCTGAGTGCCCGGCACCAAGTCAATGCCAAAATCAATATCCCTGTCCGGCGGCATGCCCGGCAGGTCTGAGGGGAATACATCTGGGAAGTCCCTCACAACAGGTACAGAATCAATGCTAGGAGACTCAGCTCCCACATCTCTCACAAAAGCTAAGTACGATAAACACCCTTTTTCAACCATCTTCCGAGCTTTTAGGAACGAAATAACACGGCTAGGGACGAAATCGGTCGAACCCCGCCACTCAATCTGAGAAATACCAGGAATGGCCAACGTAACTGTCTTAGCATGACAATCCAATATAGCATGGTACGGAGACAACCAGTCCATACCCAATATAACATCAAAGTCCACCATCCCCAACAATAACAAATCTGCCTGGGTCTCCAGACCCCCAATAGATATAACACAGGATCTATGGACATGATCCACAACGATCGTATCACCCACGGGGGTGGATACATGAACAGGTAAATCAAGATTACCACGAGTCGCACCCAAATGACGTGCAAAATAAGAGGACACATAAGAATATGTGGACCCTGGATCAAATAGAACACAGGCATCTCTGTGACAGACAGAAATGATACCTGTAATCACAGCATCAGAGGCAACTGCATCACGCCTGTCAGGAAGTGCATAGAACCGTGCCTGGCCTCCACCAGATCTCTCCTCGCCCCTGGGGCGACCACGAGAAGACCGACCTCCACCTCTACTAGACTGAGATGGTGCTGAAGAGGAGGGCTGATCCCTCTGCTGAGTCCTGCCCCTACGTAGTCGAGGGCACTGTCTCCTCATGTGGCCAAACTCACCACACTCATAATATGCACCTGGTGCTGGAGAAGTAGGTGTTGCACTCTGGGCTGGGAGGGCACCAAGCGATGACCGACCCTGCTGAAACCCCTGTCGACCACGACCATAAGAACCTCCGCTCTGCTCTGGGCGGCCTGAATGAGAAGGTCTAGATGAGCGACCTCTGCTCTGCTGGGAATGCCCTCTAGATGGAGCACCACTGAAACTGCCCGAACCACGAGGCCTCTTGGCCTCCCGCTCCTCTCTCTCTCGGCGACGATCCGCCTCAATGGAGCGTGCCATATCAGCAACCTGCTCAAACGATGATGACAGAACTCGCTCGCTGGTCATAAGAATACGGATAGAGTAGTTGAGGCCATCAATGAACCTCCCGATCCTCTCCCTATCAGTGGGGATCATCCATGTGGCATGCCTAGCCAACTGAGTGAATCTAAGCTCATACTGGGTCACAGACATGTCGCCCTGAATCAACCACTCGAACTGGCGACGTAGCTCCTCGCGACGAGACCGAGGTACATATTTCTCTAGAAAGAGAGTAGAGAACTGCTGCCATGTGAGAGGTGCTGCTCTTGCAGGCCTACGCCTCTCAAACTCCTCCCACCAATCAAATGCGGGACCGGTGAACTGAAATGTAGTAAATGAAACTCCGCTGGACTCAAGAATACCAGCCGTACGCAGCATCTTCTGACACTTATCCAAGAAACCCCGGGCATCCTCGCCCTCAACGCCACTGAAATGGGGTGGCTGAAGTCTACCAAATCTCTCAAGACGACGCTGCTCGTCATCGGGCATAACCTGAACCATATGCTCTGGAGCTGGAGCTGGTGCAGCCGGAGGAATAACCGGTGCAACCACCTGAGCGGGGACCGCCTCTGGCGTCTGAAGTCCCTGAACAACCGGGTCCGGTGTGCGAGCTGCAGGGGTCTGCTGACCACCCCCTAACTGAGATGTCGCTACGGTGGCGGTAGCTGAAACTACCTGAGCCAAACCGGAACATACTGATAATATCTGAGCAAGAGTCTCCTGAAGACCAGGAATAGCAATAGATATAGTCTGGCCCTGAACTGGGACCGCTGGAGCATCAACCACTGGGGGCTGCTCCTGAACTGCTCCAACAGGCGGGTCAGCTGGCACTGCCTCAGCCGCCCTACCTCTAACTCTAGCACGATCGTGCCCACGGCCTCTAACAGGTGGCAATGGAGGTCGTCCACCTCGTCCTGATGCTCGCGTTCTCGCCATCTGCGAGAGAATAGAATAAAAATTATATCTCAAGCTGCATCAAGTACGCACGATAAGAATTCCAAGAAATGTGAAGTGTTTTCTAAAGGTTCGCAGCCTCCCGAGGATAAGTACGAGCGTCCCCGTACCGATCCACAAGACTCTACTAACCGGCTCAAGACTCATGAGGCCTAGTAAACCTAGGCTCTGATACCAACTTGTCACGACCCCAAATCCGATCGTAATGGCGCCCAGCACATTGCCAAGCCAGCCTGACCAATCAATAACAAGAACGGAGCTTGAAGCTCTCTTTAGCCCATTTAAGCATATCAAATCACGAAGAAATAGCGATACATATAATGAAAACGGGGAACTTAGTCCCATAATACATCAACTCCCATAGACCAAGGGTCAAGAGTCATGAGCCTCTACTGAACATGAGTGTATAAAGGTTTACAAGACACCAAGTGCGGAAAGAAATGTCAATACAAAATCAAAAGACAGTAGGAAGGAATATCGGGTCCTGCGGACTCTGCAGCTACCTCGTATATCCCACGGATGTCGCCTCGCACAGCTACTGGATCACTGCTGAGAGGTACCTGGATCTGCACACAAGGTGCAGGGAGTAAAATGAGTACTGCCAGACTCAGTGGTAATAAACAAGGGTAAGACGCAGATAAGAAATCCGCAATAAAGCACTATGTAAAACTATAATCAGGCTACCCTGTCATAGAATCAATATTCACTGTACCTGTACCAACAAATACCAATAAATAGCATAACAGCTAGCAGATGTAGCTAAATGCAATGCAATGCATGATATGACCGCTACGGCGCGTAGCCCAACTCCAATTTTGGGTACCCGTGCTCACTGTGGGGTTCAGACTCCGGAGGGGCTCCTACAGCCCAAGCACATCTCATAGAGATATTCCTGCGGCATGCAGTCCGATCCAACATATATCTCGCTGCGGCGTGCAGCCCGATCCACTACTAGTCAGCTAATATGCAGATACAGCCTCGCAGGCTCAAAAGTAGTTTTTGAAAACTCTTTTATCATTTTTCAGTTGGAAAACAGTAATATCAAGTTCCGGAGATTGGAATTAGCATAATAACAGAAATAGCTGCGGACTAGTAGTAAACTAGCATGTCTATATGATAAGACAATGATAACGATCCTCGCGGGATCCAATAACCGGCTCACGACCCACATGTATACTCAACCGCCCAAGAAGGGGGTTCAACGGCTCAAGAGTGGCCATTATCACAATATATATATATGCAACCTCCAGTTCATGATCGACCCCGCACTCTCAAGAGTGTGCGTGTCTCGCCGCTATACAGCGTCACAAAGTGGTATACCGGGGTTTCGAACCCGCTGATCATCACCCACATCTATTACTCACCTCAATACGGCGCGACGACTACTCCGCAATGCCCTTGCCACGAGAATCAAGCTCCGCACGCGTAGAATCTGATCAAATACAGTAGAAACACAACAAATTAGGCCAATGGGACAACACCCAATCAATATAACCCAATTTACATCAAAATTCCCAAAGTTGTCAAAACCCGACTTTCGGTACGCTTGTCGAAATATTACAAAAGTTAGATATTCGGAATCCTCATCTCGATACAAGTCTAGGCATATAAAATTTACAAAAATCGGACTCCATTTGCCCACTCAAATCAGTATTTTTCTTTAATTTAGGCCTAGGGCTCAAACCCACCTTTAATCTTCCATTTACAGAAATTTAACCCATGATTTCATGTTAAAATGATGTAATTAAGCCACAAAACTTACCTCCAACGAAACCCCGATGATTTCCCAGAAATCTCTCGTCAATTTCTTCTCTTGGAACTCAAAAATGGAGGGTTTGGTTATTAAACCCGCGACTGGTTCTGTTCTGAACTTAAACTCACTGCCAGTCAAATCTCTTCATCGCGTTCGCGACGCCTCTCTCGCGAACGCGATGCCTTATTCCAGTCCTTCATCGCGAACGCGACACACCGTCACGCGTCCGCGAAGACCAATCTCCCCAGCCCGGACTTTTCCTCTACGCGAATGCGACATGCCTCACGCGTTCGCGATGCCTTGCGAATTACTTATACGCGAACGCGGCCCAGACCATCGCGAACGCGATGCTTCCCAGCTTCCTCTTACGCGAACGCGACGCCAACCCTCGCGAACGCGGTAGTCACCTGATCCCGGCCTACGCGAACGCGGCATAGCCCTCGCGAATGCGAAGGCCAAAAGTTTGCCCAGTGATCTGCAGATTACAGCAGGTCTTTTCTTGCTTCCAAATGCCGGATGATGGTCCGGATTCACCCCGAGGCCCCCGGGACCCCAACAAAAACCACCAACATACCCCAAAACACGATACGAACTTGTTCCAATCATAAAAACACCATCCTAAACATCAAAATCACCAATTACACACGGATTCAAGCCTAAATTTCTTAAAACTTTCCGAATTACACATTCGATCAAAAACCCGACCAAACGACTTCCTAATGACCTGAAATTTTGCAGGCACATCCAAAATCACCTAACGAAGCTACTGCAACTGTCGGAATTCCATTCCGACCCCCGGATCAAAATCTCACCTACCGTTCGGATTTCGCTAAAATTCAACCTTCGCCAATTCAAGCCTAAAACTACACCGGGCCTCCAAATTCAATTCCGATCGCTCCCCTAAGTCACAAATCACCTCCCGGAACTAACCGAATCATCAGAATTCGTTTCCGAGCCCTCTAACCAAATAGTCAACTCCGGGTTGACTTTCCTTATTCAAGTTCCCTTCAAAAAAGCTATATGCCTCATTTTCAATCCAATTCACTCCTAACTCACCCGATAGACTTTAACACTGATATAAAAGCATAAAACATACAATTTCAACATAACGGGATGGTAATTCCCGTGACGACGGGCCGGGTCGTCACAATTAAAGAACTTAGATTTATACATATGGGATAAGGAACAAGAGTAAGATAGAATTTGGTAGCAGACCTCCCTAACGATAAATCAAATTAAGAGTTATGGCATAGTATGACCTACATAGATGCAGTAAAGTCATACGAATGGATAAGCAAGTCTATGAAATAAGATATAACAATATTCGTATGTTCTACAAAGTATCGAGAGAAGAACGTCAGTACACCTATAGATTCCCAAAGAGGCATACTATTAAGCCTTAAATATGTTTACAAAGTAAGTCTTAGAGATTGACTAAAACCTAAAGGAAAGATGAGAGGAGAGTCACATAGTCACACTTACAAGATGAGTATCGTACAGGCTGCAAGACAGGTAGCAACAGTTACGAGATTGGAAGGATTCTGACCACAAGTCATGGTGTGAGAAAGAGGCCTAAATGGGAGAATGCCCTGGCCTTTAGATATATTCACGGAACAATTGTTAAATGACAAGGAGAGAATTAAGGTATTCACAAGAGCCATAAATTATAAAAATGACAAGTGCATCAATCAACATTCGAGGACCAATAAAGGGAGGAATGATATTACACTACATATATTTATACGTGAAAGTGAGCTATAAATCAATTTAGGAAAGCTAAAAAATGAGGTGTTACATCCAGCATTTTTTGTACGTTAAAGTTTCATCGTAAGTTAATCGACGTAAGCTCGGGAATAAGATTATTTTGCGATTATAAGTGTTATGCTATTTCAAACAAGGGATAAGTAAATTCGTGAAGGTGGGAGGGTAAGAAAATCGGGGGAAAATGGGTTTCGTCAAAGTTAGACATTTTGGGATAAAATACAGCCCGAACTAAAAGACTCAATATTTATGGACTAGTACCATATAAGGTATTACATGGCCATGATAGTAAGATATACACTATATGTTAAAACTGAGTAGTATTTTAAGTAAGTTGAGATAATTTTTAATGACGTGAGTAATTGATTAATTATTAGGTAATGGGACATTACCTAAATAATTAGGGATTAATTGGATAAAGGCTAAATTTTTCAATGTGGCAGCCATCCCCCAAATTAAGTTGAGATAATTTTTAATGACGTGAGTAATTGGTTAATTATTAGGTAATGGGACATTACCTAAATAATTAGGGATTAATTGGATAAAGGCTAAATTTCTCAATGTGGCAGCCATCCCCCAAATTAAGTGGCTCACAAATCAAATTGAAAAAGGTGGCAAAATTATCCTTATGAAGTGGGGACCACACACATTCAATAAAAGACTTCTCTACTTTAGCATATATCAATTGCTAAAGTATGATTTCCAAGGATTCAATAACGTGAGCTTGCATAATTCAATAACGTGAGCTTTCAACAATTCTATAACGTAAGCTTTCATGTATCTTCAAGAATTCCAAAAAACGTGAGATTTCATGAAAAGTTATAGTACGGAAAGGCAACTAAATTTTGCGCTTCTAAGGGAGTACGGTGCAATCCTTCTCAAGAATATCATACAGATTTTTTCTTACTTCAATCCGCCGTTGCGTGTTCATTACAAAATACGTGTGTTAGAGGAATTTTAAAAGAATCAGTACAAGTATGTTACGACTACTCCTTATTTCTTTTTGGCATGGTCTATACGACACGAACGAAACGCGAAAAAACACAACCTTCATAAATGAGTCTATTCATAAATATATTCGAGGTGTCTATATTCTTGATTCCCCGTGTAGATTATTATATCTTCCGTTCATGGGTCTCAGAAAATACGTATTTGATAATGTTTATCGGAAAGGCATATGGATTTTTATAGCATTCCAAGAAAATCTTATTAATGTATTTCTTATGCATTTCATGCATTTATACATGTACATTGATCCATGACCATATGACGTTATATACGCGTATTTATATATATTATATTTATATGGGATATAGAAAAAAGAATACGGCATTATATACGCACCACCACCTGATCAGCTTGTATACGTTGATGATTTTGCCCACAGTGGCAGAGGTGATATGATGGGATGCCCTCAGAGTCTTGTTGATGTTATAAAATATGTACCTATGTATGCCATGGTATTCATACATATATGCATGACACTATAATTATTTCATGATTTACGGAGTTATCAAGACTTACAAGTTGAGTCATTTACTCAATATTCCTTCCATGCTTGTTATATACTTATTTATGTACCTTAAATACTCAGTACATTATTCGTACTGACGTCTCTTTTGACTAAGGATGATGCATTCATGCCTGCAGGTCTCAATAGACAGGTCGAGAGTCCTCCAAGTAGGCGATCAACTTAGCAAATGATGTTGGTGCACTCCATTTGCTCCGAAGTTGCTCATTTGGTCAGTATAATTTAGATGTGTATTGTTTAGTATGTCGGGGCTTTGTCCCGACCTTTATGACAATAATGTATCCTTAGAGAATTGTAGACAGATGGCATGTACGTAAAAGATTGTTTGGCCTTGTCGGCCTATGTTCAGTATACGAGTGGTAATTTTGGGCGTATAGGCTTGTACGCCATATGTATAAGTTTGAATTACATTGGATCGTCCAATGTCGAGTATTTCTTCATATTTTATTGCACTTATCTAGTGATAGCATCTCTGGCTCAGTTACATATGATAGTATAAAATGAAAGATACGTTACATAGGTACTCAGTTGAGTCAGGTACCAGGTGCCCGTTGCGGGCTCATCGGTCTGGGTCATGATATTTATTTATATCAAGCTATCTCAAAATCATTGGGGTACTCAATAGATGTGCATTATTCATGTAAAACCGCTTTAAGCCTTTTCGATGTATGTTGATTGATGGACAAAAATTTCATTTGTTACATGCTCATATTGTAGTCCAAGACAAATTTTGTCTTAGCAAGATCTTTCATTTCAGATTCTTGCTTCAAACACTCTACAGCCTTTGGAAGCTATTTAGAAATGCCAATGATACTCAAGTTATCAAGATACACAACTATGATGATAAATCCAGATCCAGGCCTCTTAATAAAGATACAAGGGCCAATATGGTCATTTTTGTACCTTTCCTTTACCAAATACTTGCTAAGACAATTGTACCACATCCTCCATGATTGCTTCAATCCTTATAAGGATTACTGAAGCTTTTTTAAACAAGTTTCTCTTGAATTTTTATGTGCTTCAGGAACTTTAAACCCTTTAGGAATTTTCAAAATATTTCATTGTCCAGTGAGCCATATACTTAGGTTATGACAACATCCATTAACAGCATATCAAGCTTTTCATGGACTGCCAGATTTATTAAATTCTTGAAGGTAATTGGATCTACCACAGAAGAATACGTCTCCATGTAATCAATGCCAGGCCTTTGCAAAACCCCTTTTGCCACAAATCATGCTTTATATATTACAACTTCGCTTTTTCTATTTTGTTTTCGCACAAAAATCCATTTGTACCATATTGGCTTGACACCTTCAGGTGTTCGGACTATTGGTATGAAAACTTCATATTTTTCGAGTGAAGCCAATTCTGCTTGAATTGTTTTTTTTTTATTTTGGCCAATCATTTCTTTGTCTACATTCATCGACAGATTTTGGCTCAAGATTCACTTCTTGTTGCATTATTTCAACTGCAACATTATATGCAAAATTGTTGCTAACAACAACGTTATTTCGGTTTCACCTTTTCCTGTAGAGACATAACTTATTGATATCTCTTCACCTCCTATTGAGAAATTGCTTCTATGTTATGATCAACTTAATCATTTGTTCCTCTCCTTTTTCGGGGATTCTTATCCTTGGAACTGATTGGTCTACCACGTTTAAGGCGTAGCCTAGACTCATTTGTATTATCATACTATCCAGCTGGGACATCAACTCAAATTGGAGTATTTACAGCTGGAATATGTGATTTAGTAACCCGTGGAAGGTTAGTAAATGCATCTGACTATTAATTTGTAATATTTTGCATATAAATGATCTTTTGAATGTTGTTCACATTGATTTGTACGTGGATTCAAAGGAGATAGATATAATACGTTCCAATCTATCTCTTTTTCCAACTGTTTATTTTCTCTCTCAAACCAGGCTGTAAACAAATATCTTGTCATAGCTCTAGTTATTTAATAATTGAAGGAGATTTATAACCAACCGATACTCCTAATCTTCTTTGGGAACCCATCTTTGTGCGTTGTGGTGGAGCAAATGGAACATATACCGTACATCCAAAAAAATTTAGATGGGAAATATTTGGCTCCTATCAAAAGCCAACTATAATGGGGAGGCTTTATGATAATTGGTTGGCCTTATGCGCACAAGTGTTGCTGCATGCAAAATAGCATCTACCCATATCGAAAGGGAAAGTTTTGTCCTCACTAGCAATGGTCGAGTTATTAGTTGGAGGTGTTTAATCAATGATTTTGCTAGACCATTTTGAGTATGAACACGAGTAACAGGATGCTCAACTTTCATTCCAGTGTCCATACAATAATCTATAAAGACTTGAGATGTAAATTCACCAGCATTATTAAGACGAATTGTCTTAATTGCATAGTCTGAAAATTGTGCTCTTAACCTTATTATTTGGGCCAACGGCCTCGCTAATGCCATATAACGAGTTGACAATAAGCACACATGTTACCATCTTGTATATGCGTCTATCAAGACCATAAAATACTTGAATTGTCCACATAGATGGTGTGTAGGCCCACATATATCAACTTGTATACATTCTAGAAATGTAGGAAATTTAATCCCAATTTTAGCTGTTGATGGTTTAGTAACCATTTTTTCTTGAGAACAAGCAGCACAAGAGAATTCCTTAAATTGAAGAATCTTCTTGTTCTTCAATGTCTCCTCATTTGAATTCTATATTATTTTGTGCATCATGTTAGAACCGGGATGGCCCAAACAGTCATACCAAATGATAAAATTATTAGAAGTAGCAAACCTTTTATATACTATGGCATGTGATTCAACCACACCAATGTTTGTGTGGTACATCCTAGAAGAAAATGCCGGTAATTTTTCATGCACATATTTTATCCCGCTTTTATTGAAGTAATATAAAGGTATTGAACCTTTCCTTCATTTGATGTCTCAATATGGTAGCCATTTTGGCGAATATCTTTGAAACTCAACAAGTTTCTTTGAGATTTAATACAGTACAATACATTATCAATAGTTAATATTGTTCCTCCAGGTAGTAATAAGGTCGCTCTTCCAAAGCCCTCAATCAACTTTGTACTACCAGATATTGTATTATTATAGGTCTTTTTCATAACCAAATAAGAAAAAAAATTGTTCTCTTAATATTGTGTGAGTTATAGCACTATTTAAAAGACATAAATCTTCATTACTCATCTTGGATTCAATTGAAGACTGGGAAATTTTAATTTTTTCGTAAAGAAATAAAAGTATATCATGAGAAATACGGAAAAATAAACATCACCAACAACAACATAAGAAACTTAAGTACTAGTTGAAAATAATAATAACTTTAGACGAGAAAAAAACACTGAAAATAAAAATAACAACATAATTGCATCCTCGGTAAAAAGATCAAACTTTAGTTTTTGATCTCCAAAGTAATCTTCAACTTCCAAATCAGTAAGATCATCGAGGACTTGAAAATCATCATCATTCAAAACAAGATTGCCTCGGGATTGTCATCATTTTTGTCTGCCTCAAAATTATTTGTAAAGGTCAAGTGAGACTCTATTGGGGCATTAGCAGAGGATTCTCCAACATTATTTGTCTTTCTTTTGTTGGAGTTTTGATAAAGCCTGACAAAATGCTCAGGTGCACGGCATTCCATTTTCCAATGACTTTCATGCCACAATGGTGGTAATTACCACTTTTGCGTCTTGAATCATTGTTTCGAGAACCCATATTGTCTCTCATTTTCCGTGACCACCACGATGATGACTATTATATTGTCTCTTACTATTGTCATACCTACGTACGTTCATATGGCCATGATTAATTCTCTGTCCTTTTTCAAAATTATCACGTCTAGTTGCAATTCTCGCTTAAGGGAGTAGAGATGACCTTGTGGGTCGGGCTTTATGATTTTTGAGCAAAAGCATAATATGTTTCTCAATGACCAGAAGGTATGAGATCAATTTAGAATACTTTTTAAAATCTCGTTCACAATATTGTTGCTGTAATACCATATTTGAGGCATGAAACATAAGAGACTTTTCCAACAAAATCCTCATTATTTATAACATTCCCACATAATTTTAGTTGGAAAGTTATTCGAAATAAAGCAGAGTTATACTCACTTACGGTCTAAAAATCTTGCAACCGTAGGTACATCCACTCAGATCGAGCCATTAGCAATACCATAGCCTTAAGGTGATCATACCTTTCCTTCAGGCCAGTCCACAATTCAAGTGGGTCTTTCACTGTCACATATTCAACCTTTAAACCTTCATACAAATGATGACGAAGGAAAATCATGGCCTTTGCTTTGTTTTAGCATGATGCCTCATTATCCTGAGTAATGGTGTTACCAAGGCCTTTAGCGGCTAAGCAAATCTCAACATCGAGAACCCATGATAGGTTCGAGAAATGTCACGACCCCAAACCCGGTCGTGATGGCGCCCAACCCGACCAAAACTGCTCTCAACCTGAGCTTAGAGCTCAGGAACCATTTATTTAGAAATCCTTAATATTGAAATAGACCAAATAAGCTGATAGATATAAAATATCCCGAAAATCTCACAGAACAACATAACTTTTCAAAGACCTGGAGTCACGAGTCAAGAGCCTCTATCAGAATATCAGTCACTACTGTAAATAACTTTACAAGTATAAGTGTACACAGAATAAACAATAACAGAGTAGTAAGGGGAGTGTCGGGTCCTGCGGATGCCAGGCAGCTACCTCGACGATCCTGATTGGAGCTCTATATCAACTTCAAGCTCAGCTAAGCTTCCAAGTACCTGAATCTGCACACATGGTGCAGGGAGTCGAGTGAGTAATTCCAACTCAACGGTAATAAAAGTAAATAATGTTGAGGAAACGAAAACCACACAAAGCCTATCTCATGCAATGAAATACTGAACCATCTTTTAAACTACAATACACTTTTATTTTATTCCTTTCTAGCATATGTGAGTAGATTATTTAGAAATATCTTTTTAATATCTCTTCCTTTCATTATGACAGATCAATACTTGGTACAACCTCAGACAGTGCAAGTCTGCACTCAAATCAGCCCCTTGGGCTCAACACTCCTTAACAATTTCTACCAGAGTATCTGGTCAATAAGGCAGATAACACATATATGCCAGTAATATATGAGTGTTAAATGACATGCCATGTAGTACAGATAAAGCCAATGTATGTATGCAATGCATATGACGCTGTGGCGTACAGCCCGATCCATGCAAAGGCGCCCGCGCTCACTGTGGGGATTCAGACTTCGGAGGGGCTCCTACAGCCCAAGCGCAATATCAATATCACTCTTGCTGCGGCGTGCAGCCTGATCCATGCATATTCATGAATGCATATAAGCCCCTTGGGCAACAATATCATAACAGCTTATAGCTAAAATGTCATTAAAGCCTCATTTAAGTTTTCAAATCCTTTAAAAATGCTAAGTAGCAAAATACCATTTTAAAAACCTTCGACTGAGATGAAAATATGCACAGTATTGCCAAAATAGTGATACCAAACCCTGAAGGATTCAAATATTCGGCACTAAGCCCCAAACATGATAATCAATTCAGTTCATGATAATTAATATCTTTATTAGGGTGTCAATTTAATTTCAAGAAATTAGGTAGTATTATTTATTAAGCAGGACGGACCAAGTCACAATCCCCAACGGTGCTCTATCCCACGCCCGTTATCCGGCGTGCAAGTCACCTCAATACAGCACTATGATGTGCAAGACCACGGTTTACTAACTTTCAGGACATCATTTACAAGTATTACCCACCTCGAACCGGCGAATTCTCTAGCCCGCGATGCCTTTGCCCCTCAAACCGGCCTCCACGCGTGTCAAATCTAACCAAAGTTAGGACAAATATATCACAATATGCTAATGGGACATAACCCAATTGAAAGAACTCGAAAAATACTAAAAATCACGAAATTGGCAAAACTCGAGCCCCGGGCCCATATATCAAAAAATTATAAAATTTACGTTTTCGGAATCCTCGTCTCTCCACGAGTCCGTACATACCAAGAACTCCCATATCGGACCAAAAATGACCCTTCAAATCCTAAATTTTTGTTTTTGAAAAGTTTACAAATTTTCTCCAATTTCTTCCATTTGATTCACTATTACTTGATAAAAATAACCATGGAATCATTAAATATAATTACTATTGGATACTTCACTCCGAGCTCCATAGCTTCAAAAATGAAGAAACATCTCAGACTGCCCCAAATTAAATGCCCAGCGATTTTCGCATCTGCGGTACTGTTCACCGCAGGTGCGATTTTACTGTTCATCGCAGAAGCAAAAAATCACTGTTCACCCGCTTCTGCGGGTAAAGTTCTTCGCAGAAATGAAAATACCAGATTTACCCCAGAAAATTGCAGCAGCTTTTTATTTCACTAAAAATGATATAACTCAATCATACGAACTCGGAATTCGATGATTCTTTTTCCTATTGCTCCGTAATTTTGATACGGATACATTGGTTCTAATAAAACTGAATTTGGATATCATTTCCTTAGTGCAACATCAATTTGTCGTTAAATAATTAACTCACGTTTCGCGCCAATAACCCAATCGCGACTTGATAAAATTAAACCAAAATTTTCGGATCAGTCCTATAATTCATTATTTAAATTATCAAATTCTCGAAATCAAATTTGGATCTCTAGAACTAAAAATAGACCTTTGGATCATTGCATTTATGCTCAAAACGACAAAAATCTTCCAAAAATGACCTGTTGGGCTTCCGAATTTACCCCGAATCCTCCGGGACCTCAACCAAAAGTACCAAGACCTCTTATAACATCATTAAAACTTGTTCCAATTGTCAAAACGCATTCAACAACACTAAAATTATTAAATTACCATGGATTCAATTCTAAATTTATCAAATTTTTCCAAAACTCATATTCGATCCGAAATCCAACCAAACGACGTCTGAATGACCTAAAATTTTGCGGACAAGTCCAAAATTACTTAACAAAACTGCTGCAACTCTCGGAATTCCATTCCGACTTCCGTATCAAAATATCACATCGCAACCGGAAATCGCCAAAATACTAACTTCGCCAAAATAGGCTAACTTCTTCACCGGACCTCCAAAATTACTTCCGATTGCGTTCCTAAGCCTTAAATCATCACCCGGTGCTAACCGAATCTTCGGAATTCAATTCCGACCCCTCTAACTTATAAGTCAATGTCTAGTTGACTTTTCCAACTTAAGCCTTCTTAAAAGAGGCTAATTGACTCATTTCTTAATAAAATTACTCCAATTAAATTCTAACGCAACCAATACCGGTAATGAAATATAAAGCAACACAATAAGGGATAAACAAGGCGGTAAATCATGAGACGGCGGGTCGGGTCGTCACAAGAAATGTCAAGTTCCACAAACTCAAGCTTTGACAAATTCGACATAGTGAAAACTATCAAAGATGATAAATAATTAGAAATCATTGGGATAATAGCGTAAAGAATCTTAAATATTAACATAATATTAAATTTGTGATCTATATACATTAAAGTGATAATTCA
Organism: Nicotiana noctiflora; assembly: GCA_032618575.1. Taxonomy (NCBI): domain Eukaryota; kingdom Viridiplantae; phylum Streptophyta; class Magnoliopsida; order Solanales; family Solanaceae; genus Nicotiana; species Nicotiana noctiflora. The sequence continues at coordinate 109,874 of JASVEL010005998.1, read as the reverse complement.
ATATAAAAGAATACTATGTGTTTCTTCAAATTATTAGTATATCTTTGATTTTAAATAGAACAAAAATGTCTTCTAACTTTAACATAATTTCAAATGTCGAACAACATAAAATAAGCACTCTTTTCTCAATTAATTCTATTAACATAAAATTTAGCAAATTTCACGTGACAATCACACACATAATTTAAAATAAAGAAACATAGAATTCTTATTTTTACACATATCTAGAGATGTAAGAAATTATAAAATTGCATATTAAAGACACTAATCATGAAATCAAAATATACAACGAAGAAAAAAGAACAAATATACCTAGACAACGAAAAGAGCTCAACTTCGTGTTGGTAACGTGTTAAGAAATATAGCTCAAAGTAATAATATAAAATACGTAGACAAGTAGAATAAGAGAAGAATAGATAACTTTCTTATTTCATCAAGTGTTCAAGTGTATTCCATCTCACATTTCATGCCTCTATTTATACTATTACATATGAAGGTTACACAATGATTATCTTAAACAAGACACTAAAAATTGAGATCAGAGCGGAAGCTCATGGAGGTTATGGAGGTTTATAAGTTACAATCATAATGGTGATGAGTAGTGGGAGGTTATTCACATCATGAGTGAAAATAGTGGGAGTAGTGACATGTCACGACCCTAAAACCAACTTGGTCGTGATGGCGCTTATCGTGAAACTATATTAACTGACACAACTCTTGAATTAACAGTTTAATCAATAACAATCACTTTTAAGTCTTTAATTAATCAGATATCTCAAAATGTAAGTCTAAATGAACAGTGTCGAATAAATACACAAGCCCGACATCGGGGTGTCATAACTCACAAGCCACGAGCATCTACTAAGGTATGAATACAATAAGAGTCTAAAAATGTGGTAAATACAGTCTAAGGAAGACAATAGGGAGAAAAGCAGTGATGCGAACGTCGGGTAGCTACCTTGCTAACTTCAATGACTTTGCCACTAAACAATCAACATTCGGTACCGGGTTCAGAACAACCTGAATATGCACACAAGTTACATGGAGTAATGTAAGTACGTCAACTCAGTAAGTAATAAAAGTAAATGAAAGTTGTGCAGTAAGAAAATATGTAAGCCACGTCATAACGCTACAGCAAATGCAGTACATTTCCGAAATAGTACAGAAATTGCTTACTTCGTAAATCATGCTCAGTTTTGGTAAAACCTTTTAAAACATCTTTCAATAGTTTCAAAAGAGTGATAAAAATAGTGAGTAAAAATGATAGAAACGTAATAGCCCATGGGGAAAATCATGTATCATAAACCGGCCATCGAGCATAATATCAAACAACAACAGCTCCCGGGGCTACATCACAATCACTCGTAATCATCTCCTTAGGCATAACATGAATCAAGAACCCCCCCCCCCCGGGGAAACATGGATCAAGAACAACCTTTCGGGCCTTAATATGAAACAACATCAGCACCTCGGGCTACAACACATCACTCATATTGGGTACCCACGCTCACTGGGGATATACAGACTCTGGGAAGGGCCCCTTACGACCCAAGTGCAATAACAAGCCATCTCATGGCATAATCAAACAGGCGCTCGACCTCATATAAATCACAATCCACCTCGTGGAATAATAAGTCAGGCCCTCAGCCTCTCATATATCATAAATCAGTACCACATACTGTGGCGCACATCCTGATCCCATGATATCTTCAAAACACAGTCCTTCAACCTCACTCAGTCAGATCTCACTCAAGCCCCTCGGGCTGACAGTAAAATGAGTACTCCGCTCAAAATCATTTACGAAATTAAAAGGAGTGAATAAAACCGAGTTATGAAAATAGTAAGAACATAGCACGGCAGAGTGTAAACTTTAAATCAAAATAGTGAGGTAAAATAGTTGCAAAAGCCCCTAAGCGTCCAAACAATGGCCCAGACATGACATTTAGCCCCAAACACAATAATAATTTTCATCAATATAATAATATCAAATAGTTTTCAAGAAAAATACATGACTTAATAGTTGTACGGGATGGACCAAGTCACATTTCCTAATGGTGCACGACCCCACGCTCGCTATCCAGCGTGTACGTCACCTTAGAATAGCACAACGATGTGAAATCTGGGATTTCATACCCTTAGGAAAGTATTTACAATAATTACGTACCTCAATCTGGTCCAAACTCTCGCTTGTGATGCCTTTGCCTCTCGACTCAGCCTCTGGATGCTCCAAATCTATCCAAAAACAGTACCATACCATCAAAATATGCTACGGAAACAAAGCCCACTCAAAAATAACTAATTTACATCAGGTCCTGAATTGACCAAACCCGACCCCCTGTCCCACATCTTGGATTCCGATAAAATTTAAAATGTTAGAATCCTTACACCATTACGAGTTCATACATATCAAATACATCAAAATTCAACCACAAATGACCCCTCAAATCTCTAGATTTAGGTCTCCAATTTCCAAACCCTAACTTCCAATTTAATACTGATTTTCCCATTTGGTTCAAGCTTACAACCTCAAAAATCATCATAAAAACGAGTTTAGGGACCGAGGACCTTACCTCTAAAAAACCTTCTTGAATTCCCCCTTCAATTAGCTCTCCAAAGCCTTCTCCCAAATGAAATATGGTGAAAACCCACTCAAAATCGCGAAGGGTGACATTTATATATTCTGACCCAGCAAAACCGCATCTCCGGTCCAATTATCGCACCCAGCCACCGCACCTGCGATCTATACTCGCACATGCGCCATCGCAGGTGCGCCCAAGGTTCCACTTCTACAGTTCCAGCCTTTCCCTCTCATGGCCACATTTGTAACTTCTCTTTCACTTTTGCGGTTCTAGCCTTTCCCTCTCATGGCCGCATCGACGACTTCACTTCCACTTCTGCGGGCTCGCACCTATGGTCCCCTAGCCACAAGTGCGGTTATGATAGAAAACCCAGCAACTTAGGCTGCAAATTCATAACTCCAAACTTCCCGTTAACCATCCGAAATTACCCCGAGGCCCCACGAGACCTCTACAAAAAGCACGAACAAGTCATATACCACTAAACAAACTTACACCCATCTCCAAAACCCCTCAACAACATTGAATCAACCAAATAACATCGGATTCAAGACTAAGGTTCCAAATATCTTTCGAATTCCGCTTTTGATAAAAAAAAGTCTATCAACCACCTCCGAATGACCTGAAAAATTGCACACACATCACAAATGACGCGACGGAACTACTCCAACTTCCAGAATTCCATTCTGACCCTTATATCAAATCTCACATATTAACCGGAAAACGCCAAAATTCTACTTTTACCAATTCAAGCCTAAATCTACTCCGGACCTCCAAAGCACATTCCTATCACGCTCCTAAGTCCCAAATCACCTAATGGAGCTAACCAAATCATAAAAATACCTATTTAATATCATATGCTAACAAGTCAAAACTTGGTCAAACCTTTCAAATTTTAAGCTTCAAACTAAGAAATATTCTTCCAAATTCATTTCGATTACCCTGAAAACCAAAACCGATGATTTACATAAGTCATAAAACATCACACAGGATTATTCATGCCCGAGAACTGGCGAGCAAAGTGCAAAAGCTGAAAACGACCGGTCGGGTCGTTACATCTCCCCCACTTAAATATGTGTTTGTCCTCGAACGTGAGTAGAGTAGATCCGAAAACTATCAAATTGCAGTGTAACCTTACCATGCACATACCCGGGGGTGATCCCATATCACCCTATCTCATATAAGTCTGATAACACAATGTAGCTAAAATTTCACAATCCAACCTAGCACATAAACCTTAGAACCACATTTCAACTTCTGAAATCATCCACAAGATCAAAATCTCACATCTATACTCTGAATAAGCACGAACAAGCTGTAACACGCCATACCTGCAACCTCATATGCAATTACATGATATACTATAGATCTCAAACTCTCCTAGCGATAACATCTAATCACAGTCATTGCTCAGAACAACCGAATATCGATAATAAACCTCTTATCAAATAAAACCGCATTCCAACACTTATGTATACTATCAATGATAAATGAAACACATAGAAAGTCATAACCATTCATCAGATCAACCATTCGTGAAGCCACTTCTCCTTTGGCAAGAACCATAGCAAATTTCGGAGCCAAACATCGATATTATCCTTCCAACATGCTGAAATCGAATCCGTTTATATTCATTATAGATCCCAATGATATCATCTAATCACACACACCTACTCTGGGGATATGACACATTAATACAAACTAAAGCCACAACTCGTACAATCCGCGCACCAATAAGCAACAATCCGAACATACTCAAATCATGAGAATGACTCAAATGAGAGAGTTGTACCGCAAGCTCACCAGTACCACCGCACACAATGCTGAGAACCCGTCTTACCTCGTAGAAACAAAAAACACAAATCTAACCCGAAGAGTCATACCTCTACATAACTTCGTTGCAATGCACGACCTCATCCAAATAATGATCCACATGAAACACCTCAAGTCACTATGCTCAAAACTGACAACCATGCATAATTTGATATTTAGAACCAAAGCCACGGCGAAGCAATTGACATAACATTACACAAACCCGAAAGGAGGCAACCAATACGCCATCCACTAGGCAATACCCAATACTCTTCCCGCTAGAATTCCACTAAGAGATCCAATAAAAACCGTACCACGTGTGCCTAGAACCAAAATATCCTAACGCCTCGTAACACGAGAAGGTAACTCATAGATCTCTCCAGACTAATAAGCTCAATACCAATCGAATCTACACCTCCCTCAACAATACAACTCGAAGTCAACCAAGATGACTCAATCCAGAACACAAATTCATATTTGTCTACCAATGAACTCCTTATCAAAGAGTTCCTAAATATGTTCCTTGAACTCCTTTAACTCCACTGGTGCCATACGATACGGTTCCCGGCACAAAATTAATACCGAAATCAAAACCCCTATCTCCTGACATACCCGAAAGCAGAACACATCCGGAAAATTCCTCACCACTGGATCTGAATCAATGGTAGGAGTCTCTGCACTGACATACATCACAAAGGTTGAATAATAAAAATGCAACCATTCCCAGGCATCCGATGGGTCTTCAAAAATAAATCACCTACTGGAAACATAATCCGTTAAACCTTGCCACTTAATCTGTGGCATCCCCCGTATAGATAACGTCGACGTCTTAGCGCAACAGTCTAGAATAATATGACAATGAGACAACTAGTCTATGCCCAATATCACATCCGAAATCTAACAAACCAAGCAACTCGAATATCAACAGTCGATCCAACAAAAGAGCGTCGCAATTACTAATAAAGTATCCTCAACTTAAACACACCACCCTTACTCAAATGTATACCCTCATCAAGCCACACCAATCACTGATCTCATTTATCTAGTCATCTGAGTTGTCCATACTACCTAAGAATTTGTGACCTTCCTTCCAACACTGAACTGTGACCTTACACATGCCAATCTCAATCATACACAACATACCGCATATAACATACCATCCTAGGAGGAACATGAGAGCTTCATATCCCTTCCGATCCACAACCAGCTACGTACTCAACTAGCCGAGAACTTTCCATGGATCCAATCTAGAAAAAAACACTATACATCCCATGTTCCTCATGCTCGTAGCACATATACATCTCTAATCGTGGTAGAAACCATCAAGAACTCTCTGAATTCCATTCGCACAAGACTAAACTCTCAGGACTGAATCCTTATAACTCAACCAAGCTACGCAGGCCACTAAACCTAAGAGCATTTCCGCGAAACACCTGTAGAAATTCATCACCTCGTAAGCATCCAATGAACTAATCATATCATTACTATGCCGATCCGACCTACCACCAAGCTATCACATACATCCGAGTTTCCTTCTGATTTACCTTCAACTGTATACTATTTATTACTATAACACTACAATTTCTCAACCTAGACTCACCATACGAGACCCAAGAATAAAACCACACTGTCTAAGGCTCATAAGCCGCTGAATACTCTTTTAAATATTCCCAAAAGCACCACATTCAAAATACCTACCCTGAAGGTACTTCCTATGAATCCAAAGCCATTACTTTACCTTCCTGATACTAATATATAGAATACCATAATGAGATAAAAATACCACGAGTCTTGGCACCCTTCAATGCAAATCTCAGTTTCTAGCCAAATATACAACTTGAAAATTTCCAATTAATACATGTAAGATCTTGAACCCATTAGAACCATTCTCGAGAGTCATCCACTCTACTCAACCAGAATTAGACCGATCAAACAGACCGGCCGGCCTGTGCTCCAATAGCACTCCAACACCGCAGAGTGTAACCTCACCTTAATGCAACTAAGCAACTTCTTGTTCTATGCACCAAACATCCTTTACTAATAATGACTCAAGTCATCCCGTGATTCTCATACACCCATAAAGAATAACATAACCTTTATTGAAGTTTTTCCTTTACTCGAGCCATCCTCGGTCTCAACCTCTGTAAGCCATAACTGATTCAGTAGTACGCCTCAATCTAGAACCAACATAGCACATAATTGTGCAATCAACTAATCAATAGTAGACTCCCCTACTTGGATCAAAGCCATAGATCAAAACACACAATAACTCATAATGCATATACTCTATTACTACCATAACACCATAGTGAGATTAAACTCAATCCTTCATATGCTCGTGCAATACAAACCATCTAGTACTTTAAAGCTTCTGCAAATCTCGTGTTCACCCTCGTAACAGCCAAGCCTACTCTCTTAAACAACCCCAAATTTAAATTTAAACATATATAATTCACTTGTAAAGGAGATCTTCCAACAACAACATAAGGATCATACAAACTTCACAACACTCTGCAGGAAATAACCCTCCTACTTTGCCTCAAACTAACTTCTCTTTATACCCTTCCACCGTCATAAAGATTATCAAGTCATTTAATCTTCCTAAGTCTGAACTCATATCACAACGTGAAATATACTTCACTTCCCAACTAGGCAACATGAAAAAGTTCCTTCAACACGCCCAACACTCAGTTCATAGATCAAATCTCGATGGAAATCAAGCACCGGATAGTTCTTGTTGCCCCTACGTAGACCCTTCTCATCTCATTCAATTCATATGAACACATCTCAGCAAAATCACACTCATCACGTAAATGTCCAGTCATCACTTTCATTAATAGGGACACAATCGAACATATAGATCAGAAACACGTGCTCGTGTAATCAACAGCTCAGGGTTCAAACTATAGGCAAAATCCGGCCTCAAGTCCTCCACACAGGCCCAACATCAACACAAAATCACTTCTCGTCCAGGGAAACACAAACCATCTATGCACACCCGATATTAAGCGCTTATTTGCACATACAATTGCATGAAAGGAATTCAAAGAGTTATAACTCAAGTTGAATCAAGGACGCACGATAAGAATTCAACAAAGTGGAGTTTTTTCTAAAGTTTCTGTAGCCTCCCGAGGATAAGTATAAATGTCTCTGTACCGATCTGTGATACTCTACTAAATCCGCTCATGACTCGTGAGACATATGTATCCTAGACTCTGATACCAACTTGTCACGACCCTAAGATAGACTCGGTCGTGATGGCGCCTATCGTGAAACTAGGCCAGCCAACACAACTCCCGAATTAACCATTTAATCAATAACAATCATTTTTAGCCTTTGATTAATCAGATATCTCATAATGTATGTCCAAATGAATAGTGCATAATAAATACACAAGCCCAACATCGGGGTGTCACAAGTCACGAGCATCTACTTAGGTCTTAATACAACAATAGTCTAAAATGTACTAAATATAGTCTAAGGAAGACAAGAAGGGAAAAGCAATGCTCAGAACCTCAGGAAGCTACCTTGCTAACTCCAATGACTCTGCCACTAAGCAGTCAACATCCGGTATCGGGTTCAGAATAACCTGAATCTGCACACAAGGCGCATTGAGTAATGCAAGTACGTCAAATCAGTAAGTAATAAAAGCAAATGAAAAATGAGTAGTAAGAAAACACGTATGTCATAACGCTACTGCAAATACAGTACATTTCCAAAACAGTACAGAAATTGCTTACTTCGTAAATCATGCTCAGTTTTGGTAAAACCTTTTTAAAACATCTTTTAATAGTTTCAAACGAGTGATAAAAATAGTGAGTAAAAATGATAGAAACGTAACAGCCCCTCGAGAAAATCATGTATCATAAACCGCCCATCGGGCATAATATCAAACAACAACAGCCCCCGGGCTACCTCACAATCACTCATAATCAACCCCTCGGGCATAACATGAATCAAGAACCATCCCTCGGGAACATGGATCAAGAACAGCCCCTCAGACTTCAATATAAAGCAACAATAGCCCCTCGGACTACAACACATCACTCACACTAAGTATTCGTGCTTACTGGGGGTATACAGACTCTGTGAGGGGCCCCTTACGGCTCAAGCGCAAGAAAAATCCATCTTGTGGAATAATCAAACATGCTTTCGGCCTCATACCTGTCACGACCCTAGTTCACCAATTGTGAACCTGTCGTGATGGCACCCAGTCCCCACGACTAGGTAAGCCTAACACATTACGAAATCCATAAGTTTTAATTACTTAAATAAGAAACAACGGAAAATAACATAAAGATATGTAATCCGTGCCACTTGGCACATACATCCGTCACACAATGAATAAAACACTACCAAGATCCGGAACCCCACGGTAACACAGACTAAAATGGAAATACAACCGTGGCTCTATGTGTAAAGAGTATCTAACAATGAAATGAAGAAAAATGTCAACTAGTAATACTAGAATAGAAGGAAGCCTCCGGATCCGCGGACGTAGCAGATCATACCTCGAAGTCTCCCAGAAAGCTGCAGAATCACCTAGTACGAGCCTCCTCTGATGTACCTGGATCTGCACAACAAAAGTGTGCAGAAGAGTAGCATGAGTACACCACGGCGGTACTCAGTAAGTGCCAAGCCTAACCTCGATGGAGTAGTGACGAGGAAGGTCGGGGCCCTACCGAGAAATAATAAAAATAATGATAATAACACCTAACAGTACAAAATAGGAATAAGTCTGAAATAACAGCAAATGAAATAAATACTACAAGCCGTCTACAGTTAAGCTAACAAGAGAAATCAACACAACAAGTATAATCTACAATCTAGTATCTCCGGGAATTGAACCCGTAGTCCTTTATACTCAGCAACTCAGGATCTCCTGGAATCGAACCCGCAGTCCATATATCAGTATCACACGATCTTCGGGAATTGAACCTGCAGTCCTTCATATCAGTATCAAAGGATCTCTGGGAATTGAACCCGTAGTCCGTATATCAGTATCTCAGGATCTCCGGGAATTGAACCCGTAGTCCGTATATTAGTATCTCAAGATCTCTGGGAATTGAACCCGCAGTCCTTTACCTCAGTAGCACTGGATCTCCTGGAATTGAACCCGCAGTCCCTACCAATAAATAACTCAGGATCTCGGGAATCGAACCCGTAGTCCCTACCAATATCACGTCGGGTCTCTGGGAATCGAACCCACAGCCCTGGGTCTCCGGGAATCGAACCCGCAGTCCACAAACACAGCCAATTAAGGAAATCCACAGAGAGAAATAATTATGCTCAACTATAACTTCACCAAAAAATAGTGCCAATAATTAACAAGGAATTCAAACAAGGCAGTTAGGCAACCAAACAGTTAAGTGCTACCTAATCATGCTCTTCTAACCACTACCGGGTAAAATATCAAATTAACAACCAAAGACAGGGATATCGCTCATCGAACATTTCTGAATAAAATACGTGTTCATCAACCAGCGCATGTACACGCCCGTCACCTCGCGTACAAGGCATTTCAACTATCACATAATATCCTAGGGGTGAAAATTTCCCCACACGAGGTTAGACAAGCCACTTACCTCAATTCCGGTACAAAACCGCTAAGCAATAACCCTCTTGCCACGAATGTCGGCCTCCACAAGTGTAGAATCTGATAAAATCAATAGAATCACATCAAAATAGGCCAATTGGGCATTACCCAATCAAATTAACTCAAAATTCACCAAAACCCACAAGTTGCCAAAACCCGACTCTCGGTACGCTTATCGAAAAATCACGAAAATTATATATTCGGGTTCCTTATCTCAATACGAGTCCGTGCATATAAAATTTATCGAAATCGGACTCCGTTTGCCCGTTCAAATCAAAGATTTTCTAACATTTAGGCCTAGGGCTCAAACCCACCTTTAATCTTCCAATTTCAGTGAAATAATCATGGATTTCATGATAAACCAACGAATTAAGGTTAGGAAACTTACCCCCGATGATTTCCCGGTGATATCCCAGCGTTTCCCCTTCAATTCCCTCTCTTGGAGCTCAAAAATGGCGTTTTTGGTTTATGGTTCGCGGCTGAAATGTTTCTGGACTTAAGTCACTGCCGGGTGGGGGTCAGGCGATCGCATGACCCCTGTTGCGATCGCATAGAACAAATTTTGACCCTCGCCAAACTACTCTATGCGATCGCATAGACCACAATGCGATCGCGATGCATACCGAAAATTAACTATGCGATCGCATGCCCTGCTCCGCGATCGCATAGAACAAAAGCTGGACCTGGGACCCCTCCTCTCTATACACTATGCGATCGCATAGGACTGTACGCGATCGCATAGAACAACTTTCCAGAACTATGCGATCGCATGATACCTCCCGCGATCGCATAGAACAAATTTCCAGAACTATGCGATCGCATATCCATTCCCGCGATCGCATAGAACAAATTCTTGGCCTCTCCAAAACCTTCTATGCGATCGCATTAGCCCATTGCGATCGCATAGAGCATTCGTCTGCAGCACACACTAGCAGTTAACAGCATTTCCAAAATGCATGAAATAGCCCGATTGGACCCCCGGATTCATCCCGAGACCCCCGGGATCCCAACGAAAACCACCAACCTATTCCAAAACATGATACGAACTTATTCTAATCATCAAAACACGTCTAACAACATCAAAATCCATAATTCACATCGAATTCAAGCCTAAATTTCTTAAAACTTTCCGAATTGCATATTTGATCAAAAACCCGACCAAACGACGTCCGAATGACCTGAAAATTTGCGGACATATCCAAAATCACATAACGAAGCTACAGAAATTGTCGAAATTCCATTCCGACCCCCGGATCAAAATCTCACCTATCGATCGGATTTCGCCAAAATTTCAACCTTCGGCATTTCAAGCCTAATTGAGCTACGGACCTCCAAAATACATTCCGAACGCGCTCCTAACCCCGAAATCACCTAACGGAGCTAATGGAACCATCGGATTTCCGTTCCGAGATCGTCTTAACACTCTTCCGGCTACGGACCGTTTTCTAGTTTCAAAGCTCTTATTTAGGGACTAAGTGTCCCAAAATGCTCAAATTTTCGGAACCAACTCTCCCGGCAACCCACCATAGCAGAAATGAACTTAGGGGAACAGTTAAATTAGGGATATGGGCGTAATTTTCTAAAACGACCGGTCGGGTCGTTACATCTTCCCACACTTAAAGATTCGTTCGTCCTCGAACGAGCATAGAAAAACATACCTGGAGTAGTGAAAAGATGAGGGTACTGGCTGCGCATATCCTGCTCGGTCTCCCAAGTCGCCTCCTCGACCGGCTGGCCCCGCCACTGAACCTTTACCGAAGCGATGTTCTTTGACCTTAACTTTCTGACTTGCCTGTCTAGAATGGCTACTGGCTCCTCAACATAAGACAGATCCTTGTCTAGCTGAACGGATGTGAAATCCAACACGTGCGACGGGTCACCATGGTATCTCCGGAGCATGGAGACATGAAATACGGGGTGAACTCCGGCTAGGTTGGGAGGTAAGGCCAACTCATAAGCAACCTCTCCAACACGCCTCAAAATCTCAAAAGGGCCAATAAATCTAGGACTCAGCTTCCTTTCTTCCCAAACCTCATAACGCCCTTCATGGGCGAGACTCGACGCAGAACCCGCTCACCAACCATAAAGCCACATCGCGAACCTTCTTGTCCGCATAACTCTTCTGTCTGGACCGGGCCGCACGAAGTCTTCCTGAATCACCTCGACCTTGTCCATAGCCTCCTCTGAACCATATCGGTACCTAGTAACCTCGGCCTCGCCCGGCTCAAACCAACCCACGGGAGACACTGCACCTCCTACCATATAGGGCCTCGTACGGTGCCATCCGAATACTAGACTGGTAGCTGTTGTTATAAGCAAACTCCGCCAGTGGCAGAAGTGATCCCATGAACCTCCAAACTCAATCACGCACGCACGGAGCATATCCTCCAAAATCCGAATAGTGCGCTCGGACTGCCCATCAGTCTGGGGGTGAAATGCTGTGCTCAGCTCCACCCGAGTACCTAACTCCTGCTGTACAGCTCTCCAGAACCGTGAAGTGAACTGAGTGCCTCTATCTGAAATGATGGAAACTGGAATACCATGCAGCCGAACTATCTCCTTGATATAGATCTCCGCCAGTCGCTCCGATGAATAAGTAGTACTCACCGGTATAAAATGGGCGGACTTGGTCAGCCGATCCACAATAACCCAAATGGAATCAAACTTCCTAACAGTCCGTGGAAGCTCAGATACAAAGTCCATGGTGATGCGCTCCCATTTCCACTCTGGAATCTCAATCCGCTGCATCAATCCACCCGGACGTTGATGCTCATACTTCACCTGCTGGCAATTGAGGCATCTAGAAACATAATCAACTATATCCCTCTTCATCCGCCTCCACCAGTAATGTTGTTTCAAGTCCTGATACATCTTCGCGGCACCCGGATGGATGGAATACCGCGAACTATGGGCCTCTGCTAGAATCGGCTCTCGAAGATCATCTACATTGGGCACACAGATACGCCCCTGCATCCTCATAACTCCATCATCCCCGATGGTAACATCTCGAGCATCACCACGCCGAACTCTATCCTGAAGGACAAGCAAATGAGGGTCGTCGAACTGACGCTCCCCGATGCGGTCAAATAGAGAAGACCGAGAAACCACACAAGCTAGAACCCGGCTGGGCTCCGAAAGATCCAGTCTAACCAACTGCCTGGCCAAAGCCTGAACATCCATCGCCATAGGCCTCTCTGAAGCTGGTAGATATGCTAAACTCCCCAAACTCTCTGCCCGACGACTCAAGGCATCAGCAACCACATTAGCCTTGCTCGGATGATAGAGAATAGTAATATCATAGTCCTTCAGTAGTTCCAACCATCTCCTCTGACGCATATTCAGGTCCTTCTGCTTAAGCAAGTGCTGCAAGCTCCGGTGATCAGTGTAGATCTCAGAAGGAACCCCGTATAAATAATGACGCCAAATTTTTAAGGCGTGAACAATGGCAGCTAGCTCCAAATCATGAACAAGGTAATTCTTCTCATGCACCTTCAGCTGTCTCGACGCGTAGGCAATCACCCTACCGTCCTGCATCAATACCGCACCGAGTCCAACTCGTGAGGCATCACAATATACAGTATAGGACCCCGAACCTGTAGGCAACATCAATATAGGGGCCGAAGTCAACGCTGTCTTGAGCTTCTGAAAGCTCGCCTCACACTCGTCTGTCCACTGAAAAGGGGCACCCTTTTGGGTCAATCTAGTCATAGGTGCTGCAATCGAAGAGAACCCCTCTACGAAACGACGGTAATAGCCCGCCAAACCAAGGAAACTGCGTATCTCAGTAGCGGAGGAGGGTCTGGGCCAACTCTGCACGGCCTCCACCTTCCTCGGATCTACTCGAATACCATCACTCGACACCACGTGGCCCAAAAATGCCACAGAACTCAACCAAAATTCACATTTAGAGAACTTGGCATAAAGTTGCTTCTCCCTCAGGATCTGAAGCACTATCCTCAAATGCTGCTCGTGCTCTTCCCGGCTCCGAGAATATACTAGAATATCATCAATGAAGACAATCACGAACGAGTCCAGATAAGGCCTGAACACACTGTGCATCAAATGCATAAATGCTGCTGGGGCATTAGTCAACCCAAAAGACATCACGAGGAACTCATAGTGACCATATCGGGTCCTGAAGGCAGTCTTCGGGATATCTGGCTCCCGAATCTTCAGCTGGTGATACCCGGAGCGCAAATCAATCTTAGAAAACACATGTGCGCCCTGTAACTGGTCAAATAAATCATCAATACGGGGCAAAGGATACCGGTTCTTCACCGTAACCTTGTTCAGCTGACGATAGTCAATACACATACGCATAGAACCGTCCTTTTTCTTCACAAACAATACAGGAGCACCCCAAGGCGAAACACTGGGTCGAATAAAACCCTTGCCCAATAACTCCTGTAACTGATCCTTCAACTCCTTTAATTCGGGAGGAGCCATACGGTACGGTGGAATAGAAATGGGCTGAGTGCCCGGCAACAAGTCAATAGCAAAGTCAATGTCTCTGTCAGGCGGCATGCCCGGAAGATCAGCTGGAAATACATCAGCGAAGTCACGTACCACAGGAACAGAATCAATAGAGGGAGGGTCAATACTGACGTCCCGCACATAGGCAAGATAAGCAGCACACCCCTTCTCAACCATACGCTGAGCTCTGAGAAAAGAAATAACACGGCTAGGGGTGTGATCTAGAGTACCACTCCACTCAATACGTGGAATGCCTGGCATAGCCAGCGTCACGGTCTTGGCGTGACAATCAAGAATAGCATAATGGGGCGACAACCGGTCCATGCCCAGAATAATATCAAAATCGACCATCCCAAGCAGCAATAGATCCGCTCTGGTCTCAAAATCACCAATGGTGACCAAACACGACCGATATACGCGGTCCACAGACCAAAGAATCACCCACCGGAGTGGAAACATAAATGGGGGCACTCAAAGAATCCCGAGGCACACCCGGATGAGAAGCAAAGTAAGAAGACACATATGAAAAAGTGGAACCGGGGTCGAATAGAACCGATGCCTCCCTGTGACTAACCGAAATAATACCTGTGATAACAGAATCAGATGCAACAGCCGCGAGCGCGATCGGGAATAGCATAGAATCCGGCTCGTCCCCCTCTCGAGGGCGGCCTCTAGAACCATGACCCCCGCCCCTGCCGGCCGGGCAGGTGGAATAGCAGCCGGAGCCGGAATGATAGCTCGCCGACCACGAGAGCCACGCCGATCGTTGCGAAGACGGTGAGGTGCCCCCTCCTACGCCCGGGGCACTCCCTCACCGGGTGGCGAGTATCCCCGCACCCAAAGCAAGCCCGGGAGGACACGGTGACCGTGATCGACCGGCCTCACCCCACTAGTCCGACCCCGGAAGGACCCGCGCGAGAGGTGCACCGGAAGCCGGGGAGCATAATAAGGCTCCGAGGTGCTGGAAGACCTGGAGTACCACCGGCTGCGAGCAATGCCTGAGTGAACCGGACGACCGGAATATCCCCCGCCAAAACGACCAGGCTGCTGAAGTGCGGGCACCGGAGAAATGGCCCGACTCGCGAGACCTCTTGGCCTCTCTATCTCCGCGCTCTCTAGGGAGCATACTCTCGATCCTCCCGGCAATGCTAACTGCCTGCTGATAAGATATATCTGTCTCCAACTCTCCGGCCATGCTGGATCGGATAGGCGGAACAAGGCCCTCGATAAATCTCCGCACTCTCTCCCGAACCGTGGCTACCAAAGCCGGTGCATGCCTGGCTAGACGGGTGAAACTGATAGCATACTCCGATACTGACATGGAGCCCCGTCGCAACCGCTCAAATTCCGAGCGCCAAGAATCCCTAAGGCTCTGTGGGAACAAACTCTCTCAAAAACAGATCTGAAATCTGCGTCCAGGTCAATGAAGCAGACTCCTCCGGACTATCCAACTCGTACGTGCGCCACCAATCATAAGCGGCCCCACGAAACTGAAAAGCAGTGAAGGAAACCCCGCTGGTCTCCACAATCCCCATAGTACGAAGAATACGATGACACTCCTCCAGAAAACCCAATGCATCATCTGAAGCCAGGCCACTAAACACTGGAGGATCATATTTCTTGAACCTCTCTAATCTACGCTGCTCGTCCTCAGAGGCAGCTGGTCCACCTCCTGGTTGTGCTGGGGCGGCAGGGAGGCATAACCAAAACATCTGGAACATGTCCCACTGGCACACGCTGCTCCGGTGTAACGGCTACGGGAGTCTGGGCCCCTCCCCCGGCCTGAGATGTAGCTGCAACAAGAGGAAGCAATCCTGCCTGGGCTAAAGTGGTATACATGCTCGTGAACTGAGCCAGGGTCTCCTGTAGTGCTGGAGTAGTAGCAGCTGTAGTCGGTGTACCAGGTGCCTGCGCTCCAACCTGGTCTACCGGTGGCACCTCAGCGGCGGCGCGCGCGGGTGCTGTGGCTGCACCTCGGGCGCGTCCTCGTCCTCTACCTCGGCCCCGGCCTCTGACGGCGGCAACAGGGGGCGCGGGTACCTGATCATCGCGAGTAGCTCGTGTCCTCACCATCTGTGAGAGAATAGAAAGCAATAGTTTAGATTTTTGATGCCAAAAATGTCGCACGACAAGGAATCCAAAAGAAATGAAGAGTTTCCTAAACGGTTACATAGCCCCTCGTAGATAAATACAGACGTCTCCGTATCGATCAGCGAGACTCTAAGTAACCGGTCTGTGTCCCGTGACTCCTATGAACCTAGAGCTCTGATACCAACTTGTCACGACCCTAGTTCACCAATTGTGAACCTGTCGTGATGGCACCCAGTCCCCACGACTAGGTAAGCCTAACACATTACGAAATCCATAAGTTTTAATTACTTAAATAAGAAACAGCGGAAAATAACATAAAGATATGTAATCCGTACCACTTGGCACATACATCCGTCACACAATAAATAAACACTACCAAGATCCGGAACCCCACGGTAACACAGACTAAAATGGAAATACAACCGTGGCTCTATGTGTAAAGAGTATCTAACAATGAAATGAAGAAAAATGTCAACTAGTAATACTAGAATAGAAGGGAAGCCTCCGGATCCGCGGACGTAGCAGATCATACCTCGAAGTCTCCCAGAAAAGCTGCAGAATCACCTAGTACGAGCCTGCTCTGATGTACCTGGATCTGCACAACAAAAGTGTGCAGAAAAGTAGCATGAGTACACCACGGCGGTACTCAGTAAGTGCCAAGCCTAACCTCGATGGAGTAGTGACGAGGAAGGTCAGGGCCCTACTGAGAAACAATAATAATATGATGACAACAAAATAAACAGTTTGACAGATAACAACAAAATTTCCAAAATAACAACATTTCTCTACAACCAAGCTAATAACAAATAACCAACTCAATAAACAAATCCAGGATCTGTGGGAATTGAACCCCCAGTCCCATTCTCGGTACCCCTGGGTCTCCGGGAATCGAACCCGCAGCCCATGTCTCGATAATATCACAATAACTCGGGATCTCGGGAATCGAACCCGCGAGTCCTTACCAATAAATAACTCGGGATCTCGGGAATCGAACCGCGGTCCTACCAATAAATAACTCGGGATCTCGGGAATCGAACCGCAGTCCCTACCAATAAATAACTCGGGATCTCGGGAATCGAACCCGCAGGTCCCTACCAATAAATAACTCGGGATCTCGGGAATCGAACCCGCGGTCCCTACCAATAAATAACTCGGGATCTCGGGAATTGAACCCGTAGTCCCTACCAATATCACGTCGGGTCTGCGGGAATCGAACCCACGACCACGGGTCTCCGGGAATCGAACCCGCAGTCCACAAACACAGCCAATTAAGGAAATCCACGGAGAGAAATAATTATGCTCAACTATAACTTCACCGAAAAATAGTGCCAATAATTAACAAGGAATTCAAACAAGGCAGTTAGGCAACCAAACGAGTTAAGTGCTACCTAATCATGCTCTTCTAACCACTACCGGGTAAAATATCAAATTAACAACCAAAGACAGGGATATCGCTCATCGAACATTTATGAATAAAATACGTGTTCATCAACCAGCGCATGTACACGCCCGTCACCTCGCGTACAAGGCATTTCAACTATCACATAATATCCTAGGGGTGAAAATTTCCCCACACGAGGTTAGACAAGCCACTTACCTCAATTCCGGTACAAAACCGCTAAGCAATAACCCTCTTGCCACGAATGTCGGCCTCCACAAGTGTAGAATCTGATAAAATCAATAGAATCACGTCAAAATAGGCCAATTGGGCATTACCCAATCAAATTAACTCAAAATTCACCAAAACCCACAAGTTGCCAAAACCCGACTCTCGGTACGCTTATCGAAAAATCACGAAAATTATATATTCGGGTTCCTTATCTCAATACGAGTCCGTGCATATAAAATTTATCGAAATCGGACTCCGTTTGCCCGTTCAAATCAAAGATTTTCTAACATTTAGGCCTAGGGCTCAAACCCACCTTTAATCTTCCAATTTCAGGTGAAATAATCATGGATTTCATGATAAACCAACGAATTAAGGTTAGGAAACTTACCCCCGATGATTTCCCGGTGATATCCCAGCGTTTCCCCTTCAATTTCCTCTCTTGGAGCTCAAAAATGGCGTTTTTGGTTTATGGTTCGCGGCTGAAATGTTTCTGGACTTAAGTCACTGCCAGACATGTTTACTCTATGCGATCGCATGACCCCTGTTGCGATCGCATAGAACAAATTTTGACCCTCGCCAAACTACTCTATGCGATCGCATAGACCACAATGCGATCGCGATGCATACCGAAAATTAACTATGCGATCGCATGCCCTGCTCCGCGATCGCATAGAACAAAAGCTGGACCTGGGACCCCTCCTCTCTATACACTATGCGATCGCATAGGACTGTACGCGATCGCATAGAACAACTTTCCAGAACTATGCGATCGCATGATACCTCCCGCGATCGCATAGAACAAATTTCCAGAACTATGCGATCGCATATCCATTCCCGCGATCGCATAGAACAAATTCTTGGCCCCTCCAAAACCTTCTATGCGATCGCATTAGCCCATTGCGATCGCATAGAGCATTCGTCTGCAGCACCCACCAGCAGTTAACAGCATTTCCAAAATGCAAGAAATAGCCCGATTTGACCCCCGGATTCATCCCGAGACCCCCGGGATCCCAACGAAAACCACCAACCTATTCCAAAACATGATACGAACTTATTCTAATCATCAAAACACGTCTAACAACATCAAAATCCATAATTCACATCGAATTCAAGCCTAAATTTCTTAAAACTTTCCGAATTGCATATTTGATCAAAAACCCGACCAAACGACGTCCGAATGACCTGAAAATTTGCGGACATATCCAAAATCACATAACGAAGCTACAGAAATTGTCGGAATTCCATTCCGACCCCCGGATCAAAATCTCACCTATCGATCGGATTTCGCCAAAATTTCAACCTTCGGCATTTCAAGCCTAATTGAGCTACGGACCTCCAAAATACATTCCGAACGCGCTCCTAACCCGGAAATCACCTAACAGAGCTAACGGAACCATCGGATTTCCGTTCCGAGATCGTCTTAACACTGTTCCGGCTATGGACCATTTTCTAGTTTCAAAGCTCTTATTTGGGAACTAAGTGTCCCAAAATGCTCAAATTTTCGGAACCGACTCTCCCGGCAACCCACAATAGCAGCAATGAACTTAGGGGAACAGTTAAATTAGGGATATGGGCGTAATTTTCTAAAACGACCGGTCGGGTCGTTACAATACCCATCACAAGCCACCTCGTGGCATAATAAATCAGGCCATCAGCCTCTTATATATCACAAATCAGTACCATATGGTTTAGTGCGCAACCCGATCCCATGAAATCCTTAAAACACAAACCCTCAGCCTATCTCGGTTAGATCTCACTCAAGCTCCTCGGGCTGACAGTAAAATGAGTACTCGGCTCAAATCATTCATGAAATCAAAATGAGTGAATAAAATTGAGTTATGAAAACTGTAAGAACATGGCATGACTGAGTGTAAACATTAAATCAAAACAGTGAGGTAAAATAGTAGTAAAAGTCCCTAAGTTCCAAACAATCGGCACAAGGCCCAGACACGATATTTAGCCCCAAACACAATTATATTTTCAAAAATATAATAATATCAAATAGTTTTCAAGTAAAATACGCGGCTTAATAGTCGTACGGGATGGACCAAGTCAAATCCCCAATGGTGCATGAACCCCATGCTCATCATCCAGCGTGTGCATCACCTCAAAATAGCACAACAATATAAAATTCGGGGTTCCATACCCTCATGACAGTATTTACAATCATTAGTTACCTCAATTCGGTCCAAATTCTAAATCATGATGCCTTTCCTCTTGACTTGGTCTCTGGATACTCCAAATCTAGCAAAAAACATATCATACCATCAAAATATGCTAAGGGAACAAAACGCACTCGAAAATAACCAATTTACATCAAGAATTCCAAAATTGACCAAACCCGACCCCGAGCCCACATCACGAATTTCGATAAAATTTATAAAATTGGAATCCTTACACTCTCACTTGTTCATATAAATCAAATACATCAAAATTCGACCACAAATGACCCCTCAAATCCCTAGATTTAGGTTTCCAATTTCCAAGCCTTAACTTGCAATTTGATACTAATTTTCCCATATAATTCAAGCTTACAACCTTAAAAATCATCATAAAAACGAGACCAAGGACCTTAACTCTGAGAAACCCTCGATGAATTCCCCCTTCAGTTAGCTCTCCAAATCCTTCTCCCGAATGAAATATGGTGAAAATCCAATCAAAATCTCGAAGGGTGAAATTTATATATTCTGACCGAGCAAAATCGCATATGCAGTCTAATTATAGCACATGCGAACCCGCACATGAAATCCCAGGTGCGCATTTATAGAATCCAATTATCTGCCCAGCCACCACACATGTGATCACTCGCACATGTGCTATCGCAGGTGCGCCCAAGATTTCGCTTCTGGGGTTCCAGCCTTTCCCTCTCATGATCGCATCTGCGACTTCACTTCTGCTTCTGCGGTTCTAGCCTTTCCCTCTCATGGTCGCATCTGCGACTTCACTTCCGCTTCTGCGGGCTCGCACCTGCGGTCCCCAAGCAGCAGGTATGGTTATGACAGAAAACTCAGCAACTTAGGCTGCAGATTTACAACTCCAAATTTCCGGTCAACCATCTGAAATCACCCCAGGGTCCCGGGACCTTAACCAAAAGCACGAACAAGTCATATACCACTAAACAAACTTACACCAATCTCCAAAACACCTCAAACAACATCGAATCAACCAAATAACATCGGATTCAAGCCTAAGGTTCCATAAATCTTCAGAATTCTGCTTATGAACAAAAAGTCTATCAAACCATATCCGAATGACCTGAATTTTGCGTACACGTCATAAATGACACAACAGACCTACGCCAACTTCTCGAATTCCATTCTGATCCCTTTATCAAAATCTCACATATCATCCGGACAACGCCAAAATTCCAATTTCACCAATTCAAGCTTAACTCTACTCCGGACCTTCAAATTACATTCTGATCACGCTCCTAAGTCCCAAATCACCTAACGGAATTAACCAAATCATAAAAAATCCACTCTAAGATTATATGCTAACAAGTCAAAACTTGGTCAAACCTTTCAAATTTTAAGCTTCAAAATGAGGATTGTTCTTCCAAATTCATTACGATTACCGTGAAAACCAAAACCGACGATTTACCTAGGTCATAATACATCACATAGGGCTAGCCATATCCGAGCACTGGCGAGCAAAGTACAAAAGCTCGAAACAACCGATCGGATCGTTATATAGAATCCATATTAACTATAGGTTTTACAACATAAAGCTAATTATTAAAAAGTCTTCGGAAATAAATGAAGAGAAAAGTTGTGTGCTTTTTCCAACTAAACAAAATTGATTTTTAGTTAAAAAAAAGTTTTGAATTTTTTTTAAAAAATAAATAGTTATTAATTCGTATAACTTATAAGTTGAGAAACATCTGCCATGCTCCTAGTTAACGGGTGTAAAATTAAATTTCCAATGTCAAACTATTTTTAGCCTGGCTTTGATTAACTGGAATTTTATTAAAAAATCAAATTGCTGAAACGAAAAGAGCAAACATCAAATATAAACAAACTCAGTTTCCGTTCTCACTCTCGCTACACTCTCTTACAAATGTTAATTTGAACTGCTCATGATTAACTGAAGGCACCCAACTATTTTCTGTTATGCTATATTTTGACACAAATACATCTTTGTATGTATGTAAAATAGATAGAAAAAACTATAAAGAGGTTAGTTCTAGAGTCAAATATGAACTAGCTGCTTTTGTAAGGTCCTAGGCCGAGCATGTCACACGGGGCTTGCCTAGTAATTTTTATATTCTTTGATCTGCAGGTTATTATATAGTGGAGAGTTTACCCAGTGTGCACAAATGCTCAGCCGAAAGGTAAAGGCAGTAATGACTATGAGTTTCCTGGGATTCCAAAAAAAAGTAACTTATGTTCTCGTCTTTACAGTGTCTTCATTTTTCCGCTAATAAACTGATTAAATTTGAGTATTCTGAAAGAAAAGTATATTATTCTTTTATTTGACAAAAACTCAGACAATAGTTAATTAATGTACTTGATTTTCTTGTTATAGTCGAACACCACGCCAACACAAGAGAAACAGTAGAAAGAAATTGAAGAAAGAAAAGTTGTAAAAACCTGAAATTTGCTTCAAAGCTTTAAATGATAGCATGTCCTAATCTTGACTTAGTAGCAAATGTCACCTCAGGGAAAAGACTGTTAGCAAGATTCACTACTCACATGTATCGATTTATAACTAAACTGAATGTCGTTTAATTAATCATTTTCCTAAATTAAGCATAACTAATAAGCCATCGGTGTTTAGAGTTTGTTGATCATGAAATCTTGCATAATATTTATTAATCTTTTATTGATTAAATCAGAAAGTTATTTTTTGCAATGATTTATTTTTGACTCATATAGGCTAATTTGAGCTACATATATAGTGGATGTATATTTGCTGCAACTCTATCTGATTTTCAACAGAAGGAAAACAAAACTGTGGGGCCAGGCCCACGTATTTTCTCCTAGAATGGAAGGTGATAGAAGAAAATTTTAAGCGAAGCGGTTTGGCTATCGGACAAAATTAATTCTTTCTTTTTTAAAAAAATAATTAAGTTGTTTGGCTAATTTTTAGAAAAATAAAATAATTTTTGAGTAGAATCAGAAGTAATTTTTTAGAAAGAAAAAAAATAGTTGCTTCCAAAAGAACTATTTTGAAAAGCATTTTTGAGAAAAATACACTTATAAAAACTTTTTAAAAGCTTAGCCAAATATTAATTACTAATCAAAAGTATTTTTCAAATTAATTAGTCAAAATCAAACTACTCATCTCACCAAAAATACTCTTTGAAAAATACTTTTCAAAATAAACCATTTTAGAAGCTTAGCCAAATAGGCTATATAATCAAAAACTCTCTTCCAATGGACCTCCCCATAATCAAAATCTTACTCTTCCTCCCCCTATGCCACCGGATAAGGATGACAAAATGGAAGTAGAAACATCCCAGTATACTTACAAGGAAATGCTCATGGATAAGCAACAGGGAGATCAGCTTACCTACTACGACAATGACAACCAAGGGAATCAGGCAAGAGATAAGCATATTGAGGGCGCTATACCAATATCAGCTGAAGAAAAAGATCGCTTGTACGCCCCATAGAAATACTCAGTCATCATAAAGTCTTTAAAAAAAATGCCTTACCAATTACTACGTTCTAAGCTAATTGAACTATGGAATCCATCTGAAAAGTTAATCTTGATTGACCTAGGATGGGATTTCTTCATAGAAAAATTTAGCTTAGAAGAGAGTATGGTTAAGTCACTCCATCTAGGACCATGGTTTGTCTTAGGGCATTTCCTCTTAGTTAGAAAATGGGAGCAAAAATTTGTGCCGCAGGAAGCCACGCTCACATCCACCGCTATCTGGATACGTTTGCCTCAACTCCCAACTGAATTCTACTACAAAATTATTCTGGAAAAGGTAGGGAGGAAATTAGGCAAACTCCTAAAAATTGACCAGTGCACCTCCTCTACCCTCCGAGGGAGGTTGCACGTATTTGTATTCAAGTACCATTAGAAACCCCAGTAGAAACCTCAGTCATAATAGGCGACCACAAGCAAGTAGTGATCTACGAAGGAGGGGGAACCTTGTGCATCACTTGTGGCAGAATAGGGCACACGACCCTAAGATGCAGCTTCAAAATACACCAGCCATCAACAGAAGATTCACAGGTAAACCCTACAGGTACAGAGAAGTCCACAACCGAAAGTGAATGGAAAACAATTACATTTCCTCGAAGAAGAAAACAGGTTTTCCAGAAGCAACCTCTCACCAAGGAGGACAATTTCAAAAAACACCATGCAAAGTAACATCAGGTAAGCGCTGCTGAAGTAGGTCCAGGTAAGAACTTTTCTTCCAAAAATCCTTTTATTTTTAGTAAGTGAGGCCCTCATAATGAAACAAACGAAATTCACAGAAAATAAAATAGCAATACTGGGCCCTCAGCAAAACAGAATAAAGGGGGCCAAGATTAAATCTTGGGCTGAACGTAACCCATCAAGTACAGCCCACAATGAGCACCAAAATAAAAGCGGGCCCCGATCTGCTGAAATTAACCAAAAACCAATTACTCCAATTAAGCAATGGACCCATGCACATAGACTCAATCATTGAGCCCACCCCAGGATCGGACTGCGCCCCTACCATGTCCAACATAGACCAACCCCCTTGGTCCCTACAATAATACAACAACAACTCTTATACTCCACCCCCAATCTCTACCCCTCCCCCCTCCCGTTACCTTTTTCTCTCACGTTAATGGTAGAAAATCAATCGACATGCATGGTAATCGATTACCTTACCTGTAAGCCTCCCAAAATACAGTCGAAAAGGCTGAAACCGTCACTTCCCCCATATCCTCAATTAATGATCAAGATTTTCCCCTAATCCCAAAACCCTTCCACTATCCAAGATGTGACAATGGAGGGTTTCTGTCACGACCCCAAAACCCGGTCGTGATGGCGCCCAACATATTGCAAAGGCTAGCCCGACCAACCATTCATAACACAGAGCTATCCGCTCTCACTTTACCCTTTGTAGGCATAAACAACAATAATATAATGAAATAACGTCTAGTACATCGGGGATAGATATCCCAAAACCAGTATAAACCTCCCACCGAATCAGGAGTCATAAGTCATGAGCCTCTACCAGAATTTATAAACTGTGATAGTGTATACAATTGTGCACAAGTGTGGCATAGACAGAACAAAATAAGGATAAACTGGAGAGTCAGGTCCTGCGGACACTGGCAGCTACCTCGACTGTCCAAATGCACTACCGAGCAGCCATAGAATTAGCTCTACTGTGATGTACCTAGATCTGCACACAAGGTATAGGGAGTCGGGTGTGAGTACTTCTAACTCAGCGGTAAAAAAAGTAAATAATGCTGAAGGAAAGGAAACCACGCAAAGCACTATCTCATGCTACACAATACGGAACTACCTTTAAACTTCAACACACTATCATTTTATCCCCTTTCAGCATATGTGAGTAAATTATTTAGAAATCTCATTTTTAGCCTCTTTCTTTCATGATAACATACCAATACCTTGGTACAATCTCAAGCAGTGCAGGTCTGCACTCAAATCAGCCCCCCGGGATCACCACTCCTTAACAAATACCACCAGGAGATCTGGTCAATAAGGCAAATAATGCATGTGTTCCAGTAATGTATGAGGGCTAAATGTTATGCCACGTAGTACACGTAAACCAATATATGTATTCCATGCAATGCATATGACGTTGTGGCGTACAGCCCGATCCATGCAAAGGCGCCCGCGCTAACTGTGGGGGTTCAGACTCCGGAGGGGCTCCTACAGCCCAAGCGCAATATCAATATCACACGTGCTGCAGCGCGCAGCCCAATCCATATACCACTGCGGCGTGCAGTCCGATCCATGCATGTGTATGCATATGCTCACATAAATCGTCATGCCCTAACATATGGCCCTCGGCCCCAATCAGTCTAACAAATAATCAAGAAAGCCCTTCGGGCAACAGTATCATATTAGCTCACAACTAGAAATGCCATTAAGACCATGTTCAAGTTTTTCATAACTTTATAAAAAAATGCTGAGTAGAAAAATACCATTTGAAACTTTAAATTGAGATAAAAATATGCATAGTGTTATCAAGACAATGATACCAATCCCTGAAGGATTCAAATAATCGGCGCGAAGCCCAAGCATGATAATTAGTCCAATTAATGATAATTAATATCTTTATTGAGGCGTTAATTTTATTTCAAAGAATTAGGTGTTATTATTCATTACGCAGGACGGACCAAGTCACAATCCCCAATGGTGCTCTACCCCACGCCCGTTATCCGGCGTGCAAGTCACCTCAACACAACACTAAGATGTGCAAGTCCGGGGTTTACTAACCCTTAGGACATCATTTACAAGTATTACCAACCTCGAACCGGCGAAAACTCATGCCCGCAGCATCTTTGCTCCTCAAACCGGCCTCCACGCGCATCGAAACTAGCCAAAATTAGTACAAATATATCATAATAGGCTAATAAAACATAACCCAATCGAAAGAACTCAAAAAATACCAAAAATCACGAAATTGGCAAAACCCGAGCCCCGGGCCCACATTCCGAAAAATTACGAAATTTATATTTTTGGAATCCTCGTCTCGTCACGGATCCGTACATACCAAGAACTCTCAATTCGGACCAAAAATGGCCCTTCAAATCATAAATTCAAGATTTTTACTCCAAGCCTTATTTTCTTGATTTTTAGCCATAAATTCATGAATTCCATAGATTATTCTTGTACAAAAATATGTAATTAACTCATAAAACTTACCTCCAATGATTCCCAGTCGAAACCCCTTCATTTCCCGTCCAAAAGCTCTCAAGAGTGATCAAAAATGGTGGAAAAATAGGTTATTTTCGCGACTGGAATGTTTTAAAACATTCTGCCCAGGCATTTTGTTCATCGCGATCACGGGAAATGCTTTGCGATCGCGGAGAACAAATTTCTGGCCCAAAAATTACCCTTCGCGATCGCGGGAAAGGCTTCGCGATCGTGGTGCATAAATTCCGGTTCTTCCAGACAGGCTTCAGTATAATTGCCATAACGTTTTTCACACAACTCCAAATGACAAATGTTTGATGTTTTCTGGAAACTAGACATATAGGTCTATGACTTTTATTTGTTGCTCCTTTCTTGAATCCTTATAAATGTTGATATATATGCTTCCCAATGCATACATGTGTATTAAAGATCCTCCTCGGACAGCCTATAGTTTAATATTCATATCTTTTTACACAGACATCCAAATCACTATTTATTTATCTTTATGAAAACTATAAAAAATGAGCTACAAATTTTGTTTTTGAATCACCTCAAAATTCCTTGTAGATAAAAAGATATGAGCTTCTAAAGTAGGACCTGCGCGACAGAAATTCCTTCTTCGCGATCGCAAAGAGCTTTACGCAATCGCGATTCAGTAAGGTTTTTCTCAGATTTTACTCACCGCGATCGCGACCAAATCCCCGCGATCGCATAGAGCACTGTTGTAGCCAAAAACCATCAGTTACAAATGGTTTAGAAATGGTTCGAAAGCACCCCGAAACTCACCCGAGGCCCTCGGGACCTCAATCAAAAGTACCAACACGTCCTATAACCTTATTCAAACTTGTTCCAATCATCAAAACTCTATTTTTAACATCAACATCGTCCGTTTTCAACAAATTCAAGCTTATGTTTAACTTTAACTTTCAAAATTCACATTCAATCCGAAACCCAACCAAATGACGTCCGAATGACCTGAAATTTTGCGAACAAGTCCAAAATCACCTAACGAAGCTACTACAACTCTCAGAATTCCATTTCGACTCCCGGATTAAAATATCACCTATCAACCGGAATTCGCCAAAATACTAACTTCACCAAAATATGCTAACTTCTTCACCAGACCTCCAAAATTACTTTTGATTGCGCTCCTAAGTCACATTTCATCATACGGAGCTAACCGAATCATCAGAATTCGATTCCGAGTACTTTAACTCATAAGTCAACATCCGGTTGAATTTTCCAACTTAAGTCTTCTTAAAAGAGACAAAGTTTCTCATTTCTTAACAAAATTACTCCAATTTAATTCTAACGCACCCAAAACGGATAATGAAACATAAGGCAACACAATGTGGGAAACACGGGGCAGTTACACCTGAGACGACGGGTCGGGTCGTCACATTCTCACCAACTTAAACAAATGCTCGTCCTCGAGCGGACCTAGAGTTGTTCTAGAAATTCACCAATAGTTGAATAACTTTACCCCGCATATAACCCGTGGTGATCCCACATCACCCTATCTCATATAGGTCTGACAACACAACTTAGCTGAAATTACTCAATTCATCTAATCCATAAACTATAGAACTACATTTCACCTTCTGTAATCTTACACAAGATCAGAACCTCACATTTTTACTCAGAATAAACTCGAACCAGCTGTAATAATCCATACCTGCAACATCAGGTGAAATCATGTATTATACCGCATAACTCAAACACATGCACCGATAACTTCCATTCACAACAGCTACCCACGATAACCAGATGTCGATGGAAAACACTTATATTAGCTAGAGACTTATTACAACACTTTCATATATTTCCAATGGTAAATAAAATACGCAATAAACCATATCCATTCCTCAGGTGACCCATTCATGAGGCCATTTATCCTCTGGCAATTACCATAACAAAATTTAAACCAAAATCTCGATATTTATTCATCAAACATGCTGAAATCAAATCTGTCTATATTCATTAATGATCCTCACGATCTTCTTTGACCAAACACACCATCCTGGTGACATGACACAATCAATACGACCTAACCACAACCTGCATAATACATGCACCATTAAGAAACGCATTCAAAAATTTCCTCCATACCGGGATGGGATCAATGATAGCAACCTCCGCATTGACATCCATCTCAAATACCCAATTAAGAAAATGGTCCTTCCCAGCTGTCCGCTGATTCTTTAAAATATAAATCATTCTACTAAAATATATTCTATCGCACTTCACCACTTAACTCGTGGCATTTATGACATTGCCATTAATGCAATAGTTCAAAATCACCCAATACTAAGATAATCAGTCTGAATTCCAACATCACCACATAGCCTGTACATCAGAACTCCATATAATACACCAATCATCATTCCTAATCCAAATTCCACCGTGCAATACACGCACATATTTGATAATCATTCATCCCATGACAGATGCTCAATGTTTACCTGTGATACAGAGTAGACCCGAATACCACCAATGGACCCAACAAGAACATGTCACAATACTATTGATATATAATCATTTTAGTCACATTACCCTTTTCTGAGATATATACTCTCATCAAATCACTTCCACTTAGCAATACCATTTTCCTTAATCATCCGAAGATTCTTTAACTAATCATTTGAAAGGAATCACTATACATCACATGCTCTGTATGACATACACAGGTCTTGTTCAAATTCATACAATGTTGACACAGCGGATGAGACCTGAACACATTCATAACTACTACCGAAACAACAATTCATTAGTTCTATACTCTTTACAAGAACTATCAACTCATTCTGAGCCAAACAATGGTCTTAGTTCTATAATTTCACTTCACATACTCAGATTGCATTGATCTCAACTTCAATGATCTCGTCTTTCCATGTACGAACTGTCTGGGTAATAAGCCACTCCAAACATAACTATAAATCGCATATGATGCCCCAAAGTGCCAATAGGCTACCGATTCTAACGCAATACAAAAGAAAACGAACTCTGGAATGAATTATCAATTCCACGCATTAATGGGGACTTCCTTTAGAAAACAAAGAACAAGGCATACGAAATAGTATATATAAATTATACTCAATATCACATTGTTGCGGCGTGCAACCCGATCCAATTAACATACCCATGGCGGCGTGCCACCCGATCCACACACAGATCTCACATAAGGAGATACACATCGAGCCAAATGTGCTCATCATAACCAAATACCAAATATCGATCATAAGCATGCTAAGTGCATAATATCATCCCTGAGGGGTATTTAGCGTTATAGCTACAAAACCAAGCACAACTGATGTGCGATATACGAAATTGAATTTTCAATAGCCAAGCTGCTCAGGTAACATCATCCCTACGCGGATTCTCAACACATAATAATTTCTTGAGCCTTTTCACAAATCACACGGCATAAGGCATCACTACGCGAGATATCTGACAATAAAGCATTAACCTAACTACTCCTTCATGAGGACTGCATTACAAAATGCACACATCTGGCCTGATATAGAGCCATTATTCACATTAAATCTATCCATCGACTTTAAGCCGATTCTGATCACATTGAACTTAGTCTGATAACCTTTCAAAGGTCCATAATAACTACCATTTTTTTTATAACGCACAAGAGCAACCATCACAACCTTCATATTTGGTTTACATCATTATTTTGATTTTTCTCTCTTGTTCCGGCATTACAATGCATCAATTCAGGCTCACCACAGGAGATTCAAACATAAGGCCACATTCTTTAATACTCATAGACCACTGAATACTTTCTCCAATGTCTCCCAGAAATATCACCTTCCATAATACTTTGTTTTGAAGCACTTCTTGCGAATCTGAATTCGTTACTACTACTTTCCTGATACTGATACTTAGGGTCTCGTAGTTATCACAAAATACCACAAGTCTTGATCTTTTCTAATGAAGACACTATCTTTAGTCACATACACCATCTTAGAACACATTATAACATTCCCAAGAGTCATCCACTCTTATCGAAACTGAAAATTACCAGACTTAACGAACAGAACCACTCGTGCCTTATTACCACCCCGACACCACAAGATATGATCTCATTCAAATACCAACAAACATCATTCTCCTCAATTCACTGAGCATTCCTTACCAATAACAACTCAAGACATACTATTATTTTCTCACATCTACGAAAGCACCGTATAACCTTTGTCAAAATCTTGCTTCACTCGTGCTATTCTCGGCTCAATTTCTGCAACCAGAACTGGTTCGTCAGTGTACTTTAAGACATAACCAATGTAGCATACAACTGCGCAATCAGCTAATCAATGGAAACCTCCCCAACTTAGCTCGAAGCCATATTTATCAGAACACATATACTTTATTGTTGTCGTAATATCATGGTGAGATTAAACTCACTCTTTCACCAGCTTGCGGAGACACGAATCATCAAAAATTCTAACTCTCCCCTAATTCTTGCATTCATTCACACTACCAGTTAAGCCCACTCTTCAGGCGACAAAATTTTTAATAAGTTCCAAATTTTTTCAAAAATTTCGACAGAGTTTCCTTTGTAATTGGGCCTATCCACCTGCGAGAGAATCACCAAAACCATCCTAACAACACGTCCACAACTCGACAAGACATCACAATGTATATCAACAACATTAATCTCAATACTACACGAAGTATATTATCAAAATTGATATACTGACATGCGTTGCACCTGCTCGAATCATAACACATATCAAATACCTTTCAATTACACTTAAGAATCAGCTCACCTAAGGGCACTTCGCAAGAGATAACCCACCTGCTTCGCCTCAATTTAGTATCTCAGCACACCTTCCACCATGATACACATCACCTGGCTATCTAGCCGTCATTCCCACAATTAGGGACAATACTGAACATATAAGTTCATAATACCAGCTCGCAAAATCAGCACCCTGGTGCTCAAGCCATAGGCGAAGATTCGGCCTCAAGTCCTTCAGACTGGCCCAACATGAAATCACGGAGATTATATCTCACCTTCGATCGGGGATTCACAAGCCATCAAGGCAAATTTATTACTAAGTGCTCGAGTGCGCATACAAACGTGTGGAAGGAATTTCAAGAATTACATCTCAAGCTGAATCAAGTATGCACGATAAGAATTCCAAGAAAGTGAAGTGTTTCCTAAAGGTTCTGCAGCCTCTCGAGGATAAATACAGACGTCTTCGTACCGATCCGCGAGACTCTACTAACCGGCTCAAGACTCATGAGGCCTAGTAACCTAGGCTCTGATACCAACTTGTCACGACTCCAAAACCCGATCGTGATGACGCCCAACATATTGCTAGGCTAGCCCGACCAACCATTCATAACACAGAGCTATCAGCTCTCACTTTACCCTTTGTAGGCATAAGCAACAATAATATAATGAAATGACGTCTAGTACATCGGGGATAGATATCCCAAAACCAGTATAAACCTCCCACCGAATCAGGAGTCATAAGTCATGAGCCTCTACCAGAATTTATAAACTGTGATGGTGTATACAACTGTGCACAAGTGTGGCATAGATAGAACAAAATAAGGATAAAGTGGAGAGTCAGGTCCTGCGGACTCTGGCAGCTACCTCGACTGTCCAAATGCACTCCCGAGCAGCCATAGAATCAGCTCTACTGTGATGTACCTGGTTCTGCACACAAGGTACATGGAGTCGGGTGTGAGTACTTCCAACTCAGCGGTAATAAAAGTAAATAATGCTGAAGGAAAGGAAACCACGCAAAGCACTATCTCATGCTACACAATACGGAACTACCTTTAAACTTCAACACACTATCATTTTATCCCCTTTCAGCATATGTGAGTAAATTATTTAGAAATCTCATTTTTAGCTTCTTTTTTCATGATAACATACCAATACCTGGGTACAATCTCAAGCAGTGCAGGTCTGCACTTAAATCAGCCCCTCGGGCTCAGCACTCCTTAACAAATACCACCAGGAGATCTGGTCAATAAGGCAAATAATGCATGTGTTCCAGTAATGTATGAGTGCTAAATGTTATGCCACGTAGTACACGTAAACCAATATATGTATACCATGCAATGCATATGACGTTGTGGCGTACAGCCCGGTCCATGCAAAGGCGCCCGTGCTCACTGTGGGGGTTCAGACTCCGGAGGGGCTTCTACAGCCCAAGCGCAATATCAATATCACACCTGCTGCGGCGCGCAGCCCGATCCATATACCACTGCGGCGTGCAGTCCGATCCATGCATGTGTATGCATATGCTCACATAAATCGTCCTGCCCTAACATATGGCCCTCGGCCCCAATCAGTCTAACAAATAATCAAGAAAGCCCTTCAGGCAACAGTATCATATTAGCTCACAACTAGAAATGTCATTAAGACCATGTTCAAGTTTTTCATAACTTTATAAAAAAATGTTGAGTAGCAAAATACCATTTGAAACTTTAAATTGAGATAAAAATATGCATAGTGTTATCAAGGCAATGATACCAATCCCTGAAGGATTCAAATAATCGGCGCGAAGCCCAAGCATGATAATTAGTCCAATTCATGATAATTAATATCTTTATTGAGGCGTCAATTTTATTTCAAAAAATTAGGTGTTATTATTTATTATGCGGGACGGACCAAGTCACAATCCCCAATGGTGCTCTACCCCACGCCCGTTATCCGGCGTGCAAGTCACCTCAACACAACACTAAGATGTGCAAGTCCGGGGTTTACTAACCCTTAGGACATCATTTACAAGTATTACCCACCTCGAACCGGTGAAAACTCATGCCCGAGGCATCTTTGCTCCTCAAACCGGCCTTCACGCGCATCGAAACTAGCGAAAATTAGTATAAATATATCATAATAGGCTAATGGAAGATAACCCAATCGAAAGAACTCGAAAAATACCAAAAATCACGAAATTGACAAAACCCGAGCCTCGGGCCCACATTCCAAAAAATTACGAAATTTATATTTCTGGAATCCTCGTCTCGTCACGAGTCCGTACATACCAAGAACTCTCAATTCGGACCACAAATGGCCCTTTAAATCATAAATTCAAGATTTTTACTCCAAGCCTTATTTTCTTGATTTTTAGCCATAAATTCATGAATTCCATGGATTATTCTTATACAAAAATATGTAATTAACTCATAAAACTTACCTCCAATGATTCCCAGTCGAAACCCCTTCATTTCCCGTCCAAAAGCTCACAAGAGTGACCAAAAATGGTGGAAAAATGGGTTATTTTCACGACTGGAATATTTTAAAACATTCTGCCCAGGCATTTGGTTCATCACGATCGCGGGAAATGCTTCGCGATCGCGGAGAACAAATTTCTATCCCAAAAGTTACCCCTCGCGATTGCGGTGCATAAATTACGGTTCTTCCGGACAGGCTTCAGTATAATGGCCATAACATTTTTCACACAACTCCAAATGACAAATAGTTTGATGTTCTGGAAACTAGACACATAGGGCTATGACTTTCATTTGTTGCTAATTTCCTGAATCCTTATAAATTTTGATATATATGCTTCCCAATGCATACATGTGTATTAATGATCCTCCTCGGACAACCTATAGTGTAACATTCATAACTTTTTACACAGACATCCAAATCGCTGTTTCTTTATCTTTATGAAAACTATACAAAATGAGCTACAACTTTTGTTTTTGAATCACCTTAAAATTCCTTGTAGATAAAAGGATATGAGCTTCCGAAGTAGGACCTGCGCGACAGAAATTCCTTCTTCGCGATCGCAAAGAGCTTTACGCGATCACGATTCAGTAAGGTTTTTCTCAGATTTTACTCACCGCGATCGCGACCAAATCCCCGCGATCGCATAGAGAACTGCAGTAGCCAAAAACCAGCAGTTAAAAATGGCTTAGAAATGGTCCGAAACCATCCCGAAACTCACCCGAGGCCCCCGGGACCTCAATCAAAAGTACCAACACATCCTATAACCTTATTCAAACTTGTTCCAATCATCAAAACTCTATTGTTAACATCAAAATCATCCGTTTTCAATAAATTCAAGCTTATGTTTAACTTTAACTTTCAAAATTCTCATTCAATCTGAAACCCAACCAAATGACGTCCGAATGACCTGAAATTTCACGGACAAGTCCAAAATCACCTAACGAAGCTACTACAACTCTCAGAATTCCATTTTGACTCCCGGATTAAAATATCACCTATCAACCGGAATTCGCCAAAATATGCTAACTTCTTCACCGGACCTCCAAAATTACTTTTGATTGCGCTCCTAAGTCACATTTCATCATCCGGAGCTAACCGAATCATCAGAATTCGATTCCGAGTATTCTAACTCATAAGTCAACATCCGGTTGACTTTTCCAACTTAAGTCTTCTTAAAAGAGACTAAGTTTCTCATTTCTTAACAAAATTACTCCAATTTAATTCTAACGCACCCAAAACGGATAATGAAACATAAGGCAACACAATGTGGGAAACACGGGGCGGTTACACCTGAGATGACGGGTCGGTTCATCATAGTTTCACAATGGGGAATCGGCATATTAACCCCAATCCTGACACTATAAAGTAAAAAACAAAAATAACACAAAAATGTCAAAAGCCACCCTATTAACACGCCCCCCCCCCCCCAAACCATCATATCTACCAGCCCACTGCCTCCGGACCACCAACCAGGATCCTGGTTGGAGGTGGCCTTACAAGGCCAGGGTCTCTCCTATGAGTTCAACATGGACAACAAGAAGGTGATGCTGGTAGTCCAAAATCCGGCACACCTTGCCAGAGTGACGATGGAAGCCCTTAACAAAGCCCTAGTTACTTTTGGACCCCTCCTATGGCAAGCAATGGCAACCTCGGACAGTCTGTCCCCAATCACGGACCCCCAGGCTCTAAACAACCACATCCTCCCTACCCTCTAAACCATTCCTTTCTTCCCAGACTTAATGAAGGAGGACCTTGCAGCAGATCCGAGCTTTATGCAAATCGATCCACCAACGTCACCAATAGTGTCGATCCCAAAGAAAAATATCAGACCCCCTACCCCTCCAAAACATCCATAAAGGAGTGGCCAAAGCCATAGACTTGCTGAAAGTAGGGACCCATCGGAGGAAGTGAACCACATTTACCAAATGCCAAGAACGGAGTCGATTGTTCAGGACTCGGTGAGATCAATAGAATTCAGCCTACAAGTGAGCGAGATTTTGGTGATACTATGTCCTAGGATAATGGCCAAGTGTGGGCTGGGACTGGTCTCATCTCCAATCATGGGCCAAACCAAACCCTTCAGCAATATTATACCAATTCTGAGCCTGAAAAGGAAAGCTCATCCAATGACCACCTTGTAGTGCCCCCAAGAGGGATCCCATCCATCACCCCCTCCCCCCCCCACTCTTCCAATGATGAAGTACATCATATAGAATATTAGGGGCAGCAATAGTGCCGAATTCAAAAGGCACTGCGCTGAAATGGTCACAATGCACAAACCATCCATGCTAGTGTTGCTGGAGACGAAGATGGTGCATCACTAAGCCCTAGCTAGTGCCCTGAACTACAACATGATCATTCAATCACCGGCGGTGGTTTTTATGGGGGGGGGCATAGTCTTTATATTGAAAGATGATCATGTCGTAGTGGAAGAAGTGGCTACCACTCCTCAAGGTATTCATGCAATGGTCCAGGTAAGACCAAATCACACCCCTTGGCAATTTTCTGCTATTTATGTTAGTCCCTTGATGGTTAATAGGACTATTCTCTAGGAACAGTTGGTTACCCTATCAAAAATAACAATAATTGGTTTGTGGGGGGAGACTTCAATGAAGTCCTTAAGGCTATGGATAAATTTGGGGGAAACATTATCAGCACTAGTCGTAGTAATAGCTTCTGGAACTGCATTAATGCTTTTCATTTAATTGATCTAGGGTATAAGGGTAGTAAATACACCTGGACTAACAAAAGATACAAGAATAGAAATTCCCTTATTCTAGAAAGAATTGATAGATGCTTTGCCAATACGGGCTAGATCTCTCATTACCTTGAAGCTACTATGCTTCATCTGGCAAGGACCCACTCAGACCATTGCCATCTTAAAATTCAATTGAAGGCCCACAAGCCCCCTCATCCAACAAACCTTTCAGGTTTGAAACAATGTAGGCTATCCACCCCTCCTTCCCATTTGTAATCAGCCAAGCTTTCTTTGATCAAGCTCCCCTGATCCAGTCCACTGCCAGATTTTAAAAGCTGTCCTCCAACTGGAACCATCAAGTCTTTGGGAACATCTTCCATAAAAAGAAAAGACTTGTAGCTAGAATCCATGGTATCCAAAACTCCCCTATCTATCCCTTCAGCACCTTCCTTCTCCAGCATCAAAATGACCTCAATGAGGAGCTAAACAGCATCCTCAAAAGTGAGGAAGATTATTTGAAGCTAAAGTCCAGAATCAACTGGATTAATGAAAGGGATGCCAACACTAGGTTCTTCCACACCTCTACCCTAAACATAAGAAGAAGGAATAGAATTCTTTCCTTAAAAGATGAGTATGGCAACTGGACTCACACTCGCTCTGAAACCAAGACTGCCATCTCATCCTTCTTCAAGGATCTTTACACCACCTCCCAAAATGCAGTCACCTAGGAACCTTCCCCTCAAGTAAATTTGGAACCTGTCCTCCAGCAAAGTCACAAAACCTTCATGGACAGATAGCTACATATGAGTGAAATCAGATCAGCTGTATTCTCCCACAAGCCTCTCAAAGCCGCTGGGCCAGATTGGCTCCATCCCTTCTTTTTCCAAAAGTGCTGGGATATTGTAGGAGAATCTGTCACTGAATTTTGTGGGAATTGTTTCAACACATGCATAATGGATAAAGAAATGAACAAAACCTTTCTGTGTCTTATACCAAAATACCCCCAAGCCACCATGTTTAAAAACTATAGACCCATTGGCATTTGTAACACTATCTACAAAATTGTGACCAAGATCATTGTAAATAGAATCAAACTCATCCTGAACATAATCATAGGGCCCAGTCAAGCCAGTTTCCTTAGCAATGGAAGAGCCTGTGACAATGTCATTATTGTCCAGGAATACATGAACCACTTTAAGAAAATGAGAGGTCAAAATGCTAATATGATCATAAAAATTGATCTTGAGAAAGCTTTTGACAAACTAGAGTGGTCTTTCATTAGAGATACACTCTATGTTTTCAATTTCCCTGAAAAGCTATCCAAGCTCATAATGTCTTGCATCAGTACTTCCTCTATCCAAATCCTTGTTAATGGAGAGAAAACTGAGGAATTCACACCTTCAAGAGGCATCAGACAAGGTGACTTCATGTCCCATTACCTGTTCATTCTCTGCATGGAAAGGCTATCCAGAGCCACTCATAATGTTGTCAACCAAAATTTTTGGAAGCCCATCAGCATAAGTAGAGATGGACCAAAGATATCCCACCTCTTTTTTGCAGATGATCTAACCTTTTTTGCCAAAGGAAACATTAGGAACTACAACACAATCCTAACTATCATTCAGGAATTCAATAGCAAATCAGACCAAAAATCAATTTGGCCAAGTCAAAGGTCATTTTTTCATCAAACACCCCAAGGATACCATTCAGCAATTGTCTACTACCCTGTCCATCAGCCACTCCCCGTCTTTTGGTAAATACCCAGGCTTCCTAATCTTCAATAAAAGGAAAACTTCATCTCACTTTCAGTTCATCACTGACAATATGCAAAGCAAGTTAGCAGGCTGGAAAACTAAATTCCTCAACATGGCCAGCCGAACTGTTCTGATAAAAGCTACCTTAAGCAGTATCCCCAGTCATTTCATGCAATTCATATCCCTCCCAACCAAGATAACCAATCAGATAGATAGGATTCAGAGGAACTTTCTTTGGGGAACAACTCAGGGAAAAAAGAAAATGCACATGGTCAGGTGAGAGATAGCGACCAGACCTAAGGCTTAAGGAGGGCTAGGAATCCAAAAAGCCAGTTTTAAAAATAAAGCTTTCTTAACTAGCCTATCATGGAGGGCCTATATAAACACAAACAACCTATGGGCCAGAGTTCTTACTCACAAGAACTGCAGCATGAACATGCCTCCAAATGCTGAAAGGCATAATGGCAACAGCAAATCCCCAACTTGGAAGGCTATGCTTAGTGGGTGGGATATTTGTAGTAAGGGCACCAGATGGATTGTTAATAAGGGCAATAGGGTAAGTCTCTTCAATGATCCATGGATTCCCAATCAACCTCCCATTAGACTCTTAATAGAAGTCCCCCTAATAAATAGTGAGCTTCAAGCCAAAGTCAACATTATCCATAGTATTGGAAGATGGGACACCAGTTCTCTCTCTTTTGATCTCTTCCCCCCCCCCCAATATCCTTAAGCTCTTACATTCAGTATTCATCCCTAGTGTTACTACTAAGGAAGATACTCTGGTCTAGGCCCTCACTCCAAATGGAAAGTTTTCCCAAAACTCAGCATACTCATTCATCCATAATAGTACTCAACCAAGTCCTTCAGGGGAATTAGAACATTACAAGTAGTTATGGAAGTTACAGGTCCCAAATAAAATAAAGTTCTTCATCTGGACCCTAGCCCACAGAAGACTCCCTACCAGAGCTATGCTTAGCTCAATGGGAGTCAGTTGTCCCACCCATTGCCAGTACTGCAATGCATGTCAAGAGGACATTGAGCACATTTTTTTTACTTTCCCTAATGCTACCCAATTCTGGAATGCAATTAGGTCCAAATCAACCATTCCCCCTCCTCACATCCCTCAAAATAGCACTCATCTCTGGAAAATAGTTTGGCCTGCCATCAAGGATGGAAAATTCAATGACCATCTGCACTGGGCAGTCCTCATTCCTTTTTGCCTCTGGCACATTTGGCTAGCAAGGAACAATAATGTGTTCAACGACAAAAAAGAACCCATCAATGCTAAGAATACTATTGTCAAAGCCTCCGAATTCCAACTCCTCAAAGGCAGTACCAAATAAGATTGTAAGCATCAAATCATGCTCAAATGGGAACCACCACCAAGAGGATGCTTCAAACTAAATACTGACGGTGCAGTCCAAGGGAAAATAGGAGTAGGAGGGTTAGGGGAGCATTCAGGAACCATAATAGGGATTGGATAATGGGTTACATCGGTAAAATCCCACATACATCCATCATCGAAGCTGAATTTAGAGCCCTTATCAGAGGCCTCCAGATCGCAGAGCAAAATAATCTCATACCACTTCAGATAGCTACTGATTCTGCAGAATTAATTGGTATGTTAACAGAAGGAAACTTAATATTCGACCCTTTAATTTGTGAATGCAGGTACTTGATCCAAAGGATGGTCAGAGTGGTGGTGGGGCACTCGTTCAGGGAACAAAATAGAGTTGATGATGCACTGGCGAATAAAGCATTAAAAAGGACTTTTTGTAATGGCTATGTAATTTTGGAAATTCCTTCGGTGTTTGTCAATAATGTTCTTTGGGCAGACACCCTAGGAAATGAACTACCTAGATCTTTTTTGGGTTGTAATATTGATACTATACTGCATAACATTGCAGACTTAGGTACCCTACTGTACCCACTGAACTCGCATGTAACCTTTTCCTCTTGACCTATATATAAATAGTCCATTCGACCAATAAAATAATAGGCTATATATGTCATATTAGTCATGGAGAAAAAAAAGAAGAAAATGATATTGCAATTCGAAAAAAGATGGACGAAAAAACAAAGGGATGGGGAAACTTATGTTGTACTATTTGTTAAGGTAACTTCTATTATGTTGATCATACAGTTGTTATTTCGAAGAAATCGTGTTACAAGTTACCAGATGAGTTTATTTTCTCCTGTAACATTTAACTAGTGACAATTTGACTCTGAAAAACTTGGTAAAGTAATTATCAAGTTCTTCCTTATAGACGCTCTATAATTATTTATTTGAAGACTCGCTTGATTGAGAGTGCTCTCTAATGCCACTGTTGAAGCTTGAAAATATAAATATCTCGAGTCATCCTTGAAAGAATCGGAAAGTATTTTTCTCTAGCCTTCCACCATTCCAAAAGATCAAAAGGTGCCGTATGGATTCTCATTTTCAAGGCCCTGCGACAAATAAATGTGAAGTTCATTTAGATGTGAAGTATCATCAATATTATCACCTTGAGAACCCTTGAACTTCGTCCAAGAACTAAGTGTTTTTAGGCCTGCATTTCTTTTAGATGATTGAAAACTAGACGAAGTAGGAATTGGAACATTTGGTATAGCATAATCTAAGGCTTGTTGATAAGAATTATAAATTGTTTGAACATTTATTTTAATTGAGGCTTTTACATATGTAAGTGTAGCTAATTCCCCATCTGAAAGATCTAAAGCCCAATAAATATTTGAATACCAAAAGTGAGGACCTCCTGATTTCATATTAGGATTTAACATGGCAGCAACACCATAAATAGGGAGATAAGGAAAAAATATTTTTTAAACTTTTCTTTCATTGCATTTATAGCAAGTTGATAAATTACCCAACCCTCTAAAAATTGAACAAACAAATCTCATAGTGCTGCAATATAAACTAAACAGTTTGAAATAGTAGGATAATATTGCCTAGACAATTCTTTTGTAGCAATATGAAATTGTTCAAAAAAATCTATAAGAATTTTAGCATTAGTCCAATCTTGATTTGTAATGATTTCATCATCATCCTCACCACCAACACGAGCATTAAACGTGGCATTTATTGGGTTTCTATATTCATATGCAACAACCGAACTTTCGTACATACAATTCCATCTAGTCGGACAAGTTTTAGGAACCTTTCTTTCTCTAAGGCCAAATTCATCACATTTTCTAAAATATTCTCTAAGTCTACTTCTATGGATTGAATAAAAAGCCAATTAAAACCCATTTTAACCTTTTCAATTTTCAAATTTTCATACCATTACCGATGATTAAATGGTAAATATGACAAATAGATCTAACATGAAAACAATTACTAAATGCAGAATTTAGTTTAGTTTTAAGTAAGCCTATAGCATTAGTATTACTTGAAGCATTATCCATATAAATTGATATTATTTTATCTCTAATGCAAAAATATCTAAAAATATCTGCAATTGTGTTAGCAATAAATTTACATGTGTGACGTGAATTAATTATTCTATATGGAATAATACGTTTTTGCATTTTCCAATCTTCATAAATCGAATAAGTGGTTACAGTAAGATAATCACAGTCATTACAACTTTTACCAATATCAGGAGTAATAGCAATGCGATAATTTATATGAGTAAATAAATACCGTAAATATTATTCATATTCATATTTATATTTATAAATATCGCTCTTTACGGTTGCGCGGGGTCATCCTTTATAAGTAGGATTAAAAATATTTCTAATATAATACACAAAGTGAGGGTTAGAAGGAAAACCATAGCGTAAGCACATAACAGTAATATTTTTTTCCAAGTCTTCATGATATTTATTTGGATCGTAATATAAAATGTCATCGGCAACCATGTTAATTCCTGGTTAAACAAGTTTTGACCCAGTACTAGGGTTAACCTCAGTACCTATACTTCTGCCCTCTAGTTGCACTTTCATATGAAGATATCTAGCTTTATCTATAGGGTGTTTCTTTATGTGTCTAGTCAAAAAACCCGTACCGTTACGATCTCCGGTAAATTTATCAACCAACAAAGACCCACAAGTTTTACACTTAGCTTTAATTTTATTCTCTTAGTTAGTAAAAAAAAGTTCCAAATAAGTGATGTTTCGCGGCTTTTAGAATGTTGTCTATTAAAAATAGGGGTTACTAAAGGAGGGTCAGGTAGGGCATCAGTTGGTTATTAACAGGACTAGTAGGTGTATCATCTAAATTCGGTTGTATTTTATCTTAATCATTAGTTTCCTCATCATTTTTAACGATAGTTTGATTGTGATAAAGAGCATTCATAACTTCTTTATTTAATTGTTGACCTGGTGCAACATCATGGCAAAATTGACTATCAGAAAATTGAAAATAAGGGTTATCACTATCAAGAATAACAGGTGAAGGAGGACGGGTAACAGGTCTGGGTCGGGGAGTCGAGGAAGAGTAGTATCTTGGTGACTAGATTCACAAATTTTAGATTTTCCTTTACCCTTAGCACTAAATACTTTTTCCAAAGAAAAGTCCATATTAATTATAATTATACTAACTAAAACATACAACAACAACAACAACAACAACAACTACCCAGTATAGTCCCACAAGGTGGGGTCTGGGGAGGGTAATATGTAGACAAGCCTTACCCCTACCCAAAAGGGTAGAGAGGCTGTTTCCAATCGACCCTCGGCTTAGATAAGGAAGGGGAAAGCAACAACAAAAACCAAAAACAAAAGAGCATTAGTAATTCCGGCAGAAATCGCATAAATAGTTATCTAAACATAAGAATTATACATAAAATGACATGCAATAATATCAAACAGTAGCTACCATAAATAACTACCATAAGGGGACACAATCCAATGCACGAATCATCTATGAGTCGCCCTGACAAGCCTCACCCAACCCCGGGAAAGGAGTACAAAAAATTCTAGGAGCCCCTATCCTATAACCCTAATACTAGACCTCCAGACTTTTCTATCAAGGGTCATGTCCTCGGAAATATGCATCCTAGCCATGTCATGCCTAATCACCTCTCCACAATACCTCTTAGGCCTCCCTCTGCCTCTCCTCACGCCGACCACCGCCAGTCGTTCACAACTTCTCACCGGGGCATCAGGACTTCTCCTCCGTACATGCCCGAATCACCTAAGCCTCGCTTCACGCATCTTCTCATCCACCGGGGCCACCCCCACCTTCTCTCGAATAACTTCATTCTTAATCTTATCTAGCCTGGTGAGTCCACACATCCACCTGAGCTTCCTCATCTCCGCAACCTTCATTCTCTGGGATATGGGAGTTCTTAATCGGCCAACACTCTACCCCATACAACATGGCCGGTCTAACCACAACTCTATAAAACTTACCTTTGAGTAACTGTGATACTTTCTTGTCACACAAGTCTCCCGATACAAGCCTCCACTTCATCGAGCCCGCCCCTATACGGTGAGTGATGTCCTTGTCGATCTCACCGTCCGCTTGGATCATCGACCCAAGATACTTGAAACTGTCCCTCTTAGCGATGACCTGAGCTCCAATCATTACGTCCCTGCCTACTTCGCTCGGCTCGGCGCTAAACTTGCATTCCAAGTATTCAGTCTTAGATCTGCTTATTTTGAAACCCTTAGACTCGAGAGTCTGTCTCCATACTTCTAGCCTCTCATTCACATCGACCCTCGTCTCGTCTATCAATACTATGTCATCAGCAAATAGCATGCACCAAAGCACATCCTATAGCATCCATCACCAAGGCAAACAAGAGAGGGCTAAGCGCCGATCCTTGATGGAGCCCCATAACCACCGGGAAATGGTCTGAGTCACCGCCCACCATCCTAACCCTAGTCTTAGCTCCATCGTACATGTCCTTGATTACTCTGATGTAGGCTTCCGGCACGCTCTTCGCCTCCAGGCACCTCCATAGCACCTCCCTTGGGACCTTGTTACACGCCTTCTCCAAGTCGATAAACACCATGTGCAAGTCCTTTTTCTTATCCCTGAACTGTTCCACCAATCTCCTGACAAGGTGGATAGCTTCTGTAGTGGAGCGACCCGGCATGAAACCAAACCGGTTCACCGATATAGATGTCATCTCCCTCACCCTCGCCTCGATCACCCGCTCACAGACCTTCATGGTGTGACTTATTAATTTGATACCCCTA
The DNA here is from genome assembly GCA_032618575.1 of Nicotiana noctiflora. Taxonomy (NCBI): domain Eukaryota; kingdom Viridiplantae; phylum Streptophyta; class Magnoliopsida; order Solanales; family Solanaceae; genus Nicotiana; species Nicotiana noctiflora. The sequence continues at coordinate 65,094 of JASVEL010005998.1, read as the reverse complement.
TAGTTGTTGCAACACTGGATATCCCTTTTGTTTTTGTACAAGGGCACCATCGTACTCCACCTCCACTCCTCCGGCATCCTTTTAGTCTTGTAGATCGCATTGAACAACCTAGAGAGCCACTCCACTCCTGACCAACCCATGCATTTCCAGAACTCCACCGGGATCTCGTCAGGCCCAGTCGCTCGGCCCCTACACATCCTTCGTAAAGCCCCTATGACCTCATCCACCCTAATGCGCCTGCAGTACCCAAGGTCTTTATGGCGCTCTGAATGCCCCAGCTCCCCAAGCTCTATGTTTCAACCCCCCTCCTCGTTAAGAAGATCTCGAAAGTACGTTTTCCACCTCTGCTTGACCTGAGACTCACCCATCAAAACTCTACCATCCTCGTCCTTGATGCTAACTAAAACCAACAAAACTATAATATTAAAACTTAAGAGTTGGAACGAATTTACTAAATTGGCGAACAAATTCTTCAAAATTAAATATCATTGAAGACTTCAATTCACCAACTTCACAACTTTTCATGAAATTGCAATAATAAAGTAAACAATTATAAAAGAAAATTAGAGAGAGATTGATGAATTTGTGAGTAAAAATAAAAGAATGAGGGGGTATTTATAGTTGAGAATAGGGAAAAGTGTAATTATAAAAAGTTTGGGGGCCAAATAACTATTTTTGAAAGTGTCAAACGGCTAAAATAGTAGGCCAATGGCTACATTTTAAATTTTCTGGCCGTTGACACTTTAAAAAAAATTAAAAAATAATCGTTGGGCCCATTTGGCCCAGTTGAACCAGCTCAAGCCCGCCTGTAGGTCCTGGGCTAAACAGTCCCGGGCTCGCGGGCTTTTTGGTAAGAGTCGGCCCACTATGGGCTTTTTGGACCGCTAGAGACCGGCTCCTTTGGCACGTGGTCCTAGGTCGGTCCCGGGCTGGTCCTGGCACACAATATACCCTTAGTATTGTCTGACCTGAAATTTGAATCTAGGTTTAAACAATAAGATTTTCTAATAAAATAGAGTTAATCGTAACTATATTAATATCCAAAAGACTGGTTAATCGATTTCGTAGTAAGTGTCACACCTCCTTTTTACGCTTACCCGCGAGAGCGCGTGGAAGTTCTTCCAATTAAAGGACAATCGAAACGGGATTTATTTATTTAGTTCAGAGTCGCCACTTGGAAAAATAATGGTGTCCCAAGTCCCCGGTTTAATCCCGAACCGAGGAAATTTATGACTCCGTAATACAGTCTGCGAAACTAGAAACCTGGATAAGTAATTCTGTTAACCCGGGAGAAGGTGTTAGGCACTCCCGGATTCCGTGGTTCTAGCATGGTCGCTCAACTGCAATTTTTGTTTTTATCTGATTTCTTCATATATTTTAATTAGGTGCTACTAATGTTCCGCTTTTCGATTTTAAAAGAATTGCGACGTCACGAAAACACATTTCGAGTCACACCGCAACCGGTACGCCTGTGACTTTAATGTGTTTCAGTTTCGCCGAGAGTAGGATTTGGGTCACATAAATGCGCACCCGTATTTAGGAAAATAATTTATTTACAAATCGTGCCTACAGAGTCTATCGTCTTTATTAACTTTGGGAAAGACCGTGAAATTTGCTAAACGATCTTCCCGAGTCTATGCTTTTTATACTAATTTTATTTGAGGGCCCCGCAATTGTGTATTTAGTGTGGCGAGGCTCATCTCACTTTTATTAAAGGCCAATCCTAAAGCGACTATAATTTTTCTAATTATTTTGTCTCTAAAAAAACAAGAAGAGTCCTAAGTAAATTGTTATTGGACTGAGGTAAATCAGTCATTGGCGCATGCCCAAACGCGAAAAGAACCAAAATTAACCTGGGCTGTGTACTCTTTTATATGAGGACCAAACCCTTGGAATTAGGCTGTTAAGCCTTGTCTTGACACTAGAATGAGTTGCAATTCAGTTAAGAAGATGAATTTTGAATCAATGCAATTTTTACTAAACGGACATGCCAATAAAATAAATTTAATGCAAGTGCACACACGGATTGGAAAATAAATAATATTAAGTTTCAAAGGTCTACGTAACTCGCCGGTGATTACAAATCAGATATGTTGCATGATAGTTTAATTTTAAATTCATTACAAATTTATTAAAGGGCTGATTCATACATATTTGAATTGAGAATTGAGAATTGAAAATAAACAATGACTAAATGAAACCCCTACAATTAAAATGAGTATCACATTATAGTGATAGCTTAACCTATGGGAATTGTTCTATTAGTCTAACATGGAATCATTACAATCTAAACTCATATGCATTCCCAAACATCTAATACACATTCACATGAGCAATTTTGTAGTTAACAGTCTGATAAATCCACTGATTACACTAAACAACCAATAACACCTTAGAAAACTATGACAACATTGTCAGCATAACAAAATCTACCGCACAAGTTCTGATCCATATTTATTTTACGTTTTCATCTCAATCTTAATTTTACATCTACAATTATTATATAACCTCAACCATACAATATTGAAACTATTTCTGAAGACAAAATTAACGCAAATTCAAAGTTCACCAGTCCATGTATAATCCAGTATTATGTACAATAGAAATGCTAATAGTATTTCAATGAATTACATATGAGAGGACTGTTTAAACGTAATAAACAATCAAACTATAGATCCAACTTCAGTTCTTTTCATTTTTCCAAGCACGAGATCTACATGGAATAAGCTCGAATGTATACCTGGAAATCACAATGAGGAGAAATCAGTTGCAGCAGTAGAAGACACAACAACAACAACAACAACAGCAACAGGACCAACAACAACAGAACAACAGCAACAACAGGACAACAACAACAGCAACAGGACCAACAACAACAGAAGCAGCAACAGAAGAACATCAGTAGCCAAAACACAGCAACAGCAGTGGCCAAACACAACAAACAGCAGTGGCCAAACACAGCAACAGCAGTAGCCACACACAACAACAATAGTAGTACACGACCAACAACAACAATAACAGGGATGAATGCAAGAACCAACCCAAACTCTGACCAACCCTCAATGGAATAGTAACACAATGTCTACGTGTGTGTGTATCTCTGAGTGTATCTGTTTGTATCCAATGTTCTGAGTATGTGTTTTTCTGCTTTTCAGTGAGTCTTTATGTATGTCTGTCTATTCAAGTGTTTTTTCGAATGCCCTCCAATGTTCTCTCTCCCTCCCTATGAGAATTGACTCAGAATTCAAATACTAAGAAAGAATTCTCCAAACTCTCACAATTCCTCTCAATGTCTCTGTCTCTTTTTCACTCTGTCTATGTCTAAGGTCTGTGTCTGTATCTATCTATATGTTTCAGAATTGTCTCTCTCAAAAATCCAGTCCCCTCTAATCTCCCTATCACTCCATACTTATAGTTAAACTCTCTCCACCCTGGATGGCCAAAAAAACTCCACTTAAAACCCTTGCCCATCCCTGCTTCTGTCCAAATCATATTGCTCCCTGAACTCCCCACTATCCAGTGTCCAGGTATGGGCTATAACATTAAGAATGCTGGTGGCAGGACACTAGTGGGATACCCTGCGGTACAGCAGGTTCCACTAGCCCCTCTTATGGGCAGGTGATTAAACAACTAACCTTAATCAAATCCTAACAACTGTATCCAATTAACTCCTAATCCAGAGTCAAGCAAACAACAAGCCCTAGACTCGTGAATTGCATACGGGCAGACAAGGTAATGAACAATCATACAAACAAGTTAACTTATTGACGACGTTAAATAAACTATACATACAAAGCAATTAGCATTGAATTAAACAGATAGAGATGGGAATCGACCGAATAAAAGGTCTATTGGAGATCAAAAAGAAACAGAAAACTAAAAGAAAAAGCAAAAGGATAAAATTCACATGATTAACAAACGAAATATGAAGAAAGAAAAGGAGAAATACCATGTAAGAAGAAAATACGCACTTGAACGGACCCCGGACCCATCTTGGATTCAATTCAAACTTGGACTCTTCGTTTTTGAGGCCAATGGACCTTAATTGAGATGTTTTCAACAATGAAAACATCCCAATTAAGGTCTATTAGACCTCAATTAGGAAGAAACGCGAAGTCTAGGGTTCATGGCCGAGATTTGGGGCTTTTACAATCCTGGCAAGATTCGAGCTAAACCGGGGTTAGTAGGGGTACGAGGGAGGTATGAGGAGTCGCTGGTGTGAATTTGGGGTGGTTTGGCGTGGTTTGGGTTTTAACTCGAATCTTCGATTGAAGATTCGAGACGTTTGGGGATGATTCGAGGTTAACGGACCACGGATTCGTGTAGAGGAGGTTTAGGGGGAGCTATGGTGTTGATTGGGTGGCCATTGGCCTACCGGAACCGCCGAGAGGCGATTTCCGGTAGGCGGAGGGCAGCGGAGGCACGGCGGTTTCTGATCGTCTCTGGGAGAGACGAAGAGGGGTCTGGGAGAAATGAAACGGGTATGGGGGTATTGGGGCTTCCTTGGTATGTTTAAAATGAAAGTTTTAATCTCGGCCGTTGGATCAAACTTGATCAACGGCCTAGATTATTTCTTAAGCATCAAACGACGTCGTTTGATCAAGTTGGGGCTTGGGTATATTTGGGGAATTAATTGATTAATCTGGACCATTGGATAATAAAAATCCAACGGTCCAGATCAACGGGGTCACTTGGGATTGGGCAGATCGGGTCAATTGGGTTAATTGTTTGGGCCTTGTTATATTTAAATTGGATTTTGGCCCAATCTGATTTCCTCTCCTATTTTTCTTTCTCTTTATTTCCTATTTATTAATTCTTAAAACAAAAACTCTAAAATACATTACAAAAATCAAATTAGTTTATGAGAGTCCTAATTAGGTTAAATTACACTAAAATCACACAATTGGGACATTAAATGCTAAAAATACAAAAATACATATTGTTTTGTGATTTTTCTATTTTTATCAAATAAACTTGATTACTTTTAATTGTAAATTAAAACCTAAGAGTGCAAACGCAATATATTTTGTATTTTTCTTAATTTAAGCAATCAAACATGTGCACACAAAGAATACAAATAATAAGAAAATTAACACAAAAATCCACAGATATTACGACGATACAAAAACAATTTTATTTTGAATTTTTGGGAGTAAGTCTTACGTAGGGCAAAAATCACGTGCTCACAAGTGCTATCTTTGTGCGGAAACATGCAGAGTTTTCGTGCAAAGATAAGTGAGCGGATACGAACGATTTTTTGCCCGTTCAAGCACTCCGTATGAAGCATTTTGGAAAAATTTGACCGAACCTTGCTTCAAAAGGTCTCCTACATATCCCTGGCTAAAAGGGAATCAGGTCAATGTAGTTCGGGAAGTTTTGGTAGCTGGGACTACCATGACTGCAGTGATTTTGTTGTTACTGTTGTTGCTGTTGTTGCCACTGCTTAGCTGATCTCCTTATTAAACCGTGCTAAACAAAAATAAGAAGCTAGACTAAGTTACAGTATTGCAAACTCTTATCTATCTTTCCAGCTTGATCTTGTCATGTTCATTGCCATCTTGCTGGTTCTGATGTTTCTTCACATGCTTCTTCTCTTCTGACGATTGTTATTTTGGTCTATCTTGATTGCCGAACTCCGACCATTGGTCCCTTTCCTTGTGATCTTCGAACTATTCTACTTCGAAGTCTGAATCTATCTTTCTGATCCTTGTTGCTTTCCTTCCGATTATGAACTTGGATTCATGCTTGGTATTTCCGTTACATTCAACCGCTTTCCTCAACCAAATTCAAAAATAAATCGCCACTCCATTCTTCAGGCGGGCTCCCTGACTTCAACTATAACTTAAAATAAAATCGCCACTCCATTCTTCAGGCGAGCTCCCTGATTTCAACTACAACTTCAAAATTAATCGCCACTCCATTCTTCAAGCGGGCTCCCTGACTTCAACTATAACTTCAAAATAAAGTCGCCACACCATTCTTCAGGCGGGCTCCCTGACTTCAACTACAACTTCAAAATAAAATCGCCACTCCATTCTTCGGGCGAGCTCCCTGACTTCAACAATAACTTCAAAATAAATCGCCACTTGAAACTTAAATCACTACCAAGGGTCCGAACCGCGGCGAGCTTACACATCATTCCTAACACATCATTCGGACCATGACACCACATCTACTAGGTTTTATGCACAAAAATTTTACAGGGCCTTACACTTCAACTACAACTCCAGAATAAAATCGCCACTCCATTCTTCAAGCGGGCTCCCCGACTTCAACTATAACTTCAAAATAAAATCGCCACTCCATTCTTCAGGCGGGCTCTCTGACTTCAACTACAACTTTAAAAATGAAATCGCCACTCCATTCTTCAGGCGGGCTCCCTGACTTCAACTACAACTTTAAAATAAAATCGCCACTCCATTCTTCAGGCGGGCTCCCTGACTTCAACTATAACTTCAAAATAAAATCGCCACTCCATTCTTCAGGCGGGCTCCCTGACTTCAACTATAACTTCAAAATAAAATCGCCACTCCATTCTTCAGGCGGGCTCCCTAACTTCAACTACAACTTCAAAATAAAATCGCCACTCCATTCTTCGGGCGAGCTCCCTGACTTCAACTATAACTTCAAAATTAATCGCCACTCCATTCTTCAGGCGGGCTCCCTGACTTCAACTACGACTCACTAATTTCATCCCATCCTTGTCGCCTTCCTTTATTTCCTGTACCATTTTCTCCTTCCTGCATCGACTCTTGGGCTACCCTTTTCTTCTGGATTACCTCGTCTTGGAATTGCTTTCCCACTGGGTCATGATATTTTCCTTTGGCTGTCGGAGATATCTTCGGAACTGTTTACTCACCTGCTGGTGATGATGCTGTCGGGGAAGTATTCTTTCTTTCCTTCACCCCTCATTCTCTCTCGGACTCGCCGGGGGTTGAAATGTCATTAACTGAGGATTACCCTGGCGGGGGACCCCTTTTCCTCTTCCTTCTTCCCAGACCTCCTTCGGGGCTCGCGCTTTGCTCCCTTGAAAACTTGTAGGATATAATGTTGCTGGGGGAATCTCGAAGTCAGTGTTTCGTTTCTTCAACAACTGTTGGGGATGATACCGGCTCAAAGATCACTTCATCGCATTGTCGGGCCTCTTTCAAAACTATTCTGCTCGAAACTGGTATTTCCCAAAATCTTGTGTTGCTTTCTATCCTTATCCACTGGGTATTTGCTTTCAAGAAAATTTTCGCAACAGGAGAAAATTTTCTGCCCCAGTTTGATAAACTTCTAGGTGGCATGCTTTTCCGCCGACAAACCCTCTTTTCCTGCTTTAAATCAAAAAAAAAAATTGTTAGTTTCAAAACGCAGTGAGTGGTCGTGCCACTCTTGTTGAGAGCCATTTTCCTTTTCTCTTTCAGCTGCTTGGCCTCCCTCGAACTTTTGGGGGCGCCGTTGACACTTGCTGGGGATGATGCTCTTTCCACAGATGGTCTCTCATCTCTCCTTTTATTCCCACCTTCGGTTTGGTCCGACCCTTTTAGTCGATGATCTGCTATGAGAAATCATCTTATGGATGTGTAATATGTGTCCATCGTACTCCATAATTCCCGTGAACCTTTCAATGAACCTGTCGTTCCACCCTTAATATCGGAACGACTTTTGCCTTATTGCCTCGTTCCACGCCTATTCATCTTCATTATACTGCTTTGGGAGACTTGGTAATAAGCTTTGAAAAGTCAATTTTTGAAAACAAACGAAAAGAAAAATGATAGATAAAGAATGCTGACCGCGAATGACAAAAGAAAGGGAAAACTTTTCTGAACTCAAAACTGGGAAAAACTTATCTGAATATGTAACCGATCCAATGGTTATGCCGCGCCTTTGAGATTAATCTACCCAGTCTATTTATGTCAATCACTTTCTGATGGCCGCGTTTTGCTAGAAGTAAACGAATGTCCCAACCTTGTCTCATGCAGACACCTTGCAACCATCTCGCCTTGTCACCTCATAGTGCCCTTCATAGGGTTTTCACTAATGAGATTCTCTCATTTCTCTCGACCTCCCGTCGCCTTAGGGTGCCTGTAAAGGTTTTCTCCGTAAGACTCTCTCATTATATTTCTCTCAGCTTTCTTCGCCTCAAGGTGCCCGCGAGGGTTTTCACCGTTAAGGCTCTCTCATTTTGCTTTCTTTCCAGGCTGGGGTATCGTCCGCGAGATTCCCTCTAAAGCATTATCCCTTTTCGGCTCGTGCATCCTGGATTCAATCGAGGATCGGAGTGTCGCTTTTGGCTTTCATTCGCATGACTTGGCATTTCTCAAATACTGATCGATAGGTCTTTTTCGGTCATTAATGTGGCTTTTGTGCGTGAGGCTAAAGAAAAGAGGTTTCACCTCAATGGTTAGCTCATTACAACTTTCGGAATCCATACCATCTTTTCAAACGAAACAATTACTTCTGCCCTAGTTTTGTTGCTTGGGGAATCTTTGATTTTTATTTTATTATGACCGAGCCGTGTGGCGCCTACGTATCCTTCTTGAGGAATCAGGTCGAACGTAGTTCACTTTTTCTTGTGTTTTTCTTTGTTTCTTTTTCTATTTTGTTATACATCTTCCTTGAGGATTCCAAAATAGGGTATATGAAAGAGTAATTAAGGCTCAAAGGGGAAGACAAGGGTTAAAGTGTTTGGGTAGTAGAAAAATTTCCTCTGTCATTTCATTCTCCGAAAAATGCCAAATACAAACGAACGAAACCAAGCGTTGACAAATGCATTAAAGAATTACACATAATATCTCTTGACTGCATCAGAATTGATAGCCATATCAGTGCATCTTCCCTCAACATCAGTTAAACACAGAGCGCCGTTGGATAATACTCTAGTCACAACAAATGGTCCCTCCCAATTTGGAGCGAACTTGCCTTTCGCTTCGGCCTGATGTGGTAGAACTCTCTTCAGCACATGCTGTCCCACTTCAAATTTCCTGGGACGTACCTTCTTATTGTATGCTCTCGCCATTCTCTTTTGATACAATTGGCCATAACATACTGTTGTCAATCTCTTTTCATCAATCAAGCTCAATTGCTCCAATCGGGTTTTGACCCACTCATCATCGTCAATCTCAGCTTCAGCGACAATTCGGAGGGATGGAATTTCAACTTCTGCGGGTATTACTGCTTCAATCCCGTACACCAACAAGTAAGGAGTTGCACCTACCGAAGTCCGGACGGTAGTGCGATAACCCAACAGTGCAAATGGTAACTTTTCATGCCATTGCCTAGACCCTTCTACCATCTTCCTCAATATCTTCTTTATATTCTTGTTTGCCGCCTCAACCGCACCATTTGCTTTGGGACGATATGGTGTGGAATTTCGTTGTGTAATCTTGAACTGTTGACATACCTCTTTCATCAATCCACTATTAAGATTGGCACCGTTATCTGTGATGATTATCTTTGGAATTCCAAACCTGCAGATGATGTGGGAATGTACGAAGTCCACCACCGCCTTCTTGGTCACGGATTTGAAGGTTTTGGCCTCCACCCACTTGGTAAAGTAATCGATCGTCACCAGAATGAACCTATGACCATTGGAAGCCGCAGGTTCTATAGGTCCGATAACATCCATACCCCATGCGACAAACGGCCATGGCGCTGACATTGTATGCAATTCGGTCGGTAGAGAATGAATCAAATCTCCATGTATCTGACACCGATGGCATCTTCGCACGAAACTTATACAATCCCGCTCCATAGTGAGCCAATAATATCATGCTCGAAGAATCTTCTTTGCTAATACATATCCGCTCATGTGTGGTCTACAAACTCCCGAGTGTATATCTATCATCACTGTTGCGGCTTGACTCGTATCTATACATCTTAACAGTCCCAAATCTGGGGTTCTTTTGTACAGTACCCCTCCACTAAGGAACAATCCGTTCGCCAACCGCCGAATAGCTCTCTTTTGATCTCCAGTTGCCTGCTCTGGGTATATTCCTAACCCGAGGTACTCTTTGACATCATGAAACCATGGCTCACCATCCATCTCTTCTTCTATCATATTACAATAAGCATGTTGATTCCGAACCTGAATATGTAATGGATCGACACGAACCTTGTCCGGGTGATGTAACATTGACGCAAAAGTAGCTAGAGCATCGGCAACCTCATTATGCATCCTTGGGATATGTCTGAATTCTACCGACCGGAAACGCTTGGTCAGATCATGCAAACACTGACGATACGGGATAAGCTTTAAATCTCTAGTTTCCCATTCTCCCTGAATCTGATGTACCAGAAGGTCCGAGTCCCCCAAGACCAAGACGTCCTGTACATCCACGTCCACCGCTAATCGCAACCCCAAGATACATGCCTCGTATTCAGCCATATTATTGATACAATGAAAACGCAGTTGAGCAGTAACAGGATAATGATGTCCTGTTTCGGAGATGAGCACAGCCCCTACTCCGACTCCTTTTGCGTTCGCCGCTCCGTCGAAGAAAAGCTTCCACCCTGGATCCTTGGTTAATTCCAACCCATCAATTTGCAATACTTCTTCGTCCGGAAAGTACGTCCTCAAAGGTTCGTATCCGTCATCGACAGGATTCTCGGCTAAGTGATCGGCTAGGGCTTGGGCTTTCATAGCCGTCCTTGTCACATATATGATGTCGAACTCTGTAAGTAATATTTGCCATTTTGCTAACCTCCCTGTAGGCATAGGTTTCTGGAAAATATATTTCAACGGATCCAAACGCGAAACGAGGTAAGTGGTGTAAGAAGACAAATAATGTTTCAGCTTTTGGGCTACCCAAGTCAAAGCACAGCAGGTCTTTTCCAAATGAGTGTATTTAACCTCGTGGACCGTGAATTTCTTATTGAGATAGTAAATGGCCCGTTCCTTCCTGCCAGTAAGATCATGCTGCCCCAGTACGCAGCCGAACGAATTCTCCAAAACCGTCAGATAAAGAATCAGGGGTCTACCCGGTTCAGGCGGAACTAGTACGGGTGGGTTTGACAGATACCCTTTGATTTGGTCAAACTCTTCCTGACATTCTGTCGTCCATTCTATCACATCGTCTTTCTTCAACAGACGGAATATGGGTTCACAAGTTGCTGTAAGCTGAGCAATAAACCTACTGATGTAATTTAACCTTCCCAACAGACTCATTACCTCTGTTTTATTCTTTGGCGGGGGTAGCTCCTGAATGGACTTGATTTTGGATGGGTCCAACTCAATGCCCCGTCGGCTGACGATGAATCCTAGCAACTTTCCCGATGGAACTCCGAATGCGCATTTGGCCGGATTGAGCTTGATATCATATCTTCGAAGTCTTTGAAAGAACTTCCTGAGGTCGGCAACGTGGTCTTCTCGACGTCTAGATTTTATGATCACATCATCCACGTACACTTCTATTTCCTTGTGTATCATGTCATGGAATACCGTAGTCATCGCCCTCATGTATGTTGCCCCTGCATTCTTCAAACCGAACGGCATCACCCGGTAGCAATAAGTCCCCCATGGTGTGATAAAAGCCATTTTTTCTGCGTCCTCTTCATCCATCAAGATCTGATGATATCCCGCGTAGCAATCCACAAAGGATCCGATTTCACATCCGGCGCAATTATCAATCAGGATATGAATATTGGGAAGCGGGAAATTATCCTTAGAACTCGCCTTGTTGAGATTGTTGTAGTCCACGCATACTCTGATCTTTCCGTCTTTCTTTGGCACCGGTACTACGTTAGCCAACCATTCAGGGTATCGAGTGACACGAATGACTTTCGCCTGCAACTGCTTGGTCACTTCCTCTTTGATCTTTACACTCATCTCTGTCTTGAATTTCCGCAGCTTTTGCTTGACGGGAGGATATGCCGGATCAGTGGGTAATCTATGAACCACTAGATCAGTGCTGAGTCCCGGCATGTCGTCGTACGACCATGCGAAAATGTCTTTAAACTCCATGAGTGTTTTGATCAACTCTTCTCTCAGGTTGGGTTCAATATGGACACTTATTCTGGTTTCTTTGACGTCATCTGTGTCCCCCAGATTAACAGCCTCGATATCATTTAAATTTGGTTTGGGTTTTTCCTCGAAGTGACTTAATTCTTCACCGATTTCTTCTACGGCTTCATCATCGCCGTATTCCGATTCACTTTCGTCACTTCTTATTTCATGCGTTATTATTTCCAAACCCGATTGACTTTCTAGACTGGGTTGATTAATCTTTAAGCACGCCATATCATTAAGATCAGTTGAAAGAAGGCTGTTCAGAAAAGTAAAAGAAGGAAAATAAACAAAATTAGACACGAAGGGAACAAAATTTCATTAATGGGAACAGTACAAGGAAAAACAAACTTGCAAACTCAAATCAAAATGAACTAAAACAAACGGATTTTACTCCGGGGACAACCCCAACACAAAATTTCGAAAGAAAACAATCCAAAACAAACTACCAAGACTCCTTCCGGACAGGAAGAGGAGTAGCCTTCCAATTATTCAATTTTGCTTTCGATCCCACAAATTGTATCTGGGCATGGCTGGATCCTTCGCCATCCTCTAGCATGCATACATCTGCGAATAGGCCCTCGAATTTTCTTAAGAACTCTTCGTCTGGCCTAACCATAGGACTGGGAATCTTTGTCGTCGGATGTCCTTTTACTCCCGACCTGACAAAAGATCGGGAAAGGCGTGGAACAGGCTTCGGGAGCACCCATGTCTTCTGCTTGTTCTTCCTGGCTTGCTGGATGTCCTCTGATGTCGGCTTGAATCCCAAACCGAAGGTTCCCACGTTTTCGACCACCGATACCGGTTGTATGATTCCTTGCAGAGATGCACCTAGACCTTTTCCGGGTATGAAACCATGTCTCAACATTTCATGAGCCACCATGACGTCGGCAGTAATGATTCTGTCATCGGGAATGCATTCCCCTTCTGGAACTCGGTTGGCGGATACCACATCGCAGATCCGGTATACCCATGGCCCAACATCTTCTTCTGTCTCAACAAAGGGGACGATGGTGCCTGGTTGTAGATCATTCTCTCCATGGACGACGATCTCCTATTGGTCCCACTCAAACTTGACGAGTTGGTGTAGGCTGGATGGAACCGCTCTTGCGGCATGGATCCACGGTCGCCCTATCAGAAGGTTATATGACACTACCATGTCCAGCACCTGGAATTCCATGGTGAACTCCAATGGTCCAATTGTCAAGATTAACAATATGTCCCCGACCGACGCCTTGCCTCCCCCATCAAACCCTCGAACGCATATACTGTTCTTGCGTATTCTGCCGATGTCCACTTTCAGCTTGTTCAGTGTAGAGAGGGGACATATGTTAGCACCGGACCCATTATCGACAAGGACTTTGGTAACCACCGACTCCTCACACTTTACCGTAAGATACAAAGCCTTGTTGTGCTCGGTGCCTTCCTCAGGCAACTCATCATCGGTGAAGGTGATCCGATTCGCTTAGAAGATCCTATTGGTGATCTTCTCCAAATGACTCACTGATATTTTATCAGGTACGTGGGCCTCATTCAGAACTTTCATCAAAGCTTGCCGATGTTCTTCAGAATGTATCAGCAAGGATAGCAATGAGATTTGCGCATGAGTCTTCTTCAGCTGTTCTAGGACAGAATAATCATGCAGCTTCATCTTTTTCAGGAATTCTTCTGCCTCTTCGTCAGTTATCGGCTTTTTCAGTGTTGCCGGAGCGGTCTTCCTCAACTCCGCAGGGGCAAAACATCTCCCTGAGCGGGTCAAACCTTGCGCCTCGCAAACTTCCTCTTTAACTTCCTTTCCTTTGTAGGTTGTCGTGACCCGATCATAATTCCATGGGATGGCTTTGCTATCAACTATTGGCAACTGTATTGCTGGCTTGATGATGAAAGGATCCATTCGAACACCTGCTACCGTCAAGACGGGTTTGGTTGCTACCCCTGGTACAGTTATTTTTACTTCCCCCGACTTTACCGGCACTTTGTTCACGCTTCCCTTTTCTGCTTCCGACCCCTCTTGTACGTCCTTCTTGCACATGAGTGACCCATCAAGGTTTGGCCCTTTTCTCATTCCTACCCCGCTAGACTTGATCATCATTACAATCTGAGAGGCTCTCTCCTTTCCCTCCTCTACCCGTACCAACTCGATCATGTTGGTCTCATGATGAGTTGGAAGGGGATTTTGGTTGATGTTGGGCTCCGCTGGAGTCTGGACCTTAATTCGGCGAGTGTCGATGAGTTCCTGGATGGCTGTTTTCAATCGCCAACACTTTTCTGTGTCGTGCCCCGGACATCCTGAGCAGTATGCACAATTTATTGAATGATCCGGATTCTTTGGAAGAGGATTTGGTAGCTTAGCCTCGACCGGATTTAGCAACCCTACTTGCTTCAAACGGTGGAACAGACTGGTGTAAGACTCCCCCAAGGGAGTGAAAGTCTTTGGCCTCGGCGCCCTGTCGCTCTTGAATGCTTGGTTCGGACGAAAGCACGCACCCGTGGGATTTCTATAGGATCTTGGGGGTGGGTAATTATTCTATAGATTTGGCGCACGCCATAGTGCCTGAACGGGAGGTGTGGCATATGACTGTGCGTGATGGACAGTAAAATGGGGATCGGGTGCCGGATAGTAGTGTTGCGGGTGGTTATATGGATTGTGGAAGTAATATTGGTGGTGAGGTTGTGGCGGGTTATACTGGGGTGCGGGGCCTCTGTTTCTGAACCATGTTCCGGACTCGACTGCCGTGACTTCTTCTTTCCTCTTTTTCCCAAGCACTCCTCCGGTACCACTTTGAATAGCTTGGGTGGTGGCTTTCAACGCTGAATAACTCATAATCTTGTTGGCTTTCAAGCCTTCCTCGATCATAGCCCCCATCTTTATCACCTCGGTGAATGACTTTCCCACGGACGTCACCAGATGTCCGAAATAGGTTGGCTCCAGTGTCTGCAAGAAGTAATCCACCATCTCGTTTTCTCTCATAGGCGGATCTACCCTTGCTGCCTGTTCCCTCCAGCGGAAACCAAATTCTCTGAAACTTTCGGCGGGTTTCTTTTCTAACTTTAGCAATGATAAGCGGTCTGGGGACTATTTCAAGATTGTACTGGAACTGGCCAATAAATGCTTGAGCCAAATCATCCCACGTAAACCATCTGCTGGGATCCTGCCTAGTGTACCACTCCAGGGCAGATCCTCTCAAACTCTGACCGAAGTAAGCTATCAGAATCTCGTCTCGTCCTCCGGCTCCTCGCATTTTACTACAAAACCCTCGAAGATGGGCTACTGGATCACCATGCCCCTCGTATAAGTCAAACTTGGGCATTTTGAACCCGGCTGGCAACTGGACATCTGGGAATGGACACAGATCCTTGTAAGCGACACTGACCCGGTTGCCCAAACCGTGCATATTCCTGAAGGACTGCTCCAGGCTTTTAACTTTTCTAATAACTTCCTCATGTTTCGAACTTTGGAAGTGTTTTTCCGGTTCTGCCGGGTTATCCCAATGAGGGGTGTGTGTATGTGGTTCAGGAGCCCTAAAAGTAGGCTCGGGAGGATAGTAAGAATTGTCATGGATTTGAACATACGGCTCACCGGACGACTTTTGTAGAGTAGCAAGTGGGGGTGCCACAAAAATAGGGGTGACCGGAGGAGGATTTTGTTTGGCTGGTGGAATTTAGGTGGCATAAAGGTTTTCCCCTTGGTAGTATGGATAGATTGGGGCGCTTGTCGAAGGATCAAGGGGTGGATGTTCTGGAGCCGATGCGAGAGTAGGGCGGTTTGGTGAAGATTGTCCCCTAGCCCAGGCTAGGTGCATCTCAGTTATCTGCTGTTTCAATCGGTCTACCTCTTCTTTCATGATTTGTATCTCTGATT
Source organism: Nicotiana noctiflora (assembly GCA_032618575.1). Classification (NCBI taxonomy): domain Eukaryota; kingdom Viridiplantae; phylum Streptophyta; class Magnoliopsida; order Solanales; family Solanaceae; genus Nicotiana; species Nicotiana noctiflora. The sequence goes on along the minus strand of JASVEL010005998.1, from coordinate 49,243 downwards.
TCTCTTCCTCGAGACTTTTACCGGAACCAGACATGCTTGCTGGAATTGGCCATTTAGATCTAGTACGGTAATGGTGGTTGGCCAGTATATTCTGTCAAACCAACTGCTAAACTTTTCTAAAAATGCAACAAACTTGTTAGTTTACCGAGTTTAACAGATATGGTATAACACATTGGATGCAATGCACCTAACCAAATAACCCTTTCTACATGTACTCATCACATGCGTCATTCCAGCTTCTCTTTTTTTCTCTCTTTTTTTTCTTTTTTTTTTCTTTTTCAATTATCCTTGAAAGCCTTATTGTTATTAACCTTCGTATTCTTTTCCTTTCTTTCTAGTGGTGGTCGAATCTTATGTGGATTGCCTACGTATCACGTCCCTGCGTGAATCAGACCGAGCGTAGTTCTAATAACAAGATTGTGGCAAAATTCAGTAACTTTATATCAAATAAAACTTTAAAGTTACAAAGCATGTCTTACAATAATCAACAAAATAAGAGAAATGATTGACTCGAAAAAAGAAAATAAAATGCCAACCAGCTTGACCCAATATTTCAAAATACATTTTTTAATCAAAAGTCTAATGCTCTAAAATTCCTGGGGGCCCGCGAGGCATCATTCGGCCTTGCCGCGGGCCTGGGTGTGAGGTCCTTGTGTAGTTCCCTTAACTCTCTCATGATCTGATGAACGTAGTCCATAACTGAAGCAAAAAGGGCGGTGCGGGGCATTTGTTCACAAGCTAAGCATTTCATGGTGACATAATGCCCGATTTCTCCAATTCTGTCCTCGATCATGTCCCTTTCTCTGAGTAGCTGTTCTATCTGCTGGTTTTTCGCCCCCAATCTTCGAGCAATGTTGGTGACTTGGTCTAGGAGCCTATTCACTTGTTCTTGCAGTCGGGCCATCAAATTGTGGCAACGGTTGAGGTCTGCTCTGGCATCTCGGGCTTGCTTGAAAACCCGCTCCCTGAGGATAACATTTGCTTCCCTTAGACTAGTGATGATCTCAGTGTAACATTCTTCCACCCGTTGTAGGTGAAGTGCATGTTGATGTGCCTCCTTTCTCCAGCTAGCACGGATCCTCATTGTTTGGGTCTTCGACTCTTCCAATTCTCTTTGGACATCGGCAACTTGGTTTCTCAAACCCTTTATCAATTTTTCGTCCGCTCGACTCCTCAACTGTCTGTCAGAGCATCCCTTTTCATTTGCTGGATTTGAGCTCTCAAAAAGTCATTTCTTGTTCCAACTTCTTTTTATCTCCTTCATTGGCGGCAGCTTGCACATCCATTTCAAATTAGAGCTCTTGGGTCCGTTGCTCTATCCTGCTAATCTTTGTTCTATAAGCTTCTTGTCTGGCCAACCAGTCCCATTGTTCTTGTGACGCTCCAGCAAACTCCCTGAGGTGGGGCCTTTTTGTGGGCCTTTGATGCTCCAGATCTCTGCTATACCATGCAGGGTATTCCGACGATACTTCACCCCGGGCTCGATCTCGCACCCGAGTGTCTATCTTCAATGTTTGACATTCACTCCAAATCTTTCGGACCAACGCTTCGGGGAACTGTCCTCCCGGTCCAATTTCAACCACATGTGGGCTGAGGTCTTCTTCTTTTGGGATTATTTGGCATCGTCCCAACTGTCTCAATACTCGACCTGGTGCGTAGGGCTGGATGCTGTTGAGGCCCATTAGCAATAAATATGATTCCGTGGTCGATGCATATATGACTTCTTCCACGGGTAGCCAGCCAAATGTCCATTCTATCTTGCTGGCCGGAATCAAACGCAAAAGTCGTATCCATCCGCTAATCCCCTCTGGCAAATCATGTCCCTCGACCCTCGTAGGGAATTCTTCTATACAGGTTTTCTCCGATAAGCTATACCTCATAAACTGCGGGCGACGACATAAGTGATCGATCATCGACATTTGGAGCAGTACATTGCAAGCTTCAAAGAAGGTCCCTCCAGCTTTGCAGATAGTGAGTGCACGAGAGATATCCGATATTATCATGGGGGCCAAAGTACTGTTGTTCTGTTTCATCAAAGTGCTGACGACCCCTGCCACTTGTATGTTGATATTCCCGTCTTTTCTAGGAAATATCAATGAACCTAGGAAAGCTATCATGAAGGCGATGCGTCTATGCTCCTCCCATTTTAACTGGTTGTCTCCGCTGCAGATTTTGCTTTTGTGTTTGTTGAAGCCCCCATAATGACCATATTTGTCATATAGAAATGCTAAAGTGCGGAACCCTTCTGATAAGTCTGGGTTGTGTACAGTTCTGCGGATTTTCACAGTATCCAAAAACCTATGTACTGTCACTACCCTTGGCGCAATGAGATATTGTTCCCTCATAGGGACTTTTGGCCTTCCGATATATTCGGCCAATTCTTCCAATGTTGGTGTGAGTTCAAAGTCTGAAAAGTGGAACACATTGTGTGCTGGATCCCAGAATGAGATCAGGGCTCGTATGATGTCTCCTCTCGGGGGAATATTTAGTAGCCCCACTAGATCTTCCAGGTACAGCTTAACTGTGTCTTGTCCTTGTTCGCGCAAGTCGCTCCACCACCTATGCAAACTTAAGGGGACCTTGTTTATGATAGCTTCGGTTGTATTCTGGCTCGTGCTCATTCTGCACATTTATTAAGGTAGTTTTAGATGAAAGAAAAGTCTTTATTTGACCCAAACAAAACTATCTTTTCTTTTCTTTTTTTTTTAAAAAAACGAAGCGGGCCACAGGAATTGACTGGTCAAAATATTAAGACTGATGAAAAGGTGGTTGTTGAGGCAAAGTTGAATATCCTGGCATTCCGTCATTATTTCTTTTTTTTTTTTAAACTTATTTTGAAAATATAGGGAAGTTGGACCCGTTAGAGGCTGCCTACGTATCTCACACCCGGTGAGAATCAAACCCGCGTAGTTCGGTCCGTCTGAACAACTATTTTTCTTCTATTGACCGACAAAGAAAACACATTTTGTCAAGAAAACCATTTTGTTGGCAAAGTCAACCTTCTGTCGTCTTTTATGAGCAAACTAAATTTATTGACTTGTTGGTAAAACACATTTTTGTATTTTCCGAAAAATATTTATTTCCCCATACTATTTCCTTTTGTTTTTTCGTTTTTCTTCAGGTATTTAAAAGTCGGTCAGCATGCCAGTCTAAATAAATGCTTTACAACAAACATGATATAGCATGATGGTCTTTTCATTTCAGGTTGCCTGTCCTAGACTGACCCAACCCCTGTGTTGAGTCCCCTAAGTCAAATGTAACGTGATGCAAATAAACGTTTTCCTACTAGGGATCCAGTACGCAGTTATGTTATTCTAAGCTCAGAACCTCGGTACATGGTCTAAACTGTGTATCCAAGTGGACAGCTCGGATTGAGGAGGGGGCTGCGTACCGGGGACCCGCGGGATCGTCCGGCTTTGTAACTTATCCTGCCTCTTTTCTTATTTTGGGTATTGACAGTAACAGAAAAAGGGAGTCTCAACCAGTAAGCACATCACCCGGAGGTAAGAAGAGAAGGGTTTTCGGCACAGTTTTATATACAGTTCACGCAATATCAAAGTGGTAAACATATAGCAGTTTGTATATACAGTGCAACTAGTATCAAAGCGGTAGACATGTAGCACATTAATTAAACATATAATAAAATCAGATATAGGCAAAAACAACAATTTAACTGAGCTCGAATTCTTAAACCCTGATCCAAAGTTCTGGGTTAATTTTCCCCAGCAGAGTCGCCAGAGCTGTCACACCTCCTTTTTACGCTTACCCGCGAGAGCGCGTGGGAGTTCTTCCAATTAAAGGACAATCGAAACGGGATTTATTTATTTAGTTCAGAGTCACCACTTGGAAAAATAATGGTGTCCCAAGTCACCGGTTTAATCCCGAACCGAGGAAATTTATGACTCCGTAATACAGTCTGCGAAACTAGAAACCCGGATAAGGAATTCTGTTAACCCGGGAGAAGGTGTTAGGCACTCCCGGATTCCGTGGTTCTAGCATGGTCGCTCAACTGCAATTTTTGTTTTTATCTGATTTCTTCATATATTTTAATTAGGTGCTACTAATGTTCCGCTTTTCGATTTTAAAAGAATTGCGACGTCACGAAAACACATTCGAGTCACACCGCAACCGGTACGCCTGTGACTTTAATGTGTTTCAGTTTCGCCGAGAGTAGGATTTGGGTCACATAAATGCGCACCCGTATTTAGGAAAATAATTTATTTACAAATCGTGCCTATAGAGTCTATCGTCTTTATTAACTTTGGGAAAGACCGTGAAATTTGCTAAACGATCTTCCCGAGTCTATGCTTTTTATAATAATTTTATTTGAGGGCCCCGCAATTGTGTATTTAGTGTGGCGAGGCTCATCTCACTTTTATTAAAGGCCAATCCTAAAGCGACTATAATTATTCTAATTATTTTGTCTCTAAAAAAAAACAAGAAGAGTCCTAAGTAAATTGTTATTGGACTGAGGTAAATCAGTCATTGGCGCATGCCCAAACGCGAAAAGAACCAAAATTAACCTGGGCTGTGTACTCTTTTATCTGAGGACCAAACCCTTGGAATTAGGCTGTTAAGCCTTGTCTTGACACTAGAATGAGTTGCAATTCAATTAAGAAGATGAATTTTGAATCAATGCAATTTTTACTAAACGGACATGCCAATAAAATAAATTTAATGCAAGTGCACACACGGATTGGAAAATAAATAATATTAAGTTTCAAAGGTCTACGTAACTCGCCGGTGATTACAAATCAGATATGTTGCATGATAGTTTACTTTTAAATTCATTACAAATTTTTTAAAGGGCTGATTCATACATATTTGAATTGAGAATTGAGAATTGAAAATAAACAATGACTGAATGAAAACCCTACAATTAGAATGAGTATCACATTATGGTGATAGCTTAACCTATGGGAATTGTTCTATTAGTCTAACATGGAATCATTACAATCTAAACTCATATGCATTCCCAAACATCTAATACACATTCACATGAGCAATTTTGTAGTTAACAGTCTGATAAATCCACTTATTACACTAAACAACCAATAACACCTTAGAAAACTATGACAACATTGTCAGCATAACAAAATCTACCGCACAAGTTCTGATCCATTTTTATTTTACGTTTTCATCTCAATCTTAATTTTACATCTACAATTATTATATAACCTCAACCATACAATATTGAAACTATTTCTGAAGACAAAATTAACGCAAATTCAAAGTTCACCAGTCCATGTATAATCCAGTATTATGTACAATAGAAATGCTAATAGTATTTCAATGAATTACATATGAGAGGACTGTTTAAACGTAATAAACAATCAAACTATAGATCCAACTTCAGTTCTTTTCATTTTTCCAAGCACGAGATCTACATGGAATAAGCTCGAATGTATACCTAGAAATCACAATGAGGAGAAATCAGTTGCAGCAGCAGAAGACACAACAACAACAACAGCAACAGGACCAACAACAACAGAACAACAGCAACAACAGGACAACAACAACAGCAACAGGACCAACAACAACAGAAGTAGCAACAGAAGAACAGCAGTAGCCAAAACACAACAACAGCAGTGGCCAAACACAACAAACAGCAGTGGCCAAACACAGCAACAGCAGTAGCCACACACAACAACAGTAGTAGTACACGACCAACAGCAACAATAACAGGGATGAATGCAAGAACCAACCCAAACTCTGACTAACCCTCAATGGAATAGTAACACAATGTCTACGTGTGTGTGTATCTCTGAGTGTATCTGTTTGTATCCAATGTTCTGAGTGTGTGTTTTTCTGCTTTTCAGTGAGTCTTTGTGTATGTCTGTCTATTCAAGTGTTTTTTCGAATGCCCTCCAATGTTCTCTCTCCCTCCCTATGAGAATTGATTCAGAATTCAAATACTAAGAAAGAATTCTCCAAACTCTCACAATTCCTCTCACTGTCTCTGTCTCTTTTTCACTCTGTCTATGTCTAAGGTCTGTGTCTGTATCTATCTATATATTTCAGAATTGTCTCTCTCAAAAATCCAGTCCCCTCTAATCTCCCTATCACTCCATACTTATAGTTAAACCCTCTCCACCCTGGATGGCCAGAAAAACTCCACTCAAAACCCTTGCCCATCCCTGCTTCTGTCCAAATCATATTGCTCCCTGAACTCCCCACTATCCAGTGTCCAGGTATGGGCTATAACATTAAGAATGCTGGTGGCACGACACTAGTGGGATACCCTGCGGTACAGCAGGTTCCACTAGCCCCTCTTATGGGCAGGTGATTAAACAACTAACCTTAATCAAATCCTAACAACTGTATCCAATTAACTCCTAATCCAGAGTCAAGCAAACAACAAGCCCTAGACTCGTGAATTGCATACGGACAGACAAGGTAATGAACAATCATACAAACAAGTTAAGTTATTGACGACGTAAAATAAACTATACATACAAAGCAATTAGCATTGAATTAAACAGATAGAGATGGGAATCGACTGAATAAAAGGTCTATTGGAGATGAAAAAGAAATAGAAAACTAAAAGAAAAAGTAAAAGGATAAAATTCACATGATTAACAAACGAAATATGAAGAAAGAAAAGGAGAAATACAATGTAAGAAGAAAATCCGCACTTGAACGGACCCCGGACCCGTCTTGGATTCAATTCAAACTTGGACTCTTCGTTTTTGAGGCCAATGGACCTTAATTGAGATGTTTTCAACAATGAAAACATCCCAATTAAGGTCTATTAGACCTCAATTAGGAAGAAATGCGAAGTCTAGGGTTCATGGCCGAGATTTGGGGCTTTTACAATCTTGGCAAGATTCGAGCTAAACCGGGGTTAGGGGTACGAGGAAGGTGTGAGGAGTCGCTGGTGTGAATTTGGGGTGGTTTGGCGTGGTTTGGGTTTTAACTCGAATCTTCGATTGAAGATTCGAGACGTGGGGATGATTCGAGGTTAACGGACCACGGATTCGTGTAGAGGAGGTTTAGGGGGAGCTATGGTGTTGATTGGGTGGCCATTGGCCTACCGGAACCGCCGCGAGGCGATTTCCGGTAGGCGGAGGGCGGCGGAGGCACGGCGGTTTCTGATCGTCTCTGGGAGAGACGAAGAGGGGTCTGGGAGAAATGAAACGGGTATGGGGGTATTGGGGCTTCCTTGGTATGTTTAAAATTAAAGTTTTAATCTCGGCCGTTGGATCAAACTTGATCAACGGCCTAGATTATTTCTTAAGCATCAAACGACGTCGTTTGATCAAGTTGGGGCCTGGGTATATTTGGAGAATTAATTGATTAATCTGGGCCGTTGGAAAATAAAAATCCAACGGTCCAGATCAACGGGGTCACTTGGGATTGGGCAGATCGGGTCAATTGGATTAATTGTTTGGGCCTTGTTATATTTAAATTGGATTTTGGCCCAATCTGATTTCCTCTCCTATTTTTCTTTCTCTTTATTTTCTATTTATTAATTCTTAAAACAAAAACTCTAAAATACATAACAAAAATCAAATTAGTTTATGAGAGTCCTAATTAGGTTAAATTACACTAAAATCACACAATTGGGACATTAAATGCTAAAAATACAAAAATACATATTGTTTTGTGATTTTTCTATTTTTGTCAAATAAACTTGATTACTTTTAATTGTAAATTAAAACCTAAGAGTGCAAACGCAATATATTTTGAATTTTTCTTAATTTAAGCAATCAAACATGTGCACACAAAGAATACAAATAATAAGAAAATTAACACAAAAATCCACAGATATTACGACCATACAAAAATAATTTTATTTTGAATTTTTGGGAGTAAGTCTTACGTAGGGCAAAAATCACGTGCTCACAGTAAGTTGTCACGCATATTATTTGAGTAACAATCAATAGTAACAATAATGCAATATTCAATGATCCAAAAATAAATAATATAGCATTAAATGGCAGTCAAAAATGCTGAATAGAGTTTTGGTAAATAATTCCATGTGAATCACCCGAAAAGAATAAGATTCTTTGATATTTCTTTTGACAAAGATAGATGGTGATAACCTTTTGAATATTCGAATATTCCTCGGATCGTGGGAGAAAAGATAGATAAAGATCTGAAGAAAATGTATATTTTGTATATTAATGATAAAGTAAGAATCTTCAAAGAATGTCCATATATTATTTTTTTATAATGAGTGTTCAACCCCCTTTATAACTACATATCTTTTTATTTACAGGGGCACATGGGTCATAAAAACGCTAATAGTATAGATGGGAGAAATATTCATTAGTTCTCTATTATAAAGTCTTGTTTCTAAACTAGCCGTTACTGCTCCTATATATTAAAGGGAGTACTTGTCCTCGTCTTCGTCCTTAGTCGGGTACTCGACCTCGCCTTCATCTTCTGTTGAAACCAGTTTGATGACACATGAAAGCCTTCAAAAGCTTCCTTAATGAAGATTAGGCTCACATATAATTATGATAAATTTTAGCACATATAAGTATAACATGTGTACTTTATGTATAACTTCATCAGTATATTCCATGAGAACTCAAATATATCGGCTACAATTTGTTAGAAATGGCCTAACACTAAAATAATTGGTAGAAAACCAGCTTAATGGCGGTTAGTCTTGCTTTTCTAATAAACACAGAGGATCTACAAAGGCAAATAAAGTTTTCTGGATAAAATAAATATTATACAAACTTATGTTCATTAGCTTTAGAATTTGAGACTGAGAACTGTCCAGTTTAGTCAAAAATCAGATGGAAGCTGCAGTGGCAATTAAGTAAAAGCTAAATATTTATGAATGCATAATGTATACAAATATTTAATCCCATTACAAGCTATCTTATTTACCATCTCGATTAGGTTGATACTCCTTGAAAAGGAGCTCTAAATAATACTTAGGCTTCATGAATAGGAACTAATGGCATTTTGCCTCCATAAATCTCCGGTAGCTGACTTTCATCAATGTCTTCAAGTAGAGTTGTCATCAATCGTTTGTTTTCCACAAATGTGATCTGAGAATAATGATAGAAATTAAGTTGATGAATATACTCTTACACAAGGGTGTTCAAAGGTTTTTTTTAAATCAATGACAAGTAGTAATATGTTATATACATAACGAATTTTACGAAGAATGATGCTCAATTGACTACCCTTGACCACATATAATTTCGGACCTGCAACTGCAGCTTGACTAAACTCTAGCATAATTTCATCAAAAATTGTAGAGACTAACCTTCTTTTTGGTCTTGTTATCAATAAAAGGATACACAATTTTCCACATTGCCCAGAATAGATAAGGAACATGAACTACAATTAGTTTTTCAAGTCTTTCAGGGTAGCAATCCTGCAAATAAAGAGTAGTAAACTTCAAGATTATGGACTACAAAGAGAAAAATAAAAATGATTTCACTTACATACACGGGCAGCGAAATGCTTTTACACCATCATTATATTTATTACATGTTATAACTTTTAATAGGTAAACTATATTATTTTTCAGGTTACTGATTCTTTAAGTGATCCTGATAGTATAAAAAAGACATTATATTGTTCGTAAATGGAAGTTAAACTCAACAAAAATAGATAATTAAACCTGTAAAATGGATAGAGCCCCAATGTATGCACGAGCATCGATGTTTGCATAGCCAAAACCTTGAAGATCTCCAATTACCACAAACTTTTCCCTACCTGGTGAGGTTCTGATTCATAAAAATAAAAAATTCCAAATTAAAATAATAAAAATATCAAATCTCGACAGACTTGGAAGCTTCTTTGAAAAGGTGAATTAAATTTGGCAAATGAGTATATTATATTATAATTAGATAGTGTACCTTGAACACAGTTTGTCTAAAGCCAAGACCACAAATCCTGCAAATCAGAACAAAGTCTTAACTTTAAATTAAGCAACAGGCGAAATGGAACGGAATAAAGAGAAAGAAAATTAAAATCATACGTTTGAACTCGTCAGGAGCTCCGAGTGTATTTTGAAAATGTCTGCCACCTAAAACAACAGCAATAGGGTGTCCTTGTTTATCGACTCCTTGCATGAACATTTTGTTGTGTGCTATCTGGTTTGGAATCTCACTCGATGAAATGGAGCCATTTGGTGCAATATTTTTCCTCCATTTTAGGCATTTCAACAACATTGCCGAAGCTTTGTCTATGTCCATATCCCTAGCTCGAAGAAATCTTCTTATCTCAAAATCATCTACTTCCTGAAAATAATTGTCGTAAAAAAGTGCTAAGAAAATGGACTCTAGCCTAACTCGTCAAAAACTAGCTCGTGAGATGAGTATCTCTCAAAACCACATAACGAGGTAACAATCAATTCCCTTAATCAATGCACTGACATTTAACACCTCCCCCACGGCTAGAGCTGGACATTTGGGGCATGGACGTATAACAAACATTGAACAAATCAAAAACATAGATGAGTGTGACTCTAATACATGATTTAGAATAATGGAGATTAGGCCAAATTCAACTTTAAAGCTAGTTCTCGGGGTGTATATTTTTTAAGACCTACAATAACTCATTTCCTTTAACTAATTAGAAGTTGTACACTTGACCATCTTTGGCCAAACTTCTTCAAACCTAAAAAAAAAATTAAGTTGAAATGTTTGGCCAAGTTTTTGAAAGAAAAACAGGAGCAGTTTTGAAGAAAGGGAATAAAGTGGTCTCTCCCCAAAAATACTTTTGACAAAAATATATTTATAAGTACTGGAGGGAGTACTTTTTAAAAGCTTGGCAAAATATTACTCCCTCCTATGCAAAATAAGTAATTTTTTGGCATTTTTCTTGTGCTCCAAAATAAGTATTTTTTTCAGATTTTAATAATGAATTAATTATTTTTTTACTACATTATCCTTCGAGTAAATAGTATTGAAAAATATGTTAGGTGTGTTTATATAAGATAGTAAAGGTTAATATGATCAATTCCACTATTAATTAATGTTAAAATATATATTTCTAAATCTGTATGAAAATATCCAAAAAAATCACTTATTTTGGACTGGATGGAGTAATTGTTGCTCAGAAATGTATACTAAATTAATTATCCAAACACGAGTTGTTTCTAAGCAAAAGTACTTTTGAATAAAAAAAAATTCTTTTAAGATTAGAATCGTTCCAAACAGGCTATTAAAAAAATACTTTTAAAAATACTTAATCATTTTAACATAGAAAAATCTTAATGCAACGGAAAGAAGGAAACTAATAAAGAATTACTCCCTGCATTTAACTTCCCTTAATATTATTTTTTTTATTAGCTCGTTTTAAGATAAAATGTTATACTATCATATTTATGATCACAAATTTTAAAAATATGAGTATAACCATACAAATATTATAATATATTTGAGATTTATTTTCATTTAAACTTGTAACACTATATGGAACAAATTAAAACAAGGTAGAGTACTATTGATCAATTACCTTGGAAGAAGGATCTTGCTTTTCAACAAGAGCTCTCATGAGGCGAATCTTGTTCTTCTCTTCTTCACTGATTTTGTCATCGCATTTTACTTGAATATCCTCTGTTACTGATTCTCCTTCCCCCTTCAATTTTGTTTCACAATAAATTCCATTATCCTCGTTGGCTATTGCCTCAACCTTTCCCTCCATAACTTTCTTTCTTGGCAGTAGAAATATACAATGCACAGAAGAAGGTCCCAATTTTCAAGATAACATAATGTTCTGCTTCAATTTATGGCTAAACTGGAGGAGGAAATTGAAAAGTGGAATATAGGGAAGCTAGAAAAATTAAGACTTTTTCTTAATGAGTAAATCAAATGGGACCGCCGTGGATGTAGTTGACTAATGAATTTATAGGGACCAAATACTATTAAAATCGTAGATAATGAGCCAGCGGTAAATGATAAGATCTCTCTATCCTATATTAGAGAATGCAAAAAAATTTAATAGAGACCACGAATCGGAATTAATCCATTCTGATAATATATGCAGGTCCCTCTCAACAAAATTGGGGCCTAAAGTCAAATTTTAGAGAGATTAAGTAAGAATATGAACGATAAATTTTCAATGAAAAAATAAAAATAAAATCAGCTCAAGAATTTCATAAGTTGATATATAACAATAAACCTATAAAGTGGGGTCTCGGGAGGTAGAGTGTACTATCCTTACCTCTATTAGGTATAGAGGTTGTTTCTCACAGCATAACCAAAAAAAGAAGTCAGATAAGGACAATCAATTCAATGCAGTATAAAAATGAAAGTAACGAAAGCAAATAAGTTTTGATAAAGCAATCTAAAAAGGAGTCAAGGGTAAGAACTAGAGCAAGATAAGTTGAAATAATGATATCGAAAAGTATTGTATTGCTTCTAATATAATAATTGTTTGCTGTAATACTTAATATTTTGAAGAACACAGCTTGTAAGCCTCGGTGAGTTGCGGATTTAGACTCTTTACAATATTGATAATAAGAATAGTAAAAGAGAGAATAAAAAAAGTAAATATATAAACAATAATGTGCGCCCGTATTAGTTGTTAGGATATAAGTGAGTTAAAAAAAATATTACCCTACCCATATAAGGAAATAACTCATTAAAAATCATTCCATTTTCTGATAATTACGATGATCCTCACATTAAAGTTATTGTACTATCGATCCAAAAATAATTGTTTTAATTTAAATGTACACAATCTTTTTTAATAATGTGTACACAATATTCTAAGATATTCTCAGCGTCATAGGGACCTTGGGTTCTGTAGGTGCATTAGGGTGGAGGAGGTCGTGGGGGCTTTGCGTAGGATGAGTAGGGGTCGTGCGACCGGGCTCGACGAAATTCCAGTGGAGTTTTGGAAATGCATGGGTAGGACAGGAGTCGAGTGGCTAGCCAGGTTATTCAATGTGATCTTCAGGACGAATAAGATACCAGAGGAGTGGAGGTGGAGCACAGTTGTGCCCGTGTATAAGAACAAAGGAGATATCCAATGTTGTAACACTATAGGGGTATCAAATTACTAAGCCACACCATGAAAGTCTGGAAACGGGTGACTGAGGCTAGGGTGAGGGGGATGGCGTCTATATCCGTGAACCAATTAGGTTTCATGCCGGGCCGCTCAACTACAGAAGCTATACACCTTGTCAGGAGACTGGTGGAAAAGTTTAGGGACAAGAAGAAGAACCTGCACATGGTCCCAAGAGAGGTGCTATGGAGGTGCCTGGAGGCGAAGAGCGTGCCGGAAGCCTATATCAGAGTGATCAAGGACATGTATGACGAAGCTAAGACGAGGGTTAGGACGGTGGGTGGCGACTCAGACTACTTCCCGGTGGTTATGGGGCTTCACCAAGGATCCGCGCTCAGCCCATTCTTATTTGCTTTGGTGATGGATGCTCTAACCCGTCATATCCAAGGGGATGTGCCTTGGTGTATGCTATTCGCTGATGACATTGTCTTGATAGACGAGACGAGAGTCGGGGTTAACGAAAGGTTGGAAGTCTGGAGACGGACCCTCGAGTCAAAGGGTTTCAAACCAAGCAGGTCTAAGACTGAATACCTGAAGTGCAAGTTTAGCGCCGAGCGGAGCGAAGATGAAGCTGGAAGGGAAGTGAAGCTCGGTTCCCAGGTCATCGTCAAGAAGGACAGTTTCAGATATCTTGGGTCGGTAATTCAGGGGGACGGAGAGATTGAAAGGGATGTCACTCACCGTATAGCGGCCGGGTGGTCGAAATGGAGGCTTGCTTCGGGAGTCCTGTGTGACAAGAAAATGCCACAGAAACTCAAAGGGAGGTTTTATAGAGTTGTGGTAAGACCAGCCATACTGTACGGGGCGGAGTGTTGGCCGGTGAAGAACTCCCATGTTCAGAGAATGAAGGTCGCAGAGATGAGGATGCTCAGGTGGATGTGCGGGCTCACTAGGTTAGATAGGGTTAGGAATGAAGTTATTCGGGAGAAGGTGGGGTGGCCCCAGTGGATGAGAAGCTGCGAGAAGCGAGACTCAGGTGGTTCGGGCATGTGTGGAGGAGAAGCCCCGATGCCCCTGTGAGGAGTTGCGAGCGGCTGACGGTGGTTGGCGCGTGTCGTGGTAGAGGGAAGCCCAAGAAGTATTGGGGAGAGATGATTAGGCGGGATATGGCTATCATGCGGATTTCCGAGGACATGGCCCTTGATAGGAACGCCTGGAGGTCTAGTATCAGAGTTGGTTTGCTCAATGACTTCTAGTATTATACGCTCTCCTTCCGCGGGGTAGGACCGGGGCGTGGGGTTCACCCATATAGGCTTGATATATTGTATGGCATACCATTTTCTTATTGTAAGGTTTTACTAATGCCCTATGTTTTGTTCCTGTGTATCTTGTCCTTCTATATGTCAGGTTATTTGCTCTTTGTTTACTCATATATTTATGTGATTTATGCTAACATCACTAATGCTTGTCCTTTTTTTTTTTTTTCTCTTCTTATCTTTGCGCCGCGGGTCGATCGGAAACAGCCTCCCTGCTCTATCGGGAAAAGGTAAGGCCTGCGTACATATTACCCTCCCCAAACCCCACTATGTGAGACTATACTGAGTAGTTGTAGTTGTTGTTGTTGTTGTTTTGTACACAATATATCTTTAAGGGAAAAAAGGCCCCTCCAAAAGGTGGGGTCCAAAAGATTGCTTTACTAGCCTTACAGTCGAGTCACCATGACCATATGATATTAACAAAAAAGGGGCAATATTATCACTTTTGGCCCGTGAAATATATAAAATTTAAATTATATATATATATTTTGCTATTATTTTGAGAGCGATTATATAGTATCGTTTTTCTTAAAATGATTAAGCACCTTTTAATCGATATTTTTAATTTTTTTTTTTTTTGGGTGTACGTGTTTGTTTTGGTGTGTAACTCATCCAACATAACTTGAAATTGAGGGTATAGAAAGATGTTGCTTTTCAACACGAGCTCTCATCCACATGTTATATGTTAGATCTGCCTCTAATATTAATGCAAGTGGAACCCATATATTCTGGAAAGTTATACTGTACACTTAACATTTATAGGGGTTGGCTGGGAAGTGAGAGTTCACCTACTTACCAAACTCATACTAGCTTTAACTAAGAGCCTAAGACCACTTTTTGCATTCAATGTTCATGTTCTATGTGTCTAAATATGAATTTGGTTGCATTTGGATGTATAATATTCAAAAGAGTAATCATTTTGATCTGTTTTCTATAGATCTAACGTAGATCACAACCAAGTCGCACCCTCCCAAAATGGAGGATAAAGACTAGAAATTTTAGGGGAGTTTTTGAAAAGCAAATTATTAAACAAGTCCTCGAAAAATTTTTGAGAAAAGTTGTGTGTGGATTAATTCTGTTTTTTTGTTTCAAAATCATTGCTTGCTTTCAGGTAGAGACCTAAATCTCGGGAAATCAATATTTGCTTTTTCCAACTAAACAATATTGATTTTTAGTTTTAAAAATAATGTTTTGAATTTTTATCATTCTAAAATGAATAGTTTATTCGTATAACTCTGAAGTTGAGAAATACACATCTACCATGGTCCTAGTTAACGGATGTGAAATATTTTCCTATAACAAATTATATTTAGCCTTTGATTAGCACTGGAATAATATTAAAACATCAAATTGCTGAAACGAAAAGAACTAACATCAAATATAAACAAAACTCAGTCTCCGTTCTCAACTCTTCCTACACTCTCTTACAAATAGTAATTGGAACACAATATTTACACCACACCAATAAATACATGACATGTATTTCCTACTATATGGCATCCAAGAAGATGGCAGAAAGAACAGAACATATAGATTTTCTGGCCAACATGGGAAATTAGTTGAAAATAGATTCTCTTGGCAAGAATGGGAGCACGTAGCCGCACGTTGAGGCAAGTTAACCAATTTGGTAAAAGAGAAAGAATGCAGTTGGAGAATACAAGAAGGGAAAGTCCTTTCTTATGGATAATTTGGCCAGTTTTTGTTATGTCAAAGTCACCAGGCTTTAACTTTCTATTTCAAGTTTCAAATTACCAGAAAAAGAAGCAAAATTAGAAAAAGAAACACAAAAAAGAACAAACAAAGGACACACGTTAGAACGAAAAAAAAAAAAAGGAGAAAACATCATGTGCACGTAATGGCAGTTTGCTTACTGTTGGCCAGTAGAGGAAAGCAATTAATGCAATCACAATGTCGATACAATCAAATCTGCCTAGTGTAAAAAAATCATATCATTTGAAAAATAACTACAACTAACCGTCAATAAAGAATGAGATTAATAATCTAGTTACTTCCTCCAAAAGGTTATATTACACTGACAACTTAAAACTAAATCTATTTTCTTAGTGACGGGCACTGGCAAAATCATAAATTTCCCTAAAGTTGTTCAGACTTGAAAGAAGTAAAAAAAATCCAATAAAGGATGCTTAATATATGTTATATACATCTAAATCTAATATTTTACATTATACACTATAAGTTTTCGTAATATTTCGATGAAGGGTAGTTAATTGACCACTCTTAGCAAAAGGGGGCTTCGCTCCTGGTGGCGGGGTTTCGGGATCACAACAAGTTCTAGCATATGTAGATTATGGTATACATAGCACAATCATCAACGATATAATGCAGCATGGGATTTTTTGGATTCTTTGGCAAGTTAAGGCATCAAGTAGAGTGAGTGTTACAAAGGCCAGAATGGATAACATTGACAATCGTCATAACTAGACCATCTCACAAGCAAAAG
The DNA here is from genome assembly GCA_032618575.1 of Nicotiana noctiflora. Taxonomy (NCBI): domain Eukaryota; kingdom Viridiplantae; phylum Streptophyta; class Magnoliopsida; order Solanales; family Solanaceae; genus Nicotiana; species Nicotiana noctiflora. The sequence goes on along the minus strand of JASVEL010005998.1, from coordinate 32,542 downwards.
CTCAGTTACAGATCAAAGTAGTGCCACAACAATTCAGTGCTCAAGTTTGATCACAAAGAAGGGCATTTGATGCAAAAACAAGTTGAAGCAGATAAATTATCTACCAGCTTTCAAACAACTGTTTGCTTAGAAGAAGATTATTGAAACACCCATTGTCAAGCAGCCCACAGCCACCCAAGGACTCAACCGCTCACCTGCCATATCCAAGCACACTATATTTAGCAACATCTTGTCAAATCAAAGCATTCTGGCCATATGAAAGCACAAAAGATTTACTTGCTATGCAACAATGAAAAAATGATTTCCCTGTTTACTGTAGTTAGCTCCCTACACAAACAACCCTACTTTTTCCTCGGATAAATAGCAAAGTATCTGCAATATCGTATACTCTTTAATTTCAACAAATCCTTTTGCTCTACTTACATATGCAGTCAAAGTTTAGGTAAGCGATAGAAGTTCAAGATAACTTCTATTTTATTGAAAAATGAACATTTTATAAAAGAACAGCATCCAGAGAATGCTATGGATGAGTAGCACAATAATCTGCAATATGCATCTCAGCGCACTAGTTAAATGTGAAAAGAACGGAGGAAATTAATTATCCTGTCTAGTTTATTAATATTTCCTTTTTACATCAAAAGGATAAGAGAGCTAAACATGTGATCTTTAAGTTACATATAGTTTCCTTTTTGCCTATAAAGTATCTCTTACTTCACTCATTCGGCCAGTAGATCTTATGTCTGCCTTCTGACTTTTGAAAAAAGGGTCCATTCAGAAGATATTATGAAAAAGCTTCCGGAAAGAAGTAGGAGCGAAAGGAAACAGGAACCTCCATGAAGACAATTAAGGCGCACAAATGACATGTGGTCAGGTGGATGAAGCTTCTAAAATTTTGATCAAAGATGAGGCTGATAAAACAATATCAATCAGCCAAGTTACAGAGAACACCCTAAAATATAAATACCCTGTCAAAATTATGCATATACGAGAAATAATTCTTAGCCATCTTGTGCAATAGTATTCATTCATTGGATGTCTAATCTTTAAGTTACAAATGTAGGTTCTCTCAGCAGTAATTCGGCATCAAGTCCACAGCCCATATTTGCTTCCATTTTTAATGGGACTACGTGCAAGCAATTCAGTTGAAGAGAGATACAAGTAGTGTTTAGGCGTGACAATTTGAGCCCAAACCCATTTAACCCGCCCCGAGTGTAACGGGTTGGGCAAGAAACATTTTAGCTCATGAGTTTATTTGGGTTGTGCCCAAGTTAGGCCATCACTTTTTCGTAGCCCATTCTGACCCCCACCCCCGAAGAGGCCAAATTTCAACCCGTGTTGCTCCCCTAAATAATGAGGCCCCAACACAGCTGAAGATTGATTGCGTGAAACTTTATTCAGCTGCCCAATCATTAGAAGTACTTTTTTATACAAGTACTATAAAAGCAAAAACGTGAGAAGTTTGTGTTACTTTCTGTTCGATAAAGTTCTCTTCAAATTAATCTAGCAAAAATGGTTCCTCTGTATTTTTTATCTTTAAAAAAAGACATGCAAGAGAATACTAACATTTTAATGCATTTTCTCGCAATAAACATTATCTTTATTTTCAAACTTCTATTCAATTTGTTACTGCTCGTAGAAATAAAGTTTGACCAAGTTTTGAAAATAAAAAATAAAGAAGAAGAAAATGTGTTAATTGATAATAGGCGAAATCTGAGTGATTTAACCATTATTTATGCTTCCATTTAATTACATTTCAATAACATAATGTATTAATTGATGAGAAATAGGCATTTAATTTGTGTTTCTTATACTTTGCAGAAAAAGGAGCCTATATAAATTTCGCGCGCAAATAAAATGCCAAACCAGTGTTAGACGCGCGAAGAAATGCGCGAGGTTCAGTGTTCGCACGAAACTTCGCGTGTTTATGTCCGGGAAAGGCATTAAGGAGGGGTAAAATTGGAAAATCACAGGATTCCACCCAAAATTAATTAAAGCAAACCTCTATTATTGAGAAGGAAGAACAACATCTTGGAGCAAGGATTCAAAGAGTTCTTCTAAACTTTATTCTTGTTGCTACTTTATAGTATGAGTTTTATATGAATATGAGTAGCTAAATACTCTAGTATTCTAGGGTCATGGATTGTTGATTGGAAACAGCCTTTCTGCCCTCTCGGGTAGAGGTAAGGCCTGTCTACATATTACCCTCCCCAGACCTCACCTTGTGGTAATATACTGGGTTGTTGTTGTTGTTGTTGTTGTCTAGGGTCATGGATGTTAGATGATCTTGTTATTTGAAGCTTAGATTGAATATACTGAATGTATTGTTATGGGTTGTTTATTTGATTTTGATTTTAATTATTTTACTGAGTAGCTAACAGTTAAATATTATTTACGAACCTTAAGTTAAACTTGACAAAGGAAATTTTTGGTTGCATATAAAATCAAATAGAACAAGTTTTAAATCCCGGGTATCGGGTGAAGGATTTGCAATTAAGATAAACATATACGTAATTGCCTGTTTGGTTGAAGAATAGGAGTTGTAAATGCATTCTCGTTAATATTAATACCATAGATATATAGGCATTGATTTAACTTGAATAGATTCATAAAAACTCGAAAGATTCTTATGAATATTATTAACCTTATAATCAACAACCCGGATAAATCAATTATAAGTTAGAAAAGTATCGCTAGCAAGTCCATGACCCTGGAATATATTTGTCCAAATTGTTATAAAAATTGTGTAATTGTTGTAGTAATTTTGTCTTGAATTATTGTGCAATTATTAAGTATATTGTAAATTGGCTCTTTATATATTTCGTAATGATATAGCATGAATTGATAATTAAGTGAGTTAATATCAGTCGATAAGCTAATCAAAATTTCTATTGGAAACGATACTCTACTTACTACTATATTACTTGTCGATCGCGTACACTTGCGTGAGTATTTTGGTCACAACAAGTTTCTGGCGTCGTTGCCAAGGAAATTTTGAAATTAGCTACTTGACTGTTTTACGATTTTATTAGTTGTTAACAGAAATATAAAAAAAATTCATCTATTTGTTTGTGTTGCACAGGCTCTTCTCTTGAATGCGGAGGAGTAGAAGCACAAACAACCTCTTTCCGTTTGATCCTGAAATTGAAAGAACAATTCATAGAACAAGGAAGGAGTGGGAAGCTAGAAACAGAACAGAAGGAGAGTTGAACATTAAATTCAACCACACCCAACAGTGATGGCAGGTAATGCGGAACGAGCGGTGATTGAAGCCACAAGACCCAGTCTGGCTAATATGACTCGGGCTATTGTGAAGCCTGATATCACTGGGCAGTTTGAGCTGAAACAATATATGGTGCAGCTGATCCAGTCCACAAGGCAATTTGTGGGTCTACCTCATGAAGATCCACAGAGACATGTTCAGAATTTTCTGGAAATTACGGATACTTACAACTACCCGAACGTTTCCAAGGACTATGTCAGGCTGACACTCTTCCCTTTTTCTCTGCTCGGGGAAGCTAAGGAGTGGTTGAATAAGGAGCCAGCAAATTCAATCTGCACATGGGATGATCTGGCAAGGAAGTTCTTAATTAAGTTCTTTCCCACCGAGAAGACAAAGATGCTCAAGAGTCAAATTCTTGGGTTTGAACAACAATCTGGCGATCGTCAAGCATGGGAAAGGTACAAGAAGTTGCTCAAAGACTGTCCTCATCATTGCCAGTCAGGCGAGGTATTAGATCACACTTTTGTAGATGGACTATACGGAGCTTCAAAGATGAATCTCGATTCAGCTTGTAGGGGTAGTTGCATGACTAAACCATATAGTGAAATCCAACTCCTGCTGAATACTTTCACTACAAATGATAATAATTGGCAGGGTAATAGAGACTCACGAAAGATAGTTAAGCAAAAATCAGCAGAGTTACTTGAGCTCGACGAAGTGTCAGCAATGAGAGCTGAAATTGCAAGGCTGTCCAATCAGATGACGAGGATGACAATGTAGCAGCCACAGCCCATGCAACGGGTACAATAGATGACTATTTGCTGCGAACTGTCTAGTAACAGTCATACAAGTAATATGTGCCCTACGAATCCAGAATCTATCTAAAATGTGGGGCAGCAAAATAGGAGCCCACCAAACCAGCATGCACAATATGGAAATTCCTACAATCCAAATTGGAGGAATCATCCCAACTTCTCGTGGGTTGGAAATCAGCAGAATCAAAATCAATACAGACCACAAGAGGGTTTTAATCAGCCTCAGAGACCACCCCACCAAATGGAAGAGAGCACAAATAATTTATTGAAGTTGTTGATTGACAATCAGCAACTCAGGACTGATGTCAGAAATCTTGAAAGGCAGATGGGGCAGTTAGCAACGAGTCAAAACACTAGAACTACAGGAGCTCTCCCCAGTGATACAGAAAAAACCCGCAGGTGAATGCAGATACACTTAGAAACGGGAAGTTCACTTGAAGAAGTGCCAAACGTGTCCCTTTCTCCAGAGACTGCAGAAGAAGAATGATGATTGCATGTTCAGCAAATTTCTCTCTATGTTGAGCCAGGTTTAATTGAATATTCCACTTGTTGATGTACTTCGTGAAATTCCTAAGTATGCTAAGTACATTAAAGATATAGTGGCTCACAAGAGAAGCTTAACTGAGTTTGAGACAGTTGCACTTACTGAGAAGTGCACTTGTTTGACTCAAAAGTTATCGGTTACTTTGTAAGCTATGAACAATCAAAAATATAGAAGAAGGGTAAATCGTAATCACGTATAATAAACCCCAAAGTAGAATTAATATCGTTATGATGTTGTGAATGTCGGTAAGATCGGAGAAGATATGAATATAATCAGTGATCACAATTGAGAGAATGGTAGAAAGAGATAATAATAGAGACAGAATGATAAAAGTTGTATTATTAGATAATAATACTTGATCCTTTACAACAGAGAAAACCTCCCTTTACAACAGAGAAAACCTCCCTTTACAATTCGTCGAGGGGTCGCTAACGCCCTTGGAAAAGGAGACGTCTAAGTATACACGTCGACACCACGCTTTTACTGTAAGAAACGTGAGGAGGGTCGTGTGAGCACGTGATTTTTGCCCTATATATGAATTACTCCCAGAAAATTCTAAATAAAACAATTTTAGTTTGCTTGCAATTGTTGTGAATTTTGTGTATTTTTTCTTGTATTATTTGCATTTATCTGTGTATGTTTATTTGTTTAAATAAATAAAACTACAAAAATATGTTGCATTTGCATATAAAATTCAAGTTTACAATTAAGAATAATTAAGTTTGTTTTACGAAAATGAAAAATCACAAAAAAAGAAATATTTTTGCATTTTTAGCATTTAATGTCCAAATTGTGCGATTTTCTTTTAATTGATGTTTAATATTTGTGTAATAATTATTATTAGGAATTAATTAGTATTTTAAGATAATTTTGGTTTTTATTATTTTGATCTTAGCATTTTTGTTTTATTAATTAGTAATAGAAAAGAGAACAAAATTCAAAGGAAAATCGGATTGGGCTCTTATCCAATTCAAAACGTCTCGATTTAATGGATAAATCGCCTGAGAAGGTGGCTCTACATTTTATTGACAAACAGACACGCAAAATCAATGATTTTTGTCAGGAATTAGTTTATGACAATCTTCCATTGCATTGCTGCCACTGTAAGCATCAAGGACATGGTGAAAAGTCATGTCGATGGAGGATTGATAATAAGGATGAGATAGAAGCTATGGTTGAAAAGGAAGGGCTGGGCAGTGTAGATAATTTGCAAGGTGATGGGTTGCCAATCCTGGATAAATTGCAAGGTGACGCGAGAGACTTTCTCAATTCAAAAAGATCTGGACAACTGGAAATTCAAGCAGCAAAACAAACTGGGGTGAGCAACAGGATTCAATAGTTGAAGGAGGAAAACAATTTGCCAATCAAAACAATGACTATGCAAGGAATCATATTGGTGATGTTTTAAAGGTTGGCGTAGCAGATGCTACAGCTTCAGAGATGGATCATGGATTGGAATTTGCAACTGCTACAGGAGAACAAAAACGTGAACAGGATCATCACATGTTACAAACAACAATTTCAACAGTGCAAACAACTGGAAAGGAAAATGCTAATAATTTTGTGGGCTCTACGAAGGAAAATTTGTCAACGTTAGGCGAAAAAGCGGGTGGACTACAGCTGGTTTTCAAAAATAACGGACAGCAATTAAAGGAAAAATGGAGGGCCAAGACATGGGCCCTATGAAGAAAAATGAAAACAAATCTGCTGCTCAAAGTCGTGTGATTGAGCATGCACGTCACGACGGGGAAATGGTGCAAGTAGTCACAGCTGGAGTTTCAAAAGTTGGAGTCGACTTTTCAACAATAAAAGCTGCCAAAAATTGTTGTTTGGAGAAAAAGGAGCAAAAGCATGCGGGCCACCATGTTTTGACTATGGAAAATGATGCCAATATTAAGGAAAACAGTGGAATCATTTTAGGAAAACGTGGGCCAGTTGGTTGGTGTTTTTTGAAAATCAAGAATCTGCTATATATTTTGGTGGAAAGAAAACGGAAAAAAGGAGAGACGGGATATACAATATATACATTCAATATACACCTGATATACACAGAACACTTGGGGAAAAAAGGGGAATTGAACCAAAAGCCACCCTCATCGTCCCTCAGTCACGTCCAAACAATCCTCACAGACACGCACGAAAGCGAGAGATCCGTTCGAGGTGTGGTCTGTTGGTTTTATTTGGGTTCGATCGCTGTTCGAGTTTCAGTCGTAGGTTCGCTTTCCATCTGTTGTAGCTGCTGTAATTTAATATCAAACGAGCTTCGTTGTACGAGGTTCGAATATTCCCCCTCGTTCTATTATGCTTTTGAAGCATGAATGTGAAAATGAATGCACTATGATTGTTTTTCTGTGTGAATCTTTGTCCATGATGTACTGACCTCCTTCATTTGTTAAACTCTCTTGATTCTAATTGAGATCATCTACGGAGTTAGATCATGGGATTAATGGAGCATCATCACATAGTCTATTTATACGTTTTGGGGTGGAAGTATTTCAATAATGGATAATGGATTCATATCATGTTGTAGTTAAATGTCTTGATATCTGTTAGTGACTTAGTCCATCTCCAATTTTTATTTGGATAAGTTAATTACCTCCTATTGATTTGGTCTCCTGAAAGTCCAGTGAACTACTAGCTATGGATTAGGAGATTTTCGTAGGCTAGGTTGTGGATTTGTTGGCTTAAAACAAAATTTATGGAGTCGGTTAATAATGAGAACGATTTCGAGCCTAAGAAAGATTTTGTTAATTTTTTGTTGTTTCTCTTTTAGTTACACGAGAACCCTTGTTAACTTTCCTAAGTATACCCCGACGACCCGAGTATATCAGTGAAGTTTTTTGGTTCAATTCCCCTTGTTTCCCCGAGTGTTCTGTGTATATCAGGTGTATATTGAATGTATATATTGTATATCCCGTCTCTCCTCCTTTTTTCCGTTCTTTCCACCAAAATACATAGCAGATTCTTGATTTTCAAAAAACACCAACCAACTGGCCCACGTCTTCCAAAAATGATTCCACAGTAACTACATGTGCGTTTTCCTTAATATTGGCATCATTTTCCTTAGTCAAAACATGGTGGCCCGCATGCTTTTGCTCCTTTTTCTCCAAACAACAATTTTTGGCAGCTTTTACTGTTGAAAAGTCGACTCCAACTTTTGAAACTGCAGCTGTGACTACTTGCACCATTTCCTCGTCATGACGTGCATGCTCAATCACACGACTTTGAGTAGCAGATTTGTTTTCGTTTTTCTTCATAGGGCCCATGTCTTGGCCCTCCATCTTTTCCTTTAATTGCTGCCCGTTATTTTTGAAAACCAGTTGTAGTTCCACTAGCTTTTTCACCTAACGTTGACAAATTTTACTTCGTAGAACCCACAAAATTATTAGCATTTTCCTTTCCAGTTGTTTGCGCTATTGAAATTGTTGTTTGTAACATGTGATGATCCTCTTCACGTTTTTGTTCTCCTGTAGCAGTTGCAGATTCCTCTCCATGATCCATCTCTGAAGATGTAGCATCTGCTACACCAACCTTTAAAACATCACCAACAGGATTCCTTGCATAGTCATTGTTTTGTTGGCAAATTGTTTTCCTCCTTCAACCAGTGTTCAAAATAGCGTGAAGCGAGAAAAAGCGACAACCCCTATTTCACGAAAAGCGAGAAGCGAGAAGCGAAGCGCCCGCTTTTTTTAAGTGAAGCGGAATTTAAAAAAAAAATTAAGTTTAAATCACCAGCTTTAACATTTTCACTGGCGTTGTCCGTGACAACTTGAACAACATTTTCTGCTCCAATAGAGTTTATTGTACTCTTGAACAAGGAGTACATTTTGGTTGAATCAGTTGAAGAGTCGCTTGCGTCAACGGACTCAAGAAACGGCTTCCTTTAGGAGAATTAACCAAGATATTGATGATCATTTTTCCATTTCTCGCTGTCCACTTATCCATCATAATAGAACAGTCATACTTGTCCAATTCTACTTTGTGCTCCTCCACGATTTTGTTCACTTCTGCCACCTCTTTTTGTAAATATGGCCCACTAACTTCATAATAAGTTGGAGGCTTCATTCCTGGGCCATATTGGCCTACGGCCTCAATAAAAGCAGCAAAAGTGTCATTATAATTAACACAATTAAAAGGAAGACCAGCATCATACATCCACCGGGCAAAGCAAGTAATTGCACGGTCCCTCAAAATCTCTTTTGCATCAACTTGAGGATTACCACTTTTTCCTCCCTTATCTCCAGATTTTTGCGGGAAATAACAATCCATAGGACCTTTGGTCTTGCCAGTAGATCGAGATCCACAACTAGAAGACATTGGTGGAAGCATCCTTCCCCGCTTTTGTGGAAGCGACGAAGCATCGTCACCTTCTTCTGTTTCATCATCATCAAGATTATAAAGTTCTTGTTCATGCATCATTTGACTCTTTAACTCTTTCTTTTTTTGAAGGTATGCTTTCAATTCTTCCTTCACATGCCCCGGAACATTAGGACAAGATGCGACATTTGGATCACCACCGATTAGATGCGCTTTTTGACGATAGATTCCTCCATTTGTAATCTTATTACAAAAAAGACATCTAATGACCATCTTGTTGGTCTCGCTAGCTCGTACCGAGTAAGCCCAAGCCGGGTCTTTCCTATCTTCTTTTGGCGCCATTAAAATATCAACTACATAACACATAAGAAAGGCAATACGAAATTAGAACAAAAAATATATGCTTTGGCAGAAATTTGAGAAGAAATTTGGCCAAATTATGGGCAGATTTTGGGCAGAAACAGGGCAGAAAATTTCTGGAAAAAATTCGCCAACATTTCGGCGCTATTTGGACGTTTAGAAAAAAAAAGAAAAAGAAAAAGGAGGAGAAGAAGAAGATCAGAAGAAGAAGAAGATTGAATGAAAATAAAAACATACCTTTTTAGTCTTGAAACTTGAAAGTTGTCTTCTTTTTGTTGTAATGCTGAAGAAGAAGAAAAACCCTAGCTTCTTTGTTGTAATGTTGAAGAAGAAGAACTGAAGAAGAAAGACTGGTTGAAGAAGAAGAAGGACTGCTGCTGTAATGTTACTGCTTTAAACCCTTTTGGGCTTTTTAAGTGAAATAAGAAGGACTGCTGCTGTAATGTTACTGCGTTAAACCCTTTTGGGCTTTTTAAGTGAAATAGGGCTTAATTTCAAGAAGCGCACGCTTCACACGCTTCCATTGCTTCTGCCGCTTCACGCTTTTACGGTTGATGCGTACGCTTTAACTTACCTGCGTCGCTTCTAAACCATGAAGCGCCTGATGTGTCGCCTCGCTTCGCTTCTCGCTTAAAGCGAGAAAGCGAGCGCTTTCGTGAACACTGCCTTCAACTATTGAATCCTGTTGCTCGACCCCAGTTTGTTTTGCTGCTTGAATTTCTAGTTGTCCAGCTCTTTTTGAATTGAGAAAGTCTCTCGCGTCACCTTGCAATTTATCCAGGATTGGCAGCCCATCACCTTGCAAATTATCTACACTGCCCAGCCCTTCCTTTTCAACCACAGCTTCTATCTCATCCTTATCGATCCTCCATCGACATGACTTTTCACCATGTCCTTGATGCTTACAGTGGTAGCAATACAATGGAAGATTGTCATAAACTAATTCCTGACAAAAAGTATAGGTGTTTAACGGGTGGGCCGGGCCGGGCCGGGTCCAATTTTTTTTAACCCGTATGGGTTCCTTACCGGGCCGATTCCGGGCTATCCCTTAACTGGTATAACGGGTTGGGGTTTTTTCGGGTAAAAATTGACCCGTACGGGTTACGGGTTAAAGGGGCCGGGCCGGGTTTTTAACGTTTTTTTTTTTTTTTTGTAATTTTGTATAACTATTGTAATTTATTTAAAGAACACAAAGTAAATGATACTTGTGCACTTATAAAGTTTCAATGTAAGACTTTAAGTTTGTATTTCAAAAATTAGTTAGATGATTTAGTTTCAATTTAAGATTTTAAGTTTGAATTTCTAAATAATAATTTTAATTTAAGACTTTAAGTTTGAATTTCAAAATTAAAATGTTAAAGTTTCAATTTAACACTTTAACTTTGAATTTCAAATTTAAAGTTTCAATTTAAGTTATATTAAGAATTTGTATTACTTTAAAATATAAATTAAAGAATAGAAGGAATATGAGAAAAATTGCACTTGCTGCAAATTGCAAGTGCTTCTTTTATTTCATAATTCATATTTCATAACTCAAATTTGAAACTTACAAATTGAATGTTTACATCTTTTAAGACTTGAACAAATAACAATAAGTAAATTCGGATGGGTGACCACTTGTTAATATATCTCCAAGATCCTCGTCTTCTGGGCGATCAACATCTTCATGTCCTTGATTTCTTTAGTTGAATTCGTACAATGTGCATTAGCAACTTCAATTGTTGAATATCTATATTTATAGCAAACTTTTAAAAATAAATATGTATAGTTCCATCTAGTAACTCTCCAGTAGTAGGGTTAATAGTTGTTTGACTATCATCACCATCTAAGCCCCATTCTATCGGGTGTGCAGCTCTCATATGTCTACTAAGCGTTCCAGTTCCCCCTAAATTTCCTACAATCAAATGTTTAAATGAAACTTTACAAATTTTGCATCTAACTCTATCAGAACCTTCAATTAATTCAAAAAAATTCCAAACCTTACTTCTTTTTCTACGATTAGTCGTCGGAGCCGTATGTGGTCTACCACTAGTGCCACCACCACCACCCCTTGTATCAACTCTAACACTACCTACCCCAGCACTAGGTGCACTAGTAGGTGTAGCAGATATCTCTTCTTCAATTCTTATTTCATTATCTTCTATTCCATAATCTTCTTGTAATTGATCATTATCTATATTTTCATTAGGCGATGTTTAAGGAACAATAGATATTGGGCTATTACTACCAGATGCTGAAGAATTACCTCTACTTTTACTCCCCCTACCAGTAACTTTTCTACACGTTTTTTTAGCAACACTAAACATATTGTGAAATTTAAGGAATAAATAAGCTCAAAATAAATATGCAATTAAAATATTAATAAGAGAAAGAGTTGGAGGAGTGCACCGAATTAGAGCACTTGGTTATGCAATTCCGAATTTTCGATGTTACCACGAACAAACGTCAAGCCAATATTCCAACTTGAAGTTCAAAACCCGAATGATAAAATACTATAATTGAATTTCAATTATTCAACAAAAATGAGCCAAATAAATTCGAAGATGAAATGAGAAATTATTAAGACTTGAAGTCTTGAACTAGATAATTAGAGAATAGGTGAATGAGAGAATTTGAGATTGAGATGAGAATTTTGAGTGAGAAATGAAGAAGGGGGGGGGTATTTATAGATTTACATAAGGCTACATTTGTAAATTAAAAATGTGTTAAAAATTAAAAACAAAATGGCCAAAACTTCAATAAATCCGTTGGCCAACGGATTTTTTCTGATATAGCCGTTTGGGGTGGGCCCCATATTTCTGAATTTAAAAAAATAAAAAATAAAAAAAAAAATTTTGACCGTTGAACCGGGCCGGGCCAGTTTAACCGTTAAGGTTACTGTTTGCCGGACCGGGCCTACCCGGTTCCGGTTACCCGTTCAAAAATTTTTCCCGGAACTAACCCCTACCCCATAAAAACCCAGCCCACCCGGCCCCTTTTCCACCGGTCCGGGCCGGTTCCGGTTTCTACCGGTCTGGGCCGGTCCGGAACCGGTCCAACCCGGCCCGTTTAACAGGTATAACAAAAAGCATTGATTTTGCCTGTCTGTCTGTCAAAAAAAATGTAGAGCCACCTTCTCAGGCGATTTATCCATTAAATCGAGACATTTTGAATTGGATAAGAGCCCAATCCGATTTTCCTTTGAATTTTGTTCTCTTTTCTATTACTAATTAATAAAACAAAACTGCTAAGATTAAATTATAAAAATCAAAATTATCTTAAAATACTAATTAATTCCTAATAACAATTACTCCCTCCGTTTCAATTTATGTGAACCTATTTCCTTTTTAGTCTGTGCCAAAAAGAATGACCTATTTCCTTATTTGGAAACAATTTACTTTTATGCAATGATTTATAGCCACACAAAATAAAGGTGCCTCATTTTACACCACAAGATCAAAAGTCTACTCTCTTTTCTTAAACTCCGTACCCAGTCAAATGGATTCACATAAATTGAAACGGAGGGAGTATTACACAAAAATTAAACATCAATTAAAATAAAATCGCACAATTTGGACATTAAATGCTAAAAATGCAAAAATATTTTTTTTTTTTTTTTGATTTTTCATTTTCGTAAAACAAACTTAATTATTCTTAATTGTAAACTTGAATTTTATATACCAATGCAACATATTTTTGTATTTTTATTTATTTAAACAAATAAACATGCACAGATAAATGCAAATAATACAAGAAAAGTAACACAAAATTCACAATAATTGCAAGCAAACTAAAATTATTTTATTTTGAATTTACTGGGAGTAATTCATATATAGGGCAAAATCACGTGCTCACAGGTCGTACCCTTGATATTACATGGGCGCGGGTAGACGTGCACTCGACCCTTCACAGTTGGATTCGATTTGGCCCCATACAGTTAGTCCCTCCGCCCGTTAGAGACGTACTCGGCGTACGTCTGCAATGGGTGGAAAAGTCGATCCGCCGTGGCTCGTTCATGTATTGACACGTGGCCCACTTTTTGAATTGACGTCATTGACGGCATGCGTCATAATTACAACTGCTCCCAAGACAGATCAGGGAGCGATTTGACGTTTCGGCTTCCCGCCTCTTTTCTGACGCTCACCTCTTCGATTCCAGTGTATTGAGGTACTATAAATAGAAAGAGGGTTTGATTTTTACTATCTTTTGGACTTCTCAGACCTTCTCTTCATATCTTCGTCTTTTGCTAGGATTTTAAGTAACTTTTGTTTGACCCCTTCGAGTCTTCTTCTTCAATATATTCAATATGGTTTTGTTGGACTACTCCACCTGACCATTGGCGGCAGGATGATACGGTGTTGAGAGTATCCTTTTGATGTGCCATTTATCGAGAAAATCGGTCGTTTTCTGACCGATGAACTGTCGCCCGTTGTCACAAGTGATTTCTTTGGGGATGCCGAAATGGCAGATGATGTTCTTCCAAATGAAGGCGATGACCTCTTGCTCGTGAATTTGGGCGTACGCACCTGCTTCTACCCATTTGGAGAAATAGTCAGATAAAACCAATAAAAAGCGTACCTTTCCCCGTCCGGCGGGTAGCGGTCCGATTATATCCATTCCCCATTTGATGAAGGGCCAAGGTGAAGTGACCGAATAGAGGGGTTCTCCTGGTTGGTCGCGCTTTTGACATCTTTCACATCGGCGGACGTACTCTGCGGCATCTTTTTTCATAGTAGGCCAGTAATACCCGGCTCGTACTAGGCAACGTAGGAGTGCTCGATTGCCCGTGTGAGCGCCACAATGGCCATGTGTACTTCCTCTAGTATCGGCGTTGTTTGATTGGGGCCTAGGCATTTGGCCAGGGATCCTCCAAAGGTCCTTTTGTAGAGTTCGTCGTTTATCATGCAGTATCTGGCTGCCTGTATACGGAGCTTTTTTGCCTCCTTCTTGTCGGGCGGTAGGGTTCCATCCTGTAAATATGATAGAAACTAGTTACGCCAGTCCCAGGTTAAGTGTAAGGAGAGTACCTCTGTGTGAATCGATTGCCGAGTGGAGGAGAGTGACGATGCTTTCTTTGTTGAGGCTTGTGGTGGCCGCAGCCAGCTTCGCCAGTCCGTCCACTTCGGTGTTATGCGCTCTAGGAACTTGTTCGAAGCAGCATTCGTCGAGCTGTGTCATCAACCTGTGGATTTCTGCCTGATACTTCTGCAATCTTTGTTCCTTGATTTGATAAGTCCAGTGACTTGATTTACCACGAGTTGAGAGTCGCAGTGCAGAACGAGCCGGCGGGCCCCATATGTGATGGCTAGCTTCATACTTGCAATAACAGCTTCGTATTCTGCTTTGTTGTTAGTCATCTCGGGGCATCGTATGGACTAGCGAATGATTTCGCCCGTAGGGACTTCGAGGACGAGTCCCAGTCCCGATCCTGAGGCATTAGCGGCCCCATCTGTGTAGAGGTTCCAGAGGTCGGTATTTGGGGTGGAGTGCAGGGCTTCCTTTTCTGCCTCCGACAGTATTTTTGCGCCGAAGTCAGCCACGAAGTCGGCGAGGACTTGTGATTTGATGGCGGTTCAGGGATATATGTGATATCATGCTCGCTGAGCTCTATGGCCCATCTGGCGAGTCGGCCCGATAGTTCAGGCTCATGTAGGATGCTCCTCAAGGGGAACATGGTCACTACTTTAATAGGGTGGCATTGGAAATAGGGTCTCAGCTTTCTTGAAGTCGTGACCAATGCCAGGGCCAACTTTTCGAGGTGTGGATATCGTGTTTCGACGTCCACCAGGGTTTTGCTAATGTAATAGATAAGGGATTGCGTACCTTTCATTTCACAAACCACCACCGCACTGACGGCGACTTCTGATACGGCCAGATATGCCAGTAAGGGCTCGCCCGGCTCCGCTTTGGACAGCAGTGGTGGTAATGACAGATACGTTTTCAGTTCTTGCAAGGCTTTGACATATTCTTCGTTCTACTAGAATCCGTTGTCTTTTCTTAGGACGTTTAAGAATTTGTGACATCTGTTTGAGGATCGTGAGATGAATCGGGAGAGGGCAGCTATTCGGACTATCAATTTCTGGACCAAGAAAAAACCCTTTTTACGTGTCCTTATGACACGTATGCGTTCAAGAGAATGCCCTTCGGTCTTTGTAATGCACCTGCGACTTTTCAAAGGTGTATGAAGGCATCTTTACTGATATGGTGGAGAGGTTTGTGGAAGTTTTTATGGATGACTTTTCTGTTTTTGGATGTTCTTTCGATAATTGTTTAATGAACCTTGATAAAGTACTTGCAAGGTGTGAAGAGACTAATCTGGTATTGAACTACCGGGAAAAGTGCCATTTCATGGTGCGGGAAGGTATAGTTTTAGGACAAGTGCCATTTCCAAGGATGGTTTGCAAGTGAACAAGGCAAAGGTGGAAGCGATTGAAAAATTGCCTCCACCAATATCTGTAAAAGGCATCCGCAGTTATTAGGGCATGCAGGTTTTTATCGTCGGTTGATTAAAGATTTCTCGAAAATTTCTTCTCCTTTGTGCAGGTTGCTTGAGAAGGATGCAGTTTTCAAATTTGATGATGCCTGTCTGAAGGCATTCGAGGAGCTAAAAGGAAAGCGTGTGACTGCACCTATCATCATTACTCCTGATTGGAAGCTCGGGTCGTCGGGATGGGTAAAAAAAAAATACTATATAGTGTAAACCCGTCTCAGACACACGAAGTTTCGCGCGAAGTATAAACTTCGCGCGTTTTGGACGGGTTTACACTATATAGTATATTGTTTTATAGTATAATTCAATAAATCAATTATAAGTTAGAAAAGTAGCATGATCGCTAGCAAGTCCATGACCCTGGAATATATTTGTCCAAATTGTTATAAAAGTATTGTGTAGTTGTTGTAGCAACTTTGTCTTGAATTATTGTGCAATTATTAAGTATATTGTAAATTGGCTCTTTATATATTTCGTAATAATATAGCATGAATTGATAATTAAGTGAGTTAATATCAGTCGATAAGTTAATCAAAATTCCTCGTGGGAACGATACTCTACTTACTACTATATTACTTGTCGATCGCGTACACTTGCATGAGTGTTTTGGTCGCAACATTAATTACACTAACAATCCATCTAAATTGAGAAGCTTGAAAAATATCTATCAGGTTTTAAGAAGTATAAACGCTCTGAATAGTTTAGTAAAAATATATTCGGGTGATAATATATATATCAACTCATTGACAGTGCATAAATGAAAGAATTATGAAAAACAAATTATAAGGAAGTCGCAAAATTAGAGAATATAGGTGTATAAGATAAATAGGTTTCTTTATACTAGATGGAGTGTGGTTCTAATTGAAGAAAGATGAGTCAAGTTGGACGGGTTGGACTATGCCCATCTTAGCGCAAGTAAACTTTGGGCTAGGTTGGGCAATGATTACTTATTGATTCGGCCCATGCTAGCCTGCCCAAATTCAGCCCAACCCCCTCATTTGCCAACCTAGCAGTGTTATTAATCACCAAACCCAGAAAACATCAATTACGAAGAAAAGTTAGTAATCAAGGCAGCATAATTAGAAAAAAAAAAAAACAGATAGTAAATTAACGCTCTACCAACAATATCAGCATGATAGGAAATAACTTCACCTATTCTAGCAGCCTTCCAAAAGAAGCCTCGGAACCTGCCATATGTAGTATCTAATTAGGAAGCGAAAAGGAGAATACAAGATAAAACGTTCATCACCTCCAAACTGTAAAATGAGGCTATAGGAGTAAAGCTTATTGATTGGTCCACCATTCAGGATCAAGGTTGTAGCTCATAAAAAGCCAACAGAACATAGTAGATCCAATAAAAAATGCACTTCTATCATTTTCCAGAATATTGTAGCATTTATATTCTATAAGAAACATTAAATTATCAAAGAGAAATTTTTTGAGTGAAATGCCATTCAACCGAGTGAAACCACGGTTTTCACGAAAAGTATAACAGACTAAATCCAGGATCAGTTGATTCCGCACCATAATGCATATAAAAAAATAAAAAAAGGTAGCCATGAGCATAAAGCATCACGTATTCACGTAGGGCCAGGGAAAGGGCCGCACCCAAGGGGTGTAATGTAGACAACCTACTCTAATGCAAGCATTAGTAGTGTCCTTACCATAATGTATATACATAAAATAAAACAGAAAATAGGAAAAATGTGTCCTCACATGAAACAACAGTAGAAATGTTGAGCCTAAGTACATACATCATGTCAAAACCTACAACTCTTAAGTGGTTTTTTCGGAAATGAAGAAGTGAAAATGAGGGCCACAAATATTTTCTTGCATGTGAAATATCACAACAGCCTATCCCAAACATTGAAGGGGGTGTTCCGTAGAAATATTTTGTGCTGACATGTATGTGTACCTTTCACTACCACCTTCACTTCATGGCAGATTACCTGCATCCTTTACCGGTCTCTCCTGTCCCCTCCCACCACCCATATAATAATGGAGATTGGAGAAAGTGACAGAGGAGAAAGGAGGGAAGGTGGCTAAATGGTTGTTGAGGCCCACATGCATCCAGTTAGAGAACAAGGTTGCCAGTTCAAAGCAATAAAAGGAGCATAATCCAGTAAATGTACCAGAACAAGGAGATCTTCTCAAACCATAAATGCAAGGAATACACCACTACCACCACCAACAACAACAACTACGCCACAGTCCCAAACAACCATAAATCTAAAGTAAACAGAAAATGAAAGAACCAATATCATACAAGCGGAAGAAATGATGACGGCAGTACTATATGGATATCAAGGTTTAACATAGGTAAGATTGACATCAATAGCATATCCTGTCAACTGAACTATAGGCATCCACTACTTAATAACTTCTCAAGAAAATTGTAGTAAAAACTTCATGGAGACTTACCCAGTTCTCTGTTCAAGAAGAGCTGGAAAATGCATCTTCACGTAAGTGCATGTACAAATCCATAACAGCACTACCGTCAAAAAGGAATGGAAATTAAAGAGCGCTGACTGAAAATACCAATACAAAGTATTAGTGTCTATTTACACATCCAATAACATATGGAATTGAACAAACTTTCTCGATCCAAAGTTTCGCATTCCAATGCAACTCACCATATCTGAACTTTTCCTGTCTTAATCGGTTTTCGCTTCCACCAACTCTACAAAGTAAAGAAGCATCAGTTAGGTTCCCCTCACACAAAAGGGAATATAATGCAATTAAGAAAATGGTAGTAATTCCTCGTTATATTTTTGAATCATTCAGCACAACAACCTCATATTGATGAAACAAATTAATACAACAAGAAGCCAGTGAACAACTTTCCCACATTTGGGAAATACATATTTCAAAATTGAAGTGTTAACTACAAAATAAACAATGTAAGAAAAGCACAAATCAATAAGAATTACTCCTGTGAAATCACTAACATGTGCGAATAGACTCCAACAAAATTTCACACACTTTTGAACCTCCAAATTCAACCCAATTTTGTGTTCCAACCAATAATTCTCCTTATTAAAGAACTTCTCTTTTTCTCGAGGGAACAAACACATACCCAACTCTACATCATCCCATATATAGCAGTAATCAAAGTTTAGTGAGACAAAAAATTTTAAATTTCCCTTTATCCCATATCTTCGAGCATTATAAAACAAGAAATTATAACTGAACTTTTCTATGTAATAGCAAAGGAATAACCTTTCTTATCAGTTGGCCCTTTACAACCACTGTTGACTTTCAGCAATCGACTCTCCTTCAATGATAAAGTTGATAGCACAAATTCCTGCACTGTACGCTACAATGACAGCACAAAAAGTGCAAAGAGAATGAAGATCATGCGAACTTGCTATAAAAAGTTTAAATATATTTCACCGCAAAACATGTAATTAAACAGGAAAAAGGGGGGAAATCGATTGAAGAGGCGGATTACCTAAATCGAGAGAATCGCGGGAGTTTCAGATCACTCGACTTTGGAAACAATGGATGGAAAGAAAAAAATACCCTTTGTTTGGCTTTGATGGACAAAAAGTGGATGGAAATTTTGGGAGAGAATGACAAAAATGATCTCTTAAATTTGGGTGTAGGCTTAGAATGATCCTTTGAATATATGCTAGCTCTGATGATTATTGTAAATCTATGCTTTGGGACATTTTAAAAATTTGCATGATAATCAAAATATACCTTGGTTATTAGGTGGTGATTTTAATAAATTACTTCTTATAAAGAGAAATTTGGTGGTTTGCCAATTAAGAATAGTAAAATAAAAAAATTTGTGAATTGTTCAAGTTACTCTAAACTTGTGGACCTAGGCTTTCATGGTTGTAGGTTTATATGGACCAATAAATATAGAGGACATCATACAATATTAGAAAGACTTGACCCATTTTTGGCCAATTATTATTGGCTAATAATGTATCCTAAAGCTCAAGTTCATCATCTACCTAGAACACATTCGGACCACTGTCCAATTTTATTAAATATACAGCCTAATGCTAAAATTCATAATAAAATATTTCGTTTTGAAACTATGTGGACTACTCATCCTATGTTTCAAAATTTAGTACGTAATGTTTGGTCCGGCAATCATACTTTGCCTTACACTACAAAAATATTCCAACAAGCTGCTATACATTAGAATAAACATCATTTTGGAAATATTTTTCATGATAAAAGGAAAATTCTAGCTAGACTAGCATGTATTCAAGCTTCTATGCATTACCCTACTAGTAGGTTCTTACAAAATTTAGAATTGCAATACAATCGAATTTTATTATTAGAGGAAGATTTTTGGAAGTTACACGAGTTAATTGGTTAAATCAAGGAGATACTAATACTAAATTTTTCCACATGACTACTTTACATAGAGGAGAAGAAATCGAATTTTTAATCTTCGTGATATGGTAGGTAATTGGATTTCCAATCAAGAGGAGTTAGAAAAACATATTCTGGATTTTTATAAATCATTATTTACTACTGATCATCACACAACTCCTAATAAGTTTCCTGACCTTGTCAATTATACTATTAATATGCAAGATAAATAACTTATGAATATTCCTTGTTACTAGTCAAGAAATTAAGGATGCCCTCTTTAGTTTTCAACCTCATAAAGCTCCGGGACCTGATGCTTTACATCCTTTTTTCTACCAGAAATATTGAATGGAAGTGGGCAGTAAAGTCACTTCTTATTGTCGGGAAATTTTCCTCATAAAAATGATGCATGCGGAGCTTAATAAAACTTTTTTTATGTCTTATACCCAAAGTTCAACATCCTACTACAATTCATCAATATCGTCCAATTAGTTTATGTAATATTTTATATAAGTTAATTACAAAGATTGTTGCTAATAGATTAAAATTAGTCATTAATAAAATCATAGGTCCAACTCAATCTAGTTTTCAACCTCGTAAACGAGCTTCTGATAATGCAATCATAGTACAAAAAATATTAAATTATTTTAGACTTGGGATCCAAAAGTTATCTACTAAAAATGATGCTTTACATGCAGGTCTTGCTTGGAGAATATTCCATAATCCACATTCTATGTGGGCAAAAGTTCTTATTAACAAATATTTACACCAAATTCTTGCTCAACAAATTCAAGAACTTGGAACAATGTTATAAATGGCTGGAACCATTGTCAGAAGGGAATACAATAGAAAATTGGTAACGGGGAAACCATCAAGGTTTGGTATGATCTTTGGCTCAAACAGGGAACTACATTACGTTCCTTAATACAAGGCCCTTTATCTATACAAGATACTAAGTTAACCATTACACAAATGATGTCGTCTTTAGGGTGGAAAAAAAACTTACTATCTTTTGATTTAACTAATAGTATTACTCAATTAATCGATGTTGTTTATATTCCCTTTAATCATACAACACCAGACTATATTTACTGGGCTTTAACTAATTCAAGTAACTTTTCAATCAATTCAATTTTTAATTGCCTTAGTGCAGAAGATACCAACTCACAGGATACTAGTCTCTCAAATTTTAATTGGCTCTGGTCATTGCCAATATATCCTAAGTTAAAAGGATTTTTTTGGCTTATTAATCATAATAGGCTACCTTCAAATAGCTTCTTAACTCGGATTAACATTAAAGATGATCATATTTGCAAATTTTATCTGAAACAGGAGGAAACTTTTAAACACATTTTCTTAGAATGTGTTAATGTAAAGTGTTATTGGCACTGTTTAGGTTTAACACCTTTAGTTAATTATGCTAGCCAACAGAGTAACAGTTTTAATTGGCTACACTATCTTCTTTTTACTAATAAAATTGTACTTCCTTTCCATATTAGCCCTTTAACTTTTTTACCCTATAGTTTATGAAATATTTGGTTAACTCGTAATGATAATCTTTTTAATAACAAAAAACATGAAATTTCGTTTGATAAAATTACTAAACAAGCAGCGGAGTTCGTTTATTTAACTACTTTTCACCCTAAGAGCTTTAAGAAGCAAAGGGTTTGTAAAGACTGTAAATGGTATCCTCCTGTTCTTAATTACTACAAGCTCAATACGGATGGAGCTTTTACAAACTCCACAGCTGGTATGGGAGGGGTAATACGTAATTCCACGGGTGATTGGATTATAGGTTTTACTGGACCAGTACCTCACATATCTCATATTTTATCAGAATTATATGCATTAAAGCATGGTTTACAAATTGCCTATGAATATGATCTTAAACCTATACAAGTAGAGGTGGATGCACAAAATTTGCTTACTTTATTAAATTCTGGAAATATTGCTTTTTCTAATATTGTGGAGGATTGCAGGTTTTACCTCGACAGGTTAGATAAACCGGTGCTTAATCATGCGTACAGAGAACAAAATAGAGTAGCACATCACTTAGCTAAGGAAGGACATCAGTATGGGATAATTTGCAAGCCAACAATTTTTGTCAATGCTCCGGATTTTGTTATGCTACATTTTGTATATGATAAGGCTGGTTGTACTGATATTCAACCAAGTCGGTTGGCTACTAGTTTGATTAGTAATAGTACTCAGACTAATATAAATATAAGGGTGAATGTAAACGGATGTCATGATGATAATTCCAATAGGATGACCATGGCAACCATATATCCTAGTACTGCTTTGTATGCTAGTAACAACTCTGTACGCACTGTTTAAACATTATTATATATAAATTATCTTTTTCACCAAAAAAAAATGATCCTTTAAATATATTTATGAGCAATTTTGGTGCTTTAAATTTACCAAAAAGGGTTTTTTTGGCCTATATCCCATCAAATTCACGAAATTGCAACGCCAAAACTTCCACTAGACACTAAACATATTATTACAAAAATTTGTAAAATTGACCAAAATAACAAAAATTGAAGAAACTTCGATGTGAGTTCATGTTAATTTTGTTATATGAAGTAGTTTTTGTTGAATCTAACCATACAAAGTTTGTTAAATTTTTGACGTGGCACCTCAAAAGTGCTCACTTCTGGCAACCTATACTACTCAAGAGTATATTCAAAGGACCTTTTCCAACTTACCCTTAATCATAAAGGATTATTTTGTCATGTTCTCAAATTTTAGTTAAATTCTAATGTTTACTTAACAATTCTTTTATGGCGACATAAGATGCTGCATCCTCCTGTGAAACGGAATTCCCTAAAACAAAGATAGGCGGCAACTTCATTCTATCTCTTTTCGTTTTGTTTGAATTTTTACTCTAATTTTTAAGTGAAAGAGATTGGTCGAGTGGTCTCAATTGAAAATGTAATTGCACATATTTATAGATTGAATACTAAAGCCTGGATAACTTTTTCAATGAGGAGTTAGAAGGGCAAATTTTTTCAAGTATTTGGGACGAAGGTCTAGATTGAATTAACCTTTCTCCTACGACGACTTAGTTTGCTAGACCCAAACAAAAAATGAAATAACACGTAAATTAATCAGATTGTAGCCTCTTAATTTGGATATCTATTGTTTTTTTTTTCTAAAAAAAAATTGTCTAAGACCATCTATTTAGTTAACTCTTTCACTTGTTAATTATACTTTTATTTTACTATATCGAGAAAAAGATCATTTATGACATGCATTACTTGCGTCGGGCAATATTTTTACAATGACAATATATGGTTTTACAAAAACCATATTGAAATACAAACTTGCTTGATATTTTCAACAACTACTCAGTATAATCCTACAAGGTGGAGTCTAGGGAGGGTAATACGTATGAGGCTGTTTCCAGATCGACCCTCGGCTCAGGTAAAGGGGATAAAAACAAAGCATATAACTTTGTTTGATATTTCCGATTGAACTTTAAATTGTTGAAAGGTACTTCTAATTATATATTTGCATATAACTATACTAAAACAATATTAATAATTTAGATATGTCTTTGAACGCGAAACTCCTAAAAAACTTTTGTCTAGCCTTGAAAAAAGTAGTTCGGGAAGTAGAAATACTATGAAAAAAGTTGTCATGGATAAATTTGGCAACTTTAAAATAAGGAGTTAAGGAGCAAAACAACAATTTACTCACAAATAATATAGTGCGTATTTTATAGTATGCTTTTGTACGAGACCCTTTTTCTTTTTATTATTTATGGTAAAATTCAGTGTTGCGGTGATCATTGTTCTAAAATATGTTCAAACCAAAATTCATTAATTGAAGTGAACACCACTTTAACCTTACCAAAAATAATAATAATAATAATAATAATAATAATAACAATAAAGACAATTAGAATATAACCCTAATCTCATGAATTAAAAAAAAAAGTAAAAAAAAGATCTCCTCATTTTTGGGGACATGCGTCTATATTAAGGGTACATTGGCAATAAACGAAACCATCCTCATCTACACATTTTGCTTCACAAATTTGGAGAGGTCCGAATCGTTCAGTGCAAAAAGATTTGCATGTATTATCACTTCGATGATCTCTACATATTCCCTTGTAGCTCTCCGTACATGACTCTCCACAACGTCCTTGCGCTACACAAACTGCCGTACACACACAGAGACAGTTATATCGGTGTCAAATCATAAATACAGTCAACTTTTTCTATAATAATATGAATTATTTAAATATTTTTGTCTGCTATAGTACAATACTTATATAGTATAACATAACAGGAAAAATTGATTCCAAACAAAACTTGACGATAGTAAAATACTGTCATGAAAGTATATAAATACAATATTTTGGTATACACGAGTTAATTCGACTATCAGTATTATAAAAAAAAAAAAACAAATAACAATAACTACTAGGGTATTGTTGAAGTTTGGCAAAATGCCAAAGTCCCACATCGGTGGGTTAAGCATTTGGTTTAGAATTTTTCCCTATAAAAGAAGGCCTAATGTTTAGGATTTAAAAACACCTCTCATTTGCCTTCTTATCTTCTTAAGGCATTTGTATCTTCTCTCTTTAGTATTATTTCACTTGTATTTGGAGTGGAATAAAATATTGGTTATGTCCGAAGAGTAGGCAAAATTAGCCGAACCTCGTAAATTCTGGTGTTCTTTATATTGTTGCTTTATTGTCTTATTTATTATTTGGTGGCTGCCATAATTTTTGGTATAGTAGTTGTGACTTATTCACACTATATACATTTGGCTTCCGCAACAATTGGTATCAGAGCCAAGGTATTATCTCGTATGCTCTGTGGTTGCAGCGTAGTCTGATCTTCCACATCAGAAAAGATTTATCTTGGTAACTGAGTCAAGGTTCTTTCTCGGTATGCTCTGTGGTTGCAGCTTAGTCTGATCTTCCACATCAGAAAGGAAATAATCTTGATTTGTGTCGTTAGCTATTAAATAATATTTGTGTCAAAGATGGGAGACAATAAACAAGAAGAATCTACATCAAGTGTCAGCAATACGTCATCATTGGCATCTTCGCTTATGACAAGAATTGTGTCAAATGCGAAATTTGCGGTAGAAATTTTTGACGGGTCCGGACATTTTGGGATGTGGCAAGGCGAGGTTCTAGATGTCCTTTTTCAACAAGGGCTAGATCTTGCTATTGAAGAAAAGAGACCAGATGGTATTGGAGAAGAAGATTGGAGAATTATCAACCGTGTTGCTTGCGGTACCATCCGATCCTACCTTGCTAGAGAGCAGAAATATCCATACACAAAGGAAACTTCTGCAAGTAAATTATGGAAAGCACTGGAGGATAAATTTTTGAAGAAAAACAATCAAAATAAATTGTACATGAAGAAGAGACTGTTTCACTTCACCTATGTTCCTGGTACCACGATGAATGAACATATCACCAGTTTCAATAAGTTGGTCACGGATTTGCAAAATATGGATACAACTTATGATGATGGTGACTTGGCCTTGATGTTGTTGGCGTCACTTCCTGACGAGTACGAGCACCTTGAAACTACTCTACTCCATGGAAATGACGAAGTTTCTCTCAGAGAAGTTTGTTCGGCTTTGTACAGCTATGAACAAAGAAAGCGAGAAAAACAGAAGGGCGGAGAAGGAGAAGCATTGTTCGTGAGGGGTCGTCCTCAAAATCAAACGAGGACAAGGAAAGGAAGATCTAAGTCAAGATCTAAACCCAGCAAAGATGAATGTGCCTTTTGTCGAGAAAAGGGGCACTGGAAGAAAGACTGTCCGAAGTTGAATAATAAGGCCAAGCATAACAATGGAAAGGCCATTATGGATTCAAATGTAGTTGATTGTGATGATTCAGATTTCTCATTAGTTACAACTGATCCGTCAACGTCATCAGACATATGGTTGATGGACTCGGCTTGTAGCTATCATATGTGTCCCAACAGGGATTGGTTTGTGGACTTTCAAGAAGGAGAATATGGAGTCGTCCAAACAGCGGATAACAGCCCTCTTACCTCATATGGAATTGGTTCAATACGATTGAGGAACCATGATGGAATGATCAGAACATTAACAGATGTTCGATATGTACCGGGTTTGAAGAAAAATCTCATCTCTGTGGGAGCCCTGGAATCAAAAGGGTTCAAAATTATTGCAGAAAATGGAGTGATGAGAGTATGCTCCGGTGCACTAGTGGTAATGAAGGCTAATCGGAAGAACAATAACATGTACCGTTATCTCGGTAGTACAGTTATTGGGACAACGACAGTGACGTCCAGTGACAACAAAGAGGCAGAAGCAACCAGGCTGTGGCACATGCGCTTGGGACATGCTGGAGGAAAATCCTTGAAAACTCTATCAGATCAAGGATTGTTGAAAGGGGTAAAGGCTTGCAATTTGGAGTTTTGCGAGCGTCAAAGGGAAACAAACAAGGGTTAAATTTGGTACAACAATCCATAATACTAAAGGCATTTTGGATTATGTACACTCCGATATTTGGGGTCCTTCCAAAACACCTTCATTGGGTGGGAAGCACTATTTTATAACCTTTGTTGATGACTTTTCCCGAAGAGTATGGGTGTATACAATGAAGAGCAAAGATGAAGTGCTGGGAATTTTTCTCAAATGGAAGACGATGGTGGAGAATCAAACGGGCAGGAGGATCAAGTGTATTCGCACATACAATGGAGGTGAATACAAAAATGATCATTTCAATAAGGTCTGTGAAAATGATGGCATCGTCCGACACTTCACTGTGAGACATACACCACAACAGAATGGAGTGGCAGAACGCATGAACCGGACCTTGCTGGAGAAGGTACGGTGTATGTTGTCCAATGCTGGCTTGGGCAAAGAATTTTGGGCTGAGGCAATAACATATGCATGCCACCTCATTAATCGCTTACCATCCGCTGCTATTGATGGCAAGACACCATTTGAAAGATGGTATGAAAAGCCTGCTGTAGATTATGACTCTTTACACGTATTTGGCTCAACTGCATATTATCATGTGACAGAGTCAAAATTGGATCCAAGGGCAAAGAAGGCTATTTTTATGGGGATTACTTCTGGAGTCAAAGGATATCACTTATGGTGTCTTATGACAAAGAAAGTAATATTCAGCAGGGATGTTACCTTCGATGAATCTGCTATGGTAAACAAGGTAACAAACGAAGATACCAAACAAGATGATGGTGCTTCTAAGCAGGTGGAGTTTGAGGGAAAATTTATTTTTCCTACACAAGAAGTAGAGGAGGAAACAAATGAAGATTATCCTCTGGAAGGAGAGCCAGTAGAGGAGATTCCAACTCGGGAACCTCAACAACAACTTGAATTAATAGCAATCAGCAGGCCAAAAAGAAAAATTATGAAACCTGTTCGTTTTATAGAGACAGTTGCTTGTGCAACCGCAATTGTAGCTGATGATGTTCCTACCACTTATAAAGATGCAGTCCAAAGTTCAGAAGAAGATAAGTGGAGGATTGCCATGAATGATGAAATACAATCCCTTCATCAGAATCATACATGGAGATTGGCCAATCTCCCGAAGGAAAGAAAGCAATTGGGTGCAAATGGGTATTTGCAAAGAAGGAAGGATTTCCTAACCAAGTAGATGTTCGCTACAAAGCAAGATTGGTGGCCCAAGGATATGCTCAAAAGGAGGGAATTGATTACAATGAAATATTTTCTCCAGTTGTAAAACATTCCTCCATTCGAATTATGTTGGCTTTAGTAGCACAATTGGATTTGGAACTAGTTCAGATGGATGTAAAAACTGCGTTTTTACATGGAAACTTGGAGGAGGAAATCTACATGACTCAGCCAGAAGGATTCAAAGTTGCTGGAAAAGAAAATATGGTTTGCAAACTTGAAAAATCGTTGTACGGGTTGAAACAATCTTCTAGACAATGGTACAAACGATTTGACAAGTTTATGTTGCAGCAAGGGTACAAAAGAAGCAAATACGATCATTGTGTGTATTTGCGCAAGCTTAAAAATGGTTCCTTTATATATCTTCTCCTATATGTTGATGATATGTTGATAGCTTCCAAGAATTTGGAAGAAATTGATAAGTTGAAGATTCAACTGAAGAAGGAGTTCGAGATGAAGGATCTGGGTGAGGCGAAGAAAATTCTTGGCATGGAGATAATAAGAGATAGACGTTCAAAGAAACTCTGTTTATCTCAGAAAGAATATTTGAAGAGAGTACTACAACGTTTTGGCATAGATAACAAGACTAAGCCAGTTAGTACTCCACTTGCTCCCCATTTTAAGCTAAGTACTAATATGTCACCATTGGATGAAGCTGAACAAGAGTATATGTCAAAGGTACCATACGCAAATGCTGTTGGTAGCTTGATGTATGCAATGGTCTGTACGAGACCTGACATTTCACAAGTTGTTCGAGTTATTAGCAGATATATGCATAATCCGGGAAAGGAGCATCGGCAAGCTGTGAAGTGGATTCTACGGTATATTCATAATACCGTAGATGTCGGGTTAGTTTTTGAGCAGTAAGACAATCAGTCTGTAGTTGGATATTGTGACTCAGATTTTGCGGGTGATCTGGACAAACGAAGATCAACTACTGGTTATGTGTTTACTTTTGAAAAGGCACCAGTTAGTTGAAAGTATATTTTACAGTCAACAGTTGCTTTGTCTACAATAGAGACAGAATACATAGTTATTACAGAGGCCTCGAAGGAGGCAATTTGGCTTCAAGGATTGCTAAAGGAGCTTGGTGTTGAACAAAAAGGGTATCACAATTTTTTGTGATAGTCAAAGTGTTATTCAATTAGCGAAGAACCAAGTTTATCATGCAAGGACGAAGCACATTGATGTTCGGTATCACTTCGTACGAGAAATCATAGAAGAAGGTGGAGTTACGGTGAAGAAAATTCATACTACGGAGAATCCTGCTGATATGCTGACAAAGGTGGTGACAGCGATCAAATTTCAACATTGTTTGGATTTGATCAACGTTGTTGAACACTGACGATTGAAGATGAAGACACAACCACAATTTGTTATAGAGAGAAAATTGAAGATGTGGAATTTTGCCAAGGTGGAGATTTGTTGAAGTTTGGCAAAATGCCAAAGTCCCACATCGGTGGGTTAAGCATTTGGTTTAGAATTTTTCCCTATAAAAGAAGGCCTAATGTTTAGGATTTAAAAACACCTCTCATTTGCCTTCTTATCTTCTTAAGGCATTTGTATCTTCTCTCTTTAGTATTATTTCACTTGTATTTGGAGTGGAATAAAATATTGGTTGTGTCCGAAGAGTAGGCAAAATTAGCCGAACCTCGTAAATTCTGGTGTTCTTTATATTGTTGCTTTATTGTCTTATTTATTATTTGGTGGCTGTCATAATTTTTGGTATAGTAGTTGTGACTTATTCACACTATATACATTTGGCTTCCGCAACAGGTATAACATTTTATTGTAGAAAAAAAAAAAGAGAATACCTGTTACAATAGCAATAAGGACGACGAAGATCAAAAGGATTTTTGAGGACATTGCCATTTTTCAATCACAAAAACAAAGAGTAGTTACGTAATATTATTTGTGAGTTTTCTGTGTGTTCCCTCTGTCTTTATATACAAGTTAGAGTATCTTTCTTAAAATCCTAATATGGACACTTAATTAAAGATTTGACGGAATAGCGAAAGTCAAACTTAATTGTTACTCTTTTAGAATGTCAGTTAATTTCTTACGAAAATATTCTAACAAAATATTGAGAGACATCTAACTATAAATAGAAAGTAAATACAAATTAAATTTATTGAGATAATTTTTTACAGAAAATTATTAAATAGTGATTGGACAGAATATGTGCTAGATCCTAATTCCTAAATTAGCTCCCCAAACGGAGTAGTTTTTCATCAACCAAATCATGGTCTTATTTTTTTTTTTCTTTATGTGTCCATAGAGAACTTTTACCGAGTGATTATGTTGTGAAATAATTATTCACGTAATTGTAATATACCATTTTTCAATTAAAAGGCTAGAAAGTTATATTATTAACATAATCTTATAAAGTTATATTTTTATCATACTTAATTTATAAAGTTATATTGTAACCATAATAAAATTTAACAGTTAACACATTCCATAGAATTTTCAGTTGTACTCGTTTCACATTTCTTTATCCTCCTTTAGAGAGAAAAATGAAGAAATTTCTTAATATCCTAAGAAATTATTGTTTACCATTTTGTGTAAACTATGTGACAAATAAATTATACTTTAATTCAATAAGAGTGTTACTATTCTTTTTCCTTATTGAGTTTGATTATTTAAACCAGCCTTTTCGGACAATATGTTTCCTTTATTGTTAAAGACTTCTTCTTAATTATACTCCTTTTTTTGTCAGCGAGTACTATAGTAAAACTTAATTACTTGATTTTTAATTAACTTCTTAAAAGAAGAAAAACAATGATGCAGATTACACGATGTGTTAGTCATAGGGGAGGAGGGGATTTGCAGCTGAAAAGAACATTCAATCATCAACAAGAGAGATGATTTAACTTATAAAAAAGATTTTACGTGCACGATCTATGTGTTTTAAGTATACTATGTGAATTAGTACGAATTTCTTGATATCACACAAATATTATTAAAATATGTCAACTGCTAGTTTTAGGTCCCAAAAATTTGAGTAGAGCTGTCAATATGGGTATGATCGGGTTAGCCCAGCACACCTTACGTGGGCTTCGGTAATTGACGGGCTGGGTTGGGCTAGCCCATCATTTTGATGGGCCTTATAATGGTCAGCTCGCCCGAGCCCTATGTGGGTCATGGGCCCCCACGGGCCGCCCATCATTTAAAAAAATATAACTTTATATTTTTTCTTCAAGTTATATCCTTAAAAAAGATAATTATTTAAAAGTTAAAAAATATCTTGTTGGAAATAATTCACTAAACTTAATAACTTTTTATATTGTTCCAATATATCAAATAAATACTAAAAAAAGTAAAAGGCAAGACTATATTTCATTCACTAAAAGTTAAAACTTAATACAAACTATTCAAGCAAGCGTTCATGATGCTTATGAGATATCCAACACATCACCTTCATCAAACACATTTGAATCCGCTTGTGGCAAAGTTGTCTTAACATCTTCATTTTCATCTACAATTCATATGCAATATTAATTAATTAAATATTAAAAATAATTAAATTTTAGAAATAAATAAAATAATTAATTAAATATTAAAAATAATATTTAAATTCACATTAAAAAGAATATTACTAGTTTGGGTTTGGAAATACCTGTGTAGCCAATTTCGAGTAGTAATAAGTGTTTGGACATTTTCATAATAAATGCAACTTCTGTACTTTGTAAAAACACGCCACCAATGCTAAGTGTTGATTCTGATGCTATAATGGTAATAAGAATACTAAGTATATCACGCACCATCATTGAAAGATCGGGATATTTTCTAGAATGGTCCTTCCAATACAAGACAACATCCATCTCTTGAAACCTCTCAAGATCACGTTTTGGTTCCTCTTAGTAAAGATCCAATTTTGACATTTCATCTCTAAAGGCAGTATACTTTTATTTTTATATATTTGAAATAAATATTTTATTAGGTCCACGGGCCGGCACGGCCCAGCCTCAGTCAAGCCTCACGGGCCACGGGCTTTCTCTGGCTGGGCTTAAAAGCCTCGTTTTTAAATGAGCTCCAAATATTCTAGCCTACCCCTATTAAATTACGGGTTGGGCTGGACTAGCCCAACAGGCCAAGCCCATATTGATGGCTCTAAATTTGAGGCCTAAAAAATAAAAAGAGTTAATACCCACAAACCCACCTAAACTATACCATTTTTGTTAGTTTACTACCTAAACTGTCGAGTGTCCCCGAAAACCCCCAGAACTATATCACCCTTCATATAAAAAACCCCACGTCGCTTATGTGACACTTTGTTTGCAATCACTTCCTCAAAAGCGTGTGAAGCTTGAAAATTAGCAGATTTGGAGCCCACCTGACAGCATGAATAACGGCTAATTAGCCCTTTTTTTTTAAAAAAAAAACTTATATTTTATCCCTTTTTCTGTAAATTATACCATCTTCTCCATTATTTTACCTTTCTTCACCCTTTTGATCACTTTAAATCTTAATTCATTTGAAATTCTCTCTCTGTTTATTGAGTTTATATTTTATCTTACGCATTTTATCCATCCTTCATTGTTAACCAAATTAATTTGAAAGAAGAACACCCATTGTAAAAGAGTCATGAGGTTTAATGTGTTTTGTGGTTGTGGACAACCTGCTTCTTTCAGAACATCAACAGCAAATGCTAACCGAGGAAGACGTTTTTTTGGATGCAATGTAACGACCCAACCGGTCGTTTTGAGATACGGCGCGTCATTCAGCAGTTTGAGGCAATGAGTAACTTCATCTCAAGTATATTGACTTGTGTGTATGGTCAGAATTAAAATTCAAGAAGTTTGGAGTCAAATTTAAAT
>JASVEL010005997.1:0-41309 GCA_032618575.1 Nicotiana noctiflora | reverse complement strand
ATAGATAAGGATCAATAAAGAAAGGGTACTGAGGGCAGTGAAATTGCAAAATATTTTTATAGTTTTGTCAATTCCATTGAAATACTCGTATTTTTTACTAACTTCTTGATTTGAGATTTGTATCATTCAACTTGTGTAGGTTCTTCATTATTTGGAAACACTGCGGCCATATCAGTTGTTGGAACAAATGGTTTCTACTGCTTTTAGAGCAACAGCTGACACACTAAATAAAACGTCATTTGGAGGTCTAAAGTAGATGACCACCAGAATTGAACAACTTTACCTCACCATGTCAACGACTCTCAGATGCTTGCAAAGTACATTTGTTGGTCCAGTATGTTATTGCGTTATAAGTAAATTTTTACGAGCTCTTCATAGGTTGGCCTTTTTTTTTTGTATGCAGCAAATAACCTTTCTGTTGATGCTGAAGATAATAAAGACCTGAAGCGGCTCTGTACAACTTTTGCACATGTCGAGAATTTGATAACACTTGCTGCATCTCTTCATCGCAAGTTCATGCAAGCACCACGTTTATCAGAATCAATCTTCAATGACTACGATAACTTCCATGCACCAAAACTTGGAACAGTCTCAATTGGTCGGGATGTGCAAAAGGTACGATTCTTTGCTCTTGTTCTGTCTCTTTTGCTATTTCAAGAATATTTTCCCGAATGCTATTCCAAGAATGAAAGTAATATCTTGGTCAAGAATTATTAACGCTACTCGCAACATTAACTTAACGCTTTGCCACTCACTTTAGCCTTTGTGGCTGAATATGTCACCAGGCTAAATGACATGTGCATCTATCTCTTGCTTTCTCATTTTATATGCGTGCAACTTTTGTTATGTCAGGTTTTCAATAGTGAACAAGAAGTTAGGCTAGGAGAGAGAGAAGTAATTGCAAGCATGTTCACCCCACCTACTGCAAATCAATCATGGAGGAAAGTATTAAGCATGGGAAATCTTCTCAATGGCCATGAACCAGCATCGAGAGAGATCATATTTACCAAATGCGATCACATTTGCCAAAATTACCATGTTGGTCATGTTCCGAAGGGTTATCAACAAGAATTTGAAACATACAGAATGTACGTATGCGGAACCTCAAATGATCTGGGTGTGGCACTAGCAGTTACCTCTTGTGACTAGTTTTGTCATCACAGGAATCAGGTAAATTTATTGTCATTTCTCTTGGTAGTACATATTTACCAATTCTTTTATTGGTGTTCCATTGACATGCCATGCTTTTAAATTTTTTAATTTATTTGAAATAGGCTCTTGATTATCACATCTTTTCATCCTTTCCTTAACCTAAGGAGTTTTTTATTTTTTATTTTTGCCGTGTTGTTTTTCTTCAATTTTCTTGCAAATGGCATGTCGCAATAAGTTACCATACTATTTTTTTTTTCCAGTACTATGCAAAGGGTTCTTTATACAAATAGCCTGTTGGATTCACTATTTATTTTTTTAGCTGATGATTATATATATATATATATATATATATATATATATATATATATATATATATATATATATATATATATATATATACTAGATGATGCGTCCGTGCGATGCACGAGCCCAATTGTTGTTTCTTTTTTTTTTCTTTTTTTTTCATCTTTTTAATATTTCTTGGTGTATTGTCAATTACACACTTTATACGTCTTTAGGGAAAGAAGAAATGGAATAGGCTTTTCTATAATAACGTATAGAACAACGATTATATGTATTGTTATTTATCTTTTGCATTATGTGCATTTTAACTTTTCTGAAATCGTATTACTATACCAACCACTTTGAAACACTTGTCGAATTTAATGCTTTATTATACATTGATTAGATAATAATTCAAGTAGAATTTAAATTATTTCTACATAGGGCCTCTTTTATTTTAATATATTTTTTTACATCACTAAGCCTTAAGTTAATTATTATTAGATAGTAATTAAAAAGTTAGTTGAGAAATAATTTGTCATATATTTTTTTGATTTTTTAAATTGAATGATATATAGTTTTATTCTTTTAGTATTTTCAGTGTGTTAATGCATTATCTTTTTCTTTTTTACTAATCATAAGTTAAATATTAATATTATTCCCAAATAGTTGATGAAAATGTATTTTTTGGTTCTTTTAAATAATAATCGTGATTTTAATTATTAAGAATTTTAACAAGAAACTTTGTGATTTGTTCTATTGGAATGACATAATATTTTTTTCTAGTTTTATTCGATATGATTGAGATACTATTTAGGATATTAATGCAATCATCATCACAATAGTAATATTTGTTGAGACTATTTTAAAAATATTAATTTTATATTTATCTATTTTAAAATTTTTATAATATTGAATTCTAATTGAATAGAGTATGTACTCAACTAACTTCGATCATAGAGGGAGAAGTATAATATTGTATGACGATACTTCTCATACTTCTTAATATATAACAATTTTTAAAAGATAATAATTTCCTTACTTTATCCCGGGCCCAACAATTATGTAGTGTTGTTGTTAACGTGATTTATTTAATTTTTAAGAAATTCTTAAGGGGCTTTTCACAAATTAGTTGTCTTCATTTTTACTTCAGATATTCTGAACTCATATTTTTAGAGAGGGGATAATTATTATAATTTTTTATATTTTATAATCAAAAAGGGAACTTGAAACTATATTTTATTCTTAAATAAAAAAAATTTCCGAATTTTATGAAGTATTCCAATTGAAATTTGTATAAAATGATGTCAATTGATAATGATATAATAACATTTGAATGTAAATCTACATATAGTATCATTAATTTTTTTTAATGAAATCTTCTTTACTGAAATAGTTAATAAATAAAATGATATTTCTTAAGAAAATAATAGAATTGTCACATATAAATGTATGTGACCTTAGTATTTTTAATCGGGCGAACATTTGAATTATAAATTATCAAAAAATAATTATTCTAATTTAAAGTACTTGTTGAAAAAAATAATAATAACAATCAAGTAATGAATTTAATAAAAAATAGTAAATGTTGAATGGAAAGTGGGATCCACCTAAAGAATTTAATAGCTTATGGACACGTTAGTTTTGGTTTTTTCGGTTATTAAGAACCCACAATAAAACTTTTGAGCCTAGTATACAAACAAACAATGCACTAATATATTTAAAATGACTATTATGCCCTTTGACATTTGTTATCATGCGTATGCCTTCCCCAGCTTGCCTCCAGTGGATTGAGCACTAAGTACTAATATCACCACTAGGAAGTTGGGCCAGAAGAAGGACCTACTTTCAGTAGTGTTTCATGCACCTTTGTACCATCCACGATCATGTGTGCAACTATTCCTTTTGTGAGTACCTGTGTGGGTTTGTTGCTGCAATTGTATGTTTGTAGTTATTTTGGATTACTTCCTGTGTATCTGAGGTGTGACCCTCCTCTTTATCATCTAGTCCAAACTCTTCATGTGTTGTTACATTAGGTAGCCACCAGTGACTACATATGAAGTAACACCTGGCATCATATTGCCCTTCTTTTTTCTTATGTATCTACATATATGTGATTTCCTCTCAGTGGAATGAGTGAATAACACTAATACCACTGAGATTCCATCATAGAATATGCCATATACACCGAAAACTCACTATATGCCTGGCTCCCTGTATCTACCTCTGTCAAGGTGATCTGTACCTCAATGTTCCAGTCTTCTGATCCAAAATTCTAATACCACTAGTGTATAGTTGTGTCCAGCCTATTCCCGTGTTCCCAATTTGATGCACTGCTCTTGTGTATGCCAGAGTGAATATTGCCTATACTACCTGGAGCATTGCGCTCTATTTGACTTGTAATCTTTTATCTCTCAAATGTGCTGCTTCTTATACTGAAACTTGAAGAATTGGATGGTCTCTTCGCCTTCATACTTTTGCTTCTCGTATTACCTCCTTCAAGGAAATGAGAACTTGGTGTTAATACCACTCAATGAATTCATATAATAAGAGAAGGCATGAAAACAGTAACTTTTCTTGCAAAAAAGAAAAAAATAGTACAAATTGTGCTGCACATATCCTCCTCCCTAAAGATTTGGATATGCAGCTCCATAATATGAACAAGTAACTAAAAGAAAGTTTGAAGAAAATTCTTTTAAATCTTGCTTCAAGGTAGTATTTTTCCTTGTCCTCCTTAGCTCCCAAGAGTCTTCAATGGTCTTTTCTCTTGAATGAATAGTATATTCCCCACTCCTTACAAAAAATCTGATCTCCTTCACATAATGGAACTTTCTCATTTTGATTGTTTAGTGGATTCATCTCTGTCACGACCCTAGTTCACCAATCATGAACATGTTATGACGGCACCCAGTCTTCGCGACTAGGTAAGCCTAACACGATGCTGAATATACAATTTCATGAAACAAGAGTGTCACGACCCCAAATCCGGTCATGATGGCGCCCAGCACATTGCTAAGCCAGCCCCTGACCAATCCATATCAACCACGGAGCTAGAAGCTCTCTTTAACCCATTTAAACAAATTAATTCAAGAAATAACAGCGATACATGTAACGAAAACGGGGAACCAAGTCCCATAATACATCAACTCCCATAGACCAAGGGTCAAGAGTCATGAGCCTCTACTGAACATGAGTGTATAAGGGTTTACAAAATACCAAGTGCGGAAAGAAATGTCAATACAAAATCCAAAGACAGGAGGAAGGGATGTCGGGTCCTGCGGACTCTGCAGCTACCTCGAATATCCACAAACGTCGCCTCGCACAGCTACTGGATCACTGCTGAGAGGTACCTGGATCCGCACACAAGGTGCAGGGAGTAAAATGAGTACTGCCAGACTCAGGTGGTAATAAACAAGGGTAAGACAGCGCAGATAAGAAATCCGCAATAAAGCACTATGTAAAGCTATAATCAGCTACCTTGTCATAGAATCAATCTTCACTGTACCTGTTCCAACAATTACCAATAAATAGCATAACAGCTAGCGGATGTAGCTAAATGCAATGCAATGCATGATATGACCGCTACGGCGTGTAGCCCGACTCCAATTTTGGGTACCCGTGCTCACCGTGGGGGTTCAGACTCCGGAGGGGCTCCTACAGGCCCAAGCACATCTCATAGAGATATTCCTGCGGCGTGCGGTCCGATCCAACATATATCCTGCTGCGGCGCGCAGCCCGATCCACTACTAGTCGGCTAATATGCAGATACAGCCTCGCAGGCTCAAAGATAGTTTTTGAAAACTCTTTTATCATTTTTCAGTTGGAAAACAGTAATGTCAAGTTCCAGAGATTGGAATTGGCATAATAACAAAAATAGCTGCGGACTAGTAGTAAACTAGCATGTCTATATGATAAGACAATGATAACGATCCTCGGGGGATCAAATAACTGGCTCATGGCCCACATGTATACTCAACCGCCCAAGAAGGGGGTTCAACGGCTCAAGAGTGGCCATTAACACAATATATATATATATGCAACCATCCGAGAAGGAGGTTCGACGGCTCAAGAAATAGCCTAATATCATAATACAGTATCAACAAGTCGGACTATGTCATAGTCCCCAATCACAATCGACCCCGCACTCACAAGAGAGTACGTGTCTCGCCGCGATACAGCGTCACAAAGTGGTATACCGGGGTTTCGAACCCGCTGGTCATCACCCACATATATTACTCACCTCAATACGGCGCGACGACTACTCCGCAATGCCCTTGCCACGAGAATCAAGCTCCGCACGCGTAGAATCTGATCAAATACAGTAAAAATACAACAATTTAGGCCAATGGGACGACACCCAATCAATACAACTCAATTTACATCAAAATTCCCAAAGTTGTCAAAACCCGAGCCCCGGGCCCACATTCCGAAAATTTACGAAATTCACATTTCTGGAACCCTCGTCTCAATACGAGTCTAAGCATATCAATTTTACCAAATTCGGACTCCATTTGCCCATTCAAAACCTTGATTTTCTAAAGTCCAAGACTAGGGCAAAATCCTCCATAAATTACCCCAAATTCCTCCATTTTCATGATATAATTGCGTAATATTATCAATACTAATCATAATATGAGTTCATAGTTGATTACCTGATGATTTCCCTTGATTTTCTCCTCAAAATCGCCCAAAATCGCCCTTAAGCCGAGACCCCCAAATGTTAAAATGTTTCTGAAATTTTCTAACTTCTGATACACTTACTTACAGCGATTTTCGCTTCTGCGGAAGAATTTCCGCTCCTACGCATCCGCTTCTGCGGAGATTCGATCGCACCTGCGGATATTTCCGCTTCTGCGACTAGGCGTCCGCCTCTGCGGACTCGCCTAAGCGGCTTCCCTTCCGCTTCTGCGATCCCTCACCCCACAGCCCCTGGCCGCTTCTGCGGCTCACTTTTACGCTCCAGCGGTTCCGCTTCAGCGGACAATGTTCCGCTTCTGCGGTCCTCAGCGCTTCTGCGCTCCCCGTCCGCTTCAGCGCACCCGCTCCTGCGCCCAAAATTCCGCAGGAGCGGAAACAACAGAAGCAATGCACTAGTTTCTGCAATTTTCCATATTTTCCCCCGATTAACCATCCGAAAACACCCCGAGGCCCCCCGGACCTCATTCAAACACACCAACACATCCTAATTCCTTATTCGAACTTATTCCAATCATAAAAACACCATCCTAAACATCAAAATCACCAATTAACCACGGATTCAAAGCCTAAATTCCTTAAAACATTCCAAATTACACATTCAATCAAAAACCCGACCAAACGACGTCCGAATGACCTGAAATTTTGCAGGCACATCCAAAATCACCTAACGAAGCTACTGCAACTGTCGGAATTCCATTCCGACTCCCGGATCAAAATCTCACCTACCGTTCGGATTTCGTCAAAATTCAACCTTAGCCAATTCAAGCCTATTTCTACACCGGGCCTCCAAATTCAATTCCGATCGCTCCCCTAAGTCACAAATCACCTTCCGGAACTAACCGAATCATCAGAATCCGATTCCGATCCCTATAACCAAATAGTCAACTCCGGGTTGACTTTCCTTATTCAAGTTTCTTTCACAAAGGCTATATGCCTCATTTTCAATCCAAATCACTCCTAAATCACCCGATAGACCCTAACACTGATAATAAAGCATAAAACATACAATTTCAACATAACGGGGTGGTAATTCCCGTAACGACGGGCCGGGTCGTTACATTCTCCCCAACTTAAACAAACGCTCGTCCTCGAGCGTACCAGAGTGGTACTAGAAGCAACTCAATAGCTGAATGACCTTACCAAGCATATATTCGGGCGATCATACGTCACCCTATCTCACGCAAGTCCGAAAACACCATATAGTCAAAATTTCACAGCCCATCTGAACCATAAATCACATTGTACTTTCTGAAATCATATACCAATTGCTAATCCCATTCCTGTACTCGGGATACACTAGAATCCACTGCAATAAGCCATACTCACCACTCCGGGTGAGATCATATGATGTATCAAACAACCCAATCACTCGAGACGATAGTCTCTAATCACAACAACTGGCCACAATCACCAAATACTAGCTGAAAACCTCTTTCATTAGATAGAGTCTTATTCCAACACCTCCATATCATGCCCACGGCAACCAGACACGCGATATATCGAACCCATCTCTCAGGTCAACCATTCATGAATCCATTTCACTTTTAACTGATACCACAACAGATTTTGGACCCAAATCTCGGTATTACCTTTCTAACCAACTAAAATCACATATACTCACATTCATTATTGGCTCCAACGACCATTTCGATTATAACACATCGCACTGGTGATAAGACACCTCAACACCGGCCTAAGCCACGACGAGCACAACATAGGCTCCAATAGAAACGTCTGCACACACTCGAATCATGACAGCTCAAATCATGACAACTGTCTCCAACAAATAGAGCTGCAATTTAATCCCTCTATGTCATCATAATATAGAACTGAGATCGCGTCTCGTATTATAGAAATAAAGTACCTGAATCCTCCTCGAGAGGTCATAACATCACGTGGCCTTGCCACGATTCGTGATTCTATCCAAACACTATTACTCATGAAACACCTCAAGTTACCAAGCTCAAAAAGGTCATCCACGCACAGATCTAGGTCTGAACCCAAGCAATCAACCTCATCCACGGTGAAACAATTAATGTATGCTATCACATCCTGAAAGGACACAACCGATGTGCCATTCGCCAAGCGATACTCAATACGGACTTTTCCTCAGAAGCGAGGAAGTATTGTATACCAGGTAACATATAACTAACTATATTTTCACAATATTCCGTTGCGGCGTGCAACCCGCTCCAATGACATACCCGTGGCGGCGTGCCACCCGATCTAGATACCATACCCGTGGCGGCGTGCCACCCGATCCAAGTAACCCTCGTCAAATGAATACGCGTCGAGTCAAGTTGCTCATCATAATAAACATATATCGCCTCAAGTTTGGCCACATGAAACGCATCTGACAACGTTTCTCAATACTGGAACTGAATCAATGGTAGATACTTCTACACTAACATCCGCCACTAAGGTCCAACTGACAAAGCAATGCCTACCAGCCGTCCGCTGGTCCTGTGTACAACTACTCTGTTGGAGCATACTCTGATGTTCTCTGCTACGCAATTTGTGCCATTTTCCGACATAGCCCATATCACATTAGTCTAGACGACCTGGCTTATGTCAACCAGTCAGCAATCAAGTATCATAATCCGAATTCGTTTTATCAAGTCAAGAGAGAGCCTCTAAGGCTTCCGATTTCCAATAATCACAAAACGGTGTCGATGCACACGATATACAACTACTGCATAGGCGGATTAACGAGAATTTCAAGTCTCCTACACATATATAACATATGAATCACTATGCCCGATTCCGTATTTCACCGTACATATACATAACGCACATCAAGCGTCCATTCATACCACGACAGCCATTCAGAAATTTCATTATGCCATCAACGACTCAATTATTTTAGTCGATCCAACAAGAGAATACCACTCTACCATGGATATTATCGGTTTACATTACCTTGTCCCTTTGCACCATATACCCTGCCAAATTACTAGAATAGCAGTACCATTTTCTTAAATCACCAGCAGCTGTCCATAATTTAATTGACTTTCCATATATTATGAACTGATCTCAAAACCTAGAATATACCATTATCAACTTTCCATAACACATCGTGTATACCATATCACACTAAGACAACATGAAAATTCATATCCCTTTCCTCCGCCTCAACATTGGCGCACTCAACTAGTCAAGGACTTTCGTGATCCCATATAGAAGAAAACTCATTACACATTCCACGCTTCGCATATCGATAGGAATATACTCATCTTCAAACCATGATAAAACACATCACAAACTATTTCTTCCCATTCATTGCATAAGTTAAACTGCCAGGACTGAGTCCTTATACCCATATTATACTCATATCGGGTTACACGACTGCCAACACTCAAAAGCTTTATTGCACAATATCTGCAAGACTTCTTACTTCAACCACATACCAGGAATTAGTCGTATTCTTTATCATACCGCTTCGGTTTATTAACAAGTCATTCCATTTACCCAGTTTCCTTTCTGATTCATCTTTGATTTAATATTAGCCACTACTGTAGCACCATAACACATGAACTCATTCCACACGAGACTCGTACATAAGACCACACGATCTGAGACATATAGGCCACTGAATACTCTCTCAATATTTCCAGGAAGGATCACATCCTACAATACTTTATTTTGAAGAACCTCTTGCGATTTGAATTCGTTATCATTACCTTCCAATACGGATTACATAGAATCCCTTCATTCACATAATATAACACAAGTACCGATCTCTTCTAACGAAACCACCATCTTTAGCCACATGTACAATTTTGAGACACTGGCTGTTACAAGTAAAATCTTGAACACCGTAAACAATTCTCGGGCGTCAGTCATCCTTATTCAGTTGTAATTCAACTGTCTTATTGAACAGAACCACTCGTGCCTTATTAGAATTCTGACACTGCAGATCATGATTACATACAGATACTATTAGCTATCACTCTTTTCTATACACCAAGCATTCCTTACCAACCTCAGTTCAAAATACCCTAGTATTTCTTCACATCTACGAAGCACCATAACCTTTATCAGAATTTTTCCAACATACTTAGAGACAGAATCAACATAGCACACAATAGTGCAATCAGTTAATCAATAGCAACCTCCC
This sequence comes from Nicotiana noctiflora, assembly GCA_032618575.1. Classification (NCBI taxonomy): domain Eukaryota; kingdom Viridiplantae; phylum Streptophyta; class Magnoliopsida; order Solanales; family Solanaceae; genus Nicotiana; species Nicotiana noctiflora. Next base: position 31,060 of record JASVEL010005997.1, on the reverse strand, counting down.
CAACTTAGCTCGAAGCCATTCATCAAAGCACTTTCAACCACTCATATCGGTATTACTCAAGTGATGCCGAAATGTTAGTATGATATTAAACTCAAGTCATTTACAAGCTTCGGCGGAGATTCGAATCATCAGGAAATATTAACTCTTTTGCAATTCTTGCATTCATTCACACACAACAGTTATGCCCCCTCTTTAGGTGACAAAATCTTTTCTAAGTCCCGAATTTTCCAAAAATTTCGGCAGAGTTTCCTTTGTAAATTGGCCTATCCACCTGCCAGAGAATCACCAAACCATCCTAGATATACTTCCACAACTCAACAAGATATCACAATGTATTTCAACAACATTAAATCTCAATACTATACGAATCATATTATCACAATTTATACTTGAACTTGCGTTGTACCTGCTCGAATCATAACACATATCAAATACCTTTCAATTACACATGAGGATCAACCCACCTATTTTTCCTCAATCTAGTATTTCAGTACAACACCTTCTACCAGGATATACATAGCATAATCATTTCAGTCTTCCTGAGTTTAAACTTGTTCCGCTACAAATAAGGCATTATACCTTCCAATTACGAGATATGATAAATAGTCACCACGCCCATAACTCGGGGCTACACAACAGTTTAGGTAAGAGTCGAACAATTAACGACTCATCCATTAGTAAGCCTCCATAATACTCTACAGATCGGCACAAGGCCCCAAACATGGCTACTAGCCCAAGTACATAGATATAAGCCCGGTCTTAGTCACTTTACACAGTAATTTATCAATTGGGAAGGATCAAGTCCAAATCCCCAGTCACAATACCACCACGCTCGTCACATGACGCGTATTTCATCTCAGCACAGCACTGTATAGTGCAAAAATACGGAATTTCAAACCCTGAGTACATTATCTATTGCCACCACTCACAAAATCAGCACCTCAATGCTCAAGTCATGAACAAGGTCCAGCCTCAAGTCATCCCGACTGGCCCAACATGAACTCACAGAGATTATATCTCTTCCTCGTTCGGGGAAATCACAAGCCATAAGGCAATTACATTACTGAGCGCTCGATGCGTACACAGACGTGTGGAAGGAATTTCAAAAATTATCTCTCAAGCTGAATCAAGTGCGCACGATAAGAATTCCAAGAAACGTGAAGTGTTTCCTAAAGGTTCGCAGCCTCCCGAGGATAAGTACAGGCGTCCCCGAACCGATCCACAAGACTCTACCAACCGGCTCAAGACTCATGAGGCCTAGTAAACCTAGGCTCTGATACCAACTTGTCACGACCCCAAATTCGGTCATGATGGCGCCCAGCACATTGCTAAGCCAGCCTGACCAATCCATATCAACCACGGAGCTAGAAGCTCTCTTTAACCCATTTAAACAAATTAATTCAAGAAATAACAGCGATACATGTAACGAAAACGGGGAACCAAGTCCCATAATACATCAACTCCCATAGACCAAGGGTCAAGAGTCATGAGCCTCTACTGAACATGAGTGTATAAGGGTTTACAAAATACCAAGTGCGGAAAGAAATGTCAATACAAAATCCAAAGACAGTAGGAATGGATGTCGGGTCCTGCGGACTCTGCAGCTACCTCGAATATCCACAAACGTCGCCTCGCACAGCTACTGGATCACTGCTGAGAGGTACCTGGATCCGCACACAAGGTGCAGGGAGTAAAATGAGTACTGCCAGACTCAGTGGTAATAAACAAGGGTAAGACGCAGATAAGAAATCCGCAATAAAGCACTATGTAAAACTATAATCAGCTACCCTGTCATAGAATCAATATTCACTGTACCTGTTCCAACAATTACCAATAAATAGCATAACAGCTAGCAGATGTAGCTAAATGCAATGCAATGCATGATATGACCGCTACGGCGTGTAGCCCGACTCCAATTTTGGGTACCCGTGCTCACTGTGGGGGTTCAGACTCCGGAGGGGCTCCAACAGCCCAAGCACATCTCATAGAGATATTCCTGCGGCGTGCAGTCCGATCCAACATATATCCTGCTGCGGCGCGCAGCCCGATCCACTACTAGTCAGCTAATATGCAGATACAGCCTCGCAGGCTCAAAAATAGTTTTTGAAAACTCTTTTATCATTTTTCAGTTGGAAAACAATAATGTCAAGTTCCAGAGATTGGAATTGGCATAATAACAAAAATAGCTGCGGACTAGTAGTAAACTAGCATGTCTATATGATAAGACAATGATAACGATCCTCGCGGGATCCAATAACTGGCTCACGGCCCACATATATACTCAACCGCCCAAGAAGGGGGTTCAACGGCTCAAGAGTGGCCATTAACACAATATATATATATATGCAACCATCCGAGAAGGAGGTTCGACGGCTCAAGAAATAGCCTAATATCATAATACAGTATCAACAAGTCGGACTATGTCATAGTCCCCAATCACAATCGACCCCGCACTCACAAGAGAGTACGTGTCTCGCCGCGATACAGCGTCACAAAGTGGTATACCGGGGTTTCGAACCCGCTGGTCATCACCCACATATATTACTCACCTCAATACGGCGCGACGACTACTCCGCAATGCCCTTGCCACGAGAATCAAGCTCCGCACGCATAGAATCTGATCAAATACAGTAAAAATACAACAATTTAGGCCAATGGGACGACACCCAATCAATACAACTCAATTTACATCAAAATTTCCAAAGTTGTCAAAACCCGAGCCCCGGGCCCACATTCCGAAAATTTACGAAATTCACATTTCTGGAACCCTCGTCTCAATACGAGTCTAAGCATATCAATTTTACCAAATTCGGACTCCATTTGCCCATTCAAAACCTTGATTTTCTAAAGTCCAAGACTAGGGCAAAATCCTCCATAAATTACCCCAAATTCCTCCATTTTCATGATATAATTGCGTAATATTATCAATACTAATCATAATATGAGTTCATAGTTGATTACCTGATGATTTCCCTTGATTTTCTCCTCAAAATCGCCCAAAATCGCCTCTAAAGCCGAGACCCAAAATGTGTGAAATGTTCTGAAATTTTTCTAACTTCCGATACACTTACTTACAGCGATTTTCGCTTCTGCGGAAGAATTTCCGCTCCTACGCGTCCGCTTCTGCGGAGATTCGATCGCACCTGCGGATATTTCCGCTTCTGCGACTAGGCGTCCGCCTCTGCGGACTCGCCTAAGCGGCTTCCCTTCCGCTTCTGCGATCCCTCACCCCACAGCCCTTGGCCGCTTCTGCGGCTCACTTTTACGCTCCAGCGGTTCCGCTTCAGCGGACAATGTTCCGCTTCTGCGGTCCTCAGCGCTTCTGCGCTCCCCGTCCGCTTCAGCGCACCCGCTCCTGCGCCCATAATTCCGCAGGAGCGGAAACAACAGAAGCAATGCACTAGTTTCTGCAATTTTCCATATTTTCCCCCGATTAACCATCCGAAAACACCCCGAGGCCCCCGGGACCTCATTCAAACACACCAACACATCCTAATTCCTTATTCGAACTTATTCCAATCATAAAAACACCATCCTAAACATCAAAATCACCAATTAACCACGGATTTAAGCCTAAATTCCTTAAAACATTCCAAATTACACATTCAATCAAAAACCCGACCAAACGACGTCCGAATGACCTGAAATTTTGCAGGCACATCCAAAATCACCTAACAAAGCTATTGCAACTGTCGAAATTCCATTCCGACTCCCGGATCAAAATCTCACCTACCGTTCGGATTTCGTCAAAATTCAACCTTAGCCAATTCAAGCCTATTTCTACACCGGGCCTCCAAATTCAATTCCGATCGCTCCCCTAAGTCACAAATCACCTTCCGGAACTAACCGAATCATCAGAATCCGATTCCGATCCCTATAACCAAATAGTCAACTCCAGGTTGACTTTCCTTATTCAAGTTTCTTTCACAAAGGCTATATGCCTCATTTTCAATCCAAATCACTCCTAAATCACCCGATAGACCCTAACACTGATAATAAAGCATAAAACATACAATTTCAACATAACGGGGTGGTAATTCCCGTAACGACGGGCCGGGTCGTTACAAAGAGATAAAATAATAGTGGAATGATATAAAAGAAATGTAATAAGTACCGCTTGGCACATACACTTTGCCAAAACACACTAAATAGCATATTACCAAGACCCAGAATCCCGCGGGCAACACAGACTAAAAGAAGAGTACAATTGTGGCTCTATACATCAAGAATGTCTAAACAATGGGAATAAGGGAAAGTAACTGCTATCACTAATGAGAATAGAAGGAGACCTTCCGGATCCGCGGACGTAGCAGATCATACCTCAAGTCTCCGGAAGTGCTGCTAAATCACCTGAGATGAGCCTGGCATGATGTACCTGGATCTGCACAACAAAAGTGTGCAGAAGAATAGCATGAGTACACCACGGCGGTACTCAGTAAGTGCCAAGCCTAACCTCGATGGAGTAGTGACGAGGAAGATTAGGGCCCTACCGAGAGAAAATAACAGAATGATAATAACAATAATAAGCAGTTTAAATAAGAATGAGTCTGAAATAACAACAATAAAGTAATTACTGCAACCGTCTACGACTAAGCTAACAACAAGTAACCAACACCACATAACTCAAATCAGCAAGTCCAGGATCTACGGGAATTTAACCCGCAGTCCCTCTCTATATCCAACAACTCAGGATCTCCGGGAATTGAACCTGCAATCTCTACATCAGTATCTCTGGGTCTCCGGGAATCGAACCCGCAATGCGTACCTCAATATCTCAGGATCTCCGGGAATCGAACCCGCAGTCCGTATCTCAATAAACTCCATGTCTCCGGGAATTGAACCCGCAGCCCTTGGATCTCCGGGAATCGAACCCGCAGTCCACAAACACTACAACTCCGGTTCTTCGGGAATCGAACCCGCAGCCTTCGAATAGGTCGTCGATTCAACATTAGATAAAGGGGTAAAATCCCCGTCCCTTGTCTTTCTTAAGACCAGAAACAGAAAAGGAATTCCAAATAATTTGGTGGTCATGAATACGATGTAACAATGTCCTCTCAATTAACAAGTGAATACAAGAACCAAATGCAGCTCCAGCATGCTTTCAGTTAATTCACTTATCAGCATGTTGAGCCTTATAGGTAATCCACTAGATGATGCACCCGTGCGATGCACGGGCCCAATTGTTATTTTTTTTTCCTTTTTTTTTTATCTTTTTAATATTTTTTGGTCTATTGTTAATTACACACTTTATACGTCTTTAGGGAAAGAAGAAATAGAATAGGCTTTTCTATAATAACATATAGAACCATGATTACATGTATTGTTATTTATCTTTTGTATTATGTGCATTTTAAGTTTTCTAAAATCGTATTACTATACCAATCACTTTGAAATACTTGTCGAGTTTAATGCTTTATAATACAGTGATTAGATAATAATTCAAGTAGAATTTAAATTATTTTTACATAGGGCCTCTTTTATTTTAATATATTTTTTTACATCACTAAGCCTTAAATTAATTATTATTAAATAGTAATTAAAAAGTCAATTGAGAAATAATTCGTCATATATTTTTCTCATTTTTTAAATTGAATGATATATAGTTTTATTATTTTAGTATTTTCAGTGTGTTAATGCATTATCTTTTTCTTTTTTAGTAATCATAAGTTAAATATTAATATTATTCCCAATAGTTGATGAAAATGTATTTTTTGGTTCTTTTAAATAATAATTGTGATTTTAATTATTAAGAATTTTAACAAGAAACTTTGTGATTTGTTCTATAGGAATAACATAATATTTTTTTCTAGTTTCATTCAATATGATTGAGATACTATTTAGGGTATAATGCAATCATCATCACAATAGTAGTATTTGTTGAGACTATTTTAAAAATATTAATTGTATATGTATCTATTTTAAAATTTTTATAATATCGAATTCTAATTGAATAAAGTATGTACTCAACTAACTTCGATCATAGAGGGAGAAATTTAATACTGTATGACGATATATACTTTTCATACTTCTCAATATATAACGATTTTTAAAAGATAATAATTTCACAAATTAGTTGTCTTCATTTTTATTTCAGATATTCTCAACTCATATTTTTAAAGATTGGATAATTATTATAATTTTTAATATTCTATAATCAAAAAGGGAACTTAAAACTATATTTTATTCTTAAATAAATTTTTTTTTTGAATTTTATGAAGTATTCCAAATGAAATTTGTAAAAATGATATCAATTGATAAAATGAAATTTTCTTTACTGAAATAGTTAATAAATAAAATGATATTTCTTAAGAAAATAATAGAATTGTCATATATATATATATATGTATGTGACCTTGGTGGTTTTGGTTGAGGTCCCGGGGGGCTCGGGGGTGCTTCCGGGGGTCAAACGGATTTGTTGTCATGAGTTAATGAACATGTCAGATTTGCCGTCATGAGTGTTGCAGACGGTTGCTCTATGTGATCGGAATGGGTTTGGTGCAATCGCATAGAAGATTTGGGAGGAGGCTAAGATTTATTCAATGCAATCGTGGAATGGGTGATGCGATCGCATAGTTGTGGATGTTGGTTCTTTGCGATCGCATAGCGTATGGGCCAGGGGTCCCATGGTCCTATTTTTTTGTTCAATGCGATCGCGGATGTGGGAATGCGATCGCATAAGGTTGTTTGGTAAATCAGTGCGATCGCAAGGTAATGTGTGCGATCGCATAAGGTAAATTTGAAGGCTGAAAAGTTTGTTCTATGCGATCACAATAAGGGTGATGCGATCGCATAGAGTTATTTAATGGGCAAATAGAATAGTTATAAGATTTTCATCCGCAATGGTTCCTCCATTTTTACTCAAACTCAAGCTAGGGAACTCGATTTTGGGGGATTGTTTAGGGTTTTATAGAGGAAATTATTGGGTAACGATTTCTTACTCCCTTATGATTATTATTCACTAATCTAAACTCGAATTCTTCCTTTAACTTCGAATTTTGGGTGTAACTTCGGGTAAATTTCTTAGAACAAACTTTGATGATTTAAAGGGCAAACGAACTCTGATTTTGATAAATTTTATATGGCTAGACTCGTGAGAGTATGAGGGTACTGAAAACGTAAAGATATTTCGATTCTGAGCCGATGGCTGGAGGGGTATTTTGGTCATTTTATCCATTTTCGTGTCGTAGCTTTAATTTTAACAGTGTAATTAGTTACTTGCGATGTTATTTACACTATATATATATATATATATATATATATATATATATATATATATATATATATATATATATATATATATATATATATATATAATTGGTTTGAATAGATTTGGGCCACTCGGAGTCGGATACTCGTGGCAAGGACATTATTTCTTAGTGGTTTTGTACCGGGATTGAGGTAAGTGGTTTGTCTAACCTTGTGTGGGAGATCTTTTCCCCTAGGATATATTATATGTTAATTTAAATGCCTTGTATGCGAGGTGACGGGCGTGTACTTGTGCAAATTGTTGAAAAATCCACTTTACTTGAATTGCTCAATCAGTGTTATCTCTGTTATTTGATTGGTTTAATTGCAAGATTTATCGTGTGTTAGCTAGGGAAGCATGATTAGATAGGATTAACTATCTAAATGCCTACTTGTCTTAATTTAATTTCCTGGAACATGTTGAGACTAGATTTAATTGCTAACCGTAGCAGTGTATTTCATTTCTCTCTACGTATTCTCTTGTTTGATTGTGTTTGTGTTCTATGAACTGGGGGTTCGATTCCCGGAGATCCGGTGTTACTAATATAAAAGGACTGTGGGTTCAATTCCTGAAGATAAATCTTTCATCCGGAACTTGTTCGGCAAAAACTGTTCCAGAATAACCACCCGATGACTGGGAGTTATCTCTACTACGCACAACCTTATTTTTTTGGAACGTCTTCGACATTCACGTATATCTCCAGCATTGTGATTACAAGAAAATCACGATATTCGTTCGGAGTCCTAAAAAAATCACGCAAAGTTTCACTATCGCTGATGTTAAACTCCGAGTAAAAAGCAACCCCTTGCGGAGTGACGGAATACGGGTATCTTCTGGTTACTTTAAGTATCATACAACGTTTCCTCACACTCATTTTTTTTGCATAACAACGATATCAATGTATCATACTCCATTGCAATGGCAATTTAACATGACACTTAGCAGGTAAACTACAGCTCACGGAGTTATTCTCCATCACAACCTCACCACCCCAATATAATGAAACTCTTATCCTACGCTCTTCAGACATAATGGAAAAGCTAGAGAAATTTTACAGTAATAGACGTTTCAACAAGAGCAACAAGAGTTAAAAATATTTTGGAATGCATTTCTATGCGATTCTAACCTCTTTATATAGAAAATGGATAGACGGGAAGATTTTTTTTAAATGTATAGCGCCATACCCGTTGGCACTATACGCTTTTGAATTATTGTACCCTGGTATTATTGCTGGGGTCAGGGGAAAAAAAGATATAACGCCAGCTCACTTGGCGCTATACCAGATGTCACCTTGTAACGCCATGTCGGCTGGCGCTATATTAGATGTCAGCATAAAACGCCATCTCACCTGACGCTATATAGTTTCGGTGCAATTACCGTCACTATATAGCGCCAGGTGAGATGGCGTTATATATATTACAGTTTCTTTTTTTTCTACTTATTTGTATTTTTTGAGTCCAAAACAACAACATTTTAGTTCCGAATTGATCAAGATAGCATCTTACTACAGGTGTTTAAATTTGTAAACGTCCTTACTAAATTGCCCTATAATTATGTCATCATCCATCACTACACACTTTCCCATACAATAGATTTTGGTGCCTCACTTTGTACTCCCCACATGGACCCCAAGCCGGGACCCACCTAAATTATATCTCACCTCTGTATTTGATTCATAGAATGTAATCTTCTCTATACTGTTGCACGCTATATATATATATATATATATATATATATATATATATATATATCTGTGTGTGTGTGTGTGTGTGTGTGAATTATATGACTAATGCTTCTTTTAAATAAAAAATTTCGAATTGAGCTTTTGCAATAATCCTTCAAGTTGCGTAAAACTTTCATATATGCTCACTTTTGGGATCACCATTGAAGTTATACCCACATTGCACAAAATTTTATAAAGTGTATCCGCTCGAATTAGAATTAGTTTAATCTCTTTAATACAACTTTAGAAATCAAATGTATGAAGTTCTTTTATCTTTCAAATGTAACTTCAAAAATTCGAGTCTTCAGTAATTCAATCTATTAAATGTAACTTCAGATTTCGAATTTTAAGTTCTGAAATATAAACTTGTTTTTCGATTTTCAACAATTCAATACCCAAATCTACTCCAAATGAGCTCAAATTTGAAACATAACTTTGAAATATCATAAAGAACAAAACTCAATCGTCAAAATGTTGAAAAGACAACAAATTTAAATAACTCATTTTGCAACTAAGAAGAAGAAGAAACTGTAAGCATACAGAAGAAGAAATTAGCACTAAAGAAAAAGAGAAAAGTGTATGCATCTGAAATTATCTAAAAATTGAGTATCAATTAAACTTTTTTTTACAAGTAAGCATAAATCCAACAGGTGAAGCAAAATTGATGCCACATAAAATTTTGAAAAATTAAGCCAAATATTCGTTCTTCCAACCACTTAAACTAGAAATAGCCGATGGAGATATATAATTCAAATATTATATATGTAAGATTATGTATAATATATGTATATGGCTAGAAAAAATAAACAGTGAATATAATTGGCAATTTGTGTAAAGATCCCTAAAAGTTTTAGGGGGAAGTGCACAGTTAGCCACTAATAACAGATGTATTTAATTTTAAGTCACCGTTTAAAATATCTTTAGTCTTTAGCCACTGCTTTAATAAACTTTAACTGCCCGGACGAAAATACCCTTCTGCTCACGTCCTTAACTTCAGGACTACATGTCCTTAATTTTCGAACTTGGAACTCTAAGTTCAGGGCAGGACTACATGTCCTTAACTTTTGAACTTAAAACTCAAACTTCAAGACTTCAGGATAACATGTCCTTAACTTTTGAACTTGAAACTCTAAGTTCAGGACTTCAAGGCTACATGTCCTTTAACTTTTAAACTTGGAACTCAGACTTCAAGACCAAGCGTCCTTAACTTTTGAACTTGTAAGTCAAAGTTAAGGACTGCTTGTCCTTAACTTAACTTTTGAACGTGTAACTGTAAGTTTAGGACTTATTGTCCTTAAAATGACAGTAGAACAATAAGATCAAAGGAAGAGATGGACCATATATCTCAGTCCTTTTAACATGAAAACACATAGTCAAACGAAGATATCTAGTGTAGATACGTAAACACCACAATTGATGCGGTCACTCACCTGCATTAAATCATATTAGGCAAGACACCATGGGTATAAACCTACATATTTCCTGGTTTACGCAAGTAAAGCCCAAGAGTAAGTTAATGTTGGATCTGGACGTGCAAAATTTTTAGGTTTCTCTGTGTAATGCAACAGTTCTTGGTATTAGGGTCGACAACCAGTTCTCCAAATTCACTGTTTCCGTTTGAAAAGGCAAGGGTAACAACGTCCTTTCATATTAATTTTAATAAACTAGTGATTACTTTTGCTCAACATTAAAAATGCTGGATAAAAATTAAATATCACTTTAAATAATGGCTACCCCATACAATTTTTACAAAATTTTACCTTTGACTATGATTGTTAGGCCCCGGCATAGCTCGGGCTAATTTTAACTAGTGGAAAAGAGAAATGAGAACGTTTTTGGTGAAAAAAAAGTCAATAAGCCGAAAGGACAAGAAGCCACATCGACCTGGTCCTGGATCTTGCCTGCCAAGTGGAAAACCGTCTGATTGGTTGAAACATAAAGGAAACTTTAGCTGGCGTTTGACCATAGATGCAAAATTTATTTTGAAAAATCTGATTTAGGTGAACTTTAGTTTGAAGATGAAAATTTATTTGGACATACGATTTCAAAATATATTTTTTAACTTTATTTTAGGAAAACATGTACATAATTCCCAAGTTTTGGAAATTTGGTCCAAAATCAGCTCCATAGCATTTTTAGGGATTAGAAATTTGGGATTTGGCCAAAATATGAGCAAAATTTATGGCCAAACATGAGATTTGAAAATAAATTTCAAATTTAATTTGGGAAAACTTATGGCCAAATAGGGCCTTATTCTTGTTTATTCTTTATGACGTCTTCGTTGAAGGGTGTTTGATGATTAGATAGAAAAATGAATGAACAATGATAGATAATTAAAGATGTAAAATCAACAGCCGGCATCCATTTATATATATATATATATATATATATATATATATATATAATCATCAGCTAAAAAAATAAATAGTGAATCCAACAGGCTATTTGTATAAAGAACCCTTTGCATAGTACTGGAAAAAAAATAGTATGGTAACTTATTGCGACATGCCATTTGCAAGAAAATTGAAGAAAAACAACCCGGCAAAAATAAAAAATAAAAAACTCCTTAGGTTAGGGAAAGGATGAAAAGATGTGATAATCAAGAGCCTATTTCAAATAAATTAAAAAATTTAAAAGCATGGCATGTCAATGGAACACCAATAAAAGAATGGGTAAATATGTACTACCAAGAGAAATGACAATAAATTTACCTGATTCCTGTGATGACAAAACTAGTCACAAGAGGTAACTGCTAGTGCCACACCCAGATCATTTGAGGTTCCGCATACGCCACACCCAGATCATTTGAGGTTCCGCATACGTACATTCTGTATGTTTTAAATTCTTGTTGATAACCCTTCGGAACATGACCAACATGGTAATTTTGGCAAAGGTGATCGCATTTGGTAAATATGATCTCTCTCGATGCTGGTTCATGGCCATTGAGAAGATTCCCCATGCTTAATACTTTCCTCCATGATTGATTTGCAGTAGGCGGGGTGAACATGCTTGCAATTACTTCTCTCTCTCCTAGCCTAACTTCTTGTTCACTATTGAAAACCTGACATAACAAAAGTTGCACGCATATAAAATGAGAAAGCAAGAGATAGATGCACAGGTCATTTAGCCTGGTTTTTGCAAAAAAATTGACATATTCGGCCACAAAGGCTAAAGTGAGTGGCAAAGCGTTAAGTTAATGTTGCGAGTAGCGTTAATAATTCTTGACCAAGATATTACTTTCATTCTTGGAATAGCATTCGGGAAAATATTCTTGAAATAGCAAAAGAGACAGAACAAGAGCAAAGAATCGTACCTTTTGCACATCACGACTAATTGAGACTGTTCCAAGTTTTGGTGCATGGAAGTTATCGTAGTCATTGAAGATTGATTCTGATAAACGTGGTGCTTGCATGAACTTGCGATGAAGAGATGTAGCAAGTGTTATCAAATTCTCGACATGTGCAAAAGTTGTACAGAGCCGCTTCAGGTCTTTATTATCTTCAGCATCAACAGAAAGGTTATTTGCTGCATACAAAAAAAAAGGCCAACCTATGAAGAGTTCGTAAAAATTTACTTATAATGCAATAACATACTGGACCAACAAATGTACTTTGCAACCATCTGAGAGTCGTTGACATGGTGAGGTAAAGTTGTTCAATTCTGGTGGTCATCTGCTTTAGACCTCCAAATGACGTTTTATTTAGTGTGTCAGCTGTTGCTCTAAAAGCAGTAGAAACCATTTGTTCCAACAACTGATATGGCCGCAGTGTTTCCAAATAATGAAGAACCTACACAAGTTGAATGATACAAATCTCAAATCAAGAAGTTAGTAAAAAATACGAGTATTTCAATGGAATTGAAAAAACTATAAAAATATTTTGCAATTTCACTGCCCTCAGTACCCTTTCTTTATTGATCCTTATCTATGCCCTAAAAACCTCAACAGCTCAGCTACCCTGACCCAAACTCTCAGGGTCATTAACACTGCAAGTGATTCAAGAATTCATAGACGAGGCTCATTTGGAGAAAGATTAGAAGATGTAAAGATCCTTGAGCCGAGGATCTATCGGAAACAACATCTCTATCTCTATGAGGTAGGGGTAAGGTCTGCGTACACATTACCTCTCCCTAGACCCCATTTATGGGATCAAACTGGGTTTTTTTGTTGTAGTTGTTGTTATTAGACGATGTAAGGAATCATCTGTCTGGATTAAAGAGGGGGCAATAGATGAATATGGAAAACTGCAAACCCTCGGCAGAAGCCTGTGGGGTTGTTTAAATTTTGGAGAAATGCTCAGGAGTAAGGACTATCGGAAACAACTTCTCTACCTTCAAAGGTCCCGTACACATTACCCTTCCCCAGATCCCACTTTGTGTGATTACACTGGGTTTGTTGTTATTGTTGTTGTTGCTTAGGAGTCTCCAAATTTTAGCCCCTGGAGGATGACCAAATATTCCCCCTTCAACTAGTCTGAGGGAAATAAACCCCCCAAGCTCTAATTCGAAGATCAAAACCTGCACTTTGTCTGCTTAAATTTTGAATTCTCTTGAAGCTTTATGATGGATCACTTATATTAAAAATATATAAATGAGCCTGGAAGTTATGCAAGTATGCAATGAATCCCAGTATACCTTTTCTCCTTCTTGATTTGGATCCAGAAGGGGCTTCTGCTCCGAAGCTGGCAATGGAGGTGCCTCGTTCCACATCTTTCTCCATAAATTCCCATGCTCAGACATTCTTTCCGAAAGTTTTCCACGAGGTGGCCAATCATATGTTGACTCTATCACTGCATTAATTTGAGATACTCCCTTCTTCTCCATATTATCATCATTTTCCCAGTCCCTGGGTGAATGCCAGCGGATGAAATCTTTAAACACAGCATCCGGATTTGCTGCTTTAAATGCAGACATATCTAGCACAATGCAAGGATAATAAAGAGCAAGGAAGAAGATCAAATCTCCAAATATCAGCAAGCAATAATAATTGGAAATATGTAAGTCGAGCATGATGCATTGTTATTACACAGTTACTGATATGGATCACATATTGGAGTAGTAACACACATGACAATAGATTACAGTTTCATACTCAGTACTAAAAGAACTGTAACATGCTGAATTTCCTTCAATGGTTAGACGACGCAACAGACATAATAGAACCCTATAACAACACAAGTTGGAACGAAGAAATTGTACTTATGATGATTAACAAACCATCGCCACACTTTTGACCAAAGATCCTTATTTTTTAGAAAATTTTCCATAACAAGAAATAAATTTGCATAATTTTCAATGAAATGTTAATTTCTGTTCAAGAAACCCTGAGCGAAAATGGACCTGCTCTAAGTTCTTCAGCAAATGACTAATATATTCTTCTGCAGCAGTAAAAACTAATAAGGGCATATTGCAGCTTGAGAAACAGCTTCACACGAAAACCTTGAGGTAAAACAGAAGAAGTGTTGATTATTCACAGATTTGCTCTAGGCACCGCAAGATGCACAACCATCTATTTGCACTTCCAAAACCGTCGAAGCATTCCATATTCTCAGTACACAACAGCCAACAAGTAGAGTCTCAAGATGCTCACTTGATGCTTTAGCTAAATTCTACTTGCAATTACTGATAAGAAAGCAACACATGCACACATACGACAGCAAGAAGGAAGGATTTTGAAGAAAATAAGAGCACAGAAGTTACTACCTGATGACAAAATGTCTTTCTCTAGTTGGGCGAAAAATCTCTGTAAATGAGAATTAGGCATACCATTGTCAGATGAAATAATACTAATAATAGAAAAAGTAAGACTTTATGAAACAACTGAAGGGTTGCTTAACTGAAAACAACTGTTTTTCCAAGGAAATATTACAATGTAAGAAACCTTTGCATATTTCCTTCAAGCAAGACTAGAATATTCAAACAACACAAACCAATACCAGAATAATCCAAAAACTATACAATTTCGCGCACTTTGTGTGCAAATATTTAAAATAATCTTTAATTGTTCATTCTAGACATGAGTGACTAACAAATACAAAGCCTTGCAGTGTTTTAAAGAATTTTAAAAATAAAATAAAAATAAGAACGAGAAATTTTATGGTGGCTTCAAATGTGAGAGAGTGGAGTTGAGTGGAGAGACTAAAACCTATAAGAGTTGAAATCAGTATTCAGCAGTGGGAAAAGGGATTGAATCAGTTTTAGACTTTTAGGAGAGATCATGGTAGTTAGTTTAGAGTTTTGCAGCTCTAATAGTATATAGATGAAACACAACAACAACAACGACCCAGTAAAGTCCCACTAAGTGGTGTCTGGGGAAGGTAGTGTGTACGCAGACATTACCCCTACCCCGATAGGGCAGAGAGGCTGTTTCCGATAGAGATGAATCACAAATTCCCTGTAATAAATTAGAGTGGAAAGGATACTTCACCGTGATTATGCTATTCTAAGCCATATCAATCATTAGCAGAATGCAACTGAATATTTCTTAATCTACATATTCAGGAACATCAAAATAAGGACAATTCGCTAACTGAGACGTGCATATGGATTTAAGTAGCTACAGAGCCCCTTTAAACTCCTTTTCCAAGTGCCATCAAGCTACCAATCATCTTTAGGAGATCTACTTGCAATTCTAATTGTAGCGCAGTGCTTGCTCACAATTTCTTAAGGAGACGATCTAACAATTGGTGCAGTTCTTGTTCACAATTTCGTAAGCATAAGTAGATGTAACAATTGGTGGGAGTGACAATAACATTTCTCTTATTGAACAGGTTCAGTACCAACAAGCAGAAAAGTGGAAGAAAACAGTGTTGTTTCTACTACATAACCTGAAGCCAAGACACATGTATCTGTTTCACCAGTAAACCATTAAATGTTCATTCATGCACCAACTATAAACTTCCTATATTAGACATCATTCTTCATCGGTTCAGAATATGTGGTAACTCCACAGGAATAGTGACAGCAGCAAATTTCATAATTATTAATCAGAAAAATGAGTTAACTGTAAGAGTTGAGCTCACAGAAGAATCACCAAGGGCCTCAATGGCTTGTAAACGTTCTTCATGCATGTCTTCAGTCATCAGTGGCGAATCCTATAATAATTTTCCCATATTTAAAACTGTGAAGGAAGCAGAAGGCAAATGAAAACAATAAATACTTAGCAGTACAAGTAAAACCTGTGTAAATGGAGCATGCATGTTCTGGTAAGATTTCAAAAGCATCATAGACTCAATAACACCAGCCGATCCCCTCCTAATACATGCCGAATGCACTGGATCACCTAACTTCACAGCACCAGATTGTTCAAAACTTGAAAAATGACTTGCAGGATCTTGATCTGGTGTTGATAGACTGCAGAAAGAACAGGAAAAGAACTCAATTCGGTTCAAAGGGAAGATATTCAAACTAATACAGGTTCGTAAGTTTTTGAAAAACACGCCTTTCTCCCTGACTCAATTTATTGCCGATGCTGCAAATTAAAAACCAATGTAAGCAAATGGCAAAGACAAAGAGGACTACAAACCTTGCCTCAACCCCAAATAAATCAGTGGAAAAAGTGGGAATATTCCTATTTTAGAGTCAAAACAAACCATGTAATCCATTATCACTTATAAGAGTTTTGAGAATAGCTAGCAAAAAATAATGAATCAAGTAGCAGTCAAGGTACAGCTTATGGAATGTAGACTGCCGCAGCATAAATCACCAGGCTTTAGGACCATAGGAGCTTCAATTCCTCCATCATGAGAAAATAAATAAGCTAAGCGAAAAATATTGAGTAGCCATAACGAAATCACAAAACTTTCCATTCACAAAGCCTAGCATTGTAAAATAGACAAGAATAGAAGTGGTCAAAAAACAGAAAAGCTCACATAGTTTAGAAAGACTAGATTCGCAGACAAGTAGCTAGCATTTAACAATTTACATAAAACTACAAAAGGTTCTCACTTGCTTTTCACCTGTCAGATTCCCAACAAGAAGCCTGAGCATCTCCATCTTGAGAAGATATAACACTTTGGACTTCAGTCTGCCTATATTAATCAGTTAATTAATATCCTGTCAGATCATTAAGTTATAACAATGCTTTGAAATTCTTAAACACTTAAAAACATTAAATACAAATAACAACGTAAAAATTGTCATAAAAGTACCTTGATACGAGCAGAAAGAAAAACTCCATTTTCATCTGCCTTCGGACCCTTTTGATTAAACTGATGCTTTCTATCCATACAAATTGCAAGCTACATATTTGGGAGATAAAATATAATTAGACCAGATAGATAATTTATCATTATCATATCTTTAAGAAAATTATTTAAAAGAAAAGGCTAAGGAACATGTCATTCACAAGTGTGAGAAAGCACGGGAGAAAAATATATTATTGAATACTTTACAATGCTACAATGAACCCTATATATCCACACATAACATATCCTACTCCTAACACATATTGTATTAGGGTTATTTACTCCTATTTACACTACTATTCTAATAAGAACATGGCCCTTGATAAGAAGGTCCGTATTAAGTCAGCATCAGGAGTGTGTGCTGGGGGAGTGTAACTTTTTCTTGCTTCTGCCCGTGCGAGGCGTGGCCGTTGGTGTCACCACCCAAACCCGGTCGTGATGGGCGCCCAACAATCAAGCTAGGGCTGCACAGTACCAACAATTTAATTATCACACAACACCAGTCCCAAATGGACAACCCGGAAGAATATATATATGAGTCCATAACTCCAATAATAATAATACCGAACAAAATACCTATGACACTCCCAGCATCCGGAGTCACAAGTTCACAGCTTCTAACAAACCTGCAATGCGATATGAAGTACACCGTATAGAAACACCAAGTCTCGAATACAAAACACGAAATAACGAACCGGAAAGCGAGGAGGAGAAGCCAGGTTACTCAGGGGCACGCAGCGTGCCTACCTCTGGAAGCACCCGACGTGGACACCCGCAAACGCCGAGAAGGTGCCTCTGCCTCACTGCCCTCCGAGTACTGACCTGAGTCCGCACACACAAAGGCGTGGCGGAGGAGGCGAGCACGCAACAGTACTCAAGATGTAGGCAAGTCTAGACAGAGACAAGTAGCCGACAGCATGAACTGCACACATGACCACAATGACGAAGCTGCACGACAGGCCCGAATCTCCCACGAATCCAGCAAGAACAATACAATACAGCTACCACAGTATAATTCAACAATGTACGTATGCAATGCAATGCACATCCGCCATGCGCTGCTGTAGCCCCATCCAACTTAACGTCCACGCGCTGCACCAGGGCCGTGACATGATCGTCAGGCTCCTGGCAGCTCTTCAAGACAGACATCAGCCGTTGGCTATATGTACCCCGATCCACATATCAACCATCGCGGCGCGCCCACCGATCCCAGGCTCGACCCACGATACTGGCGATTCAGTCGCAGAACAATTCATTTTCCTTAATTCCAGCCTCTCAATTCAGAACATATGAACAATACTTTAACCTGAGCGAATCAGGCGGAAGCCTATGACTTGGCATTTCGGAAGTTGCATGATTTCACTTTTCGTGGACCTGAGATCACGATTAAGCACCATAATATCAATAATATTGTCCTGGCGATCGCCATACCTGCATGTTGCTCCTGCAACAGTTTTTATAAACCGGCTGAGATTTTACCGTCAGCGTATTCAACACTAACGTCAATATATCCACAATCCTGATGACATCAAACCAACTGGTCACAACGCGAACTGACCCGCCACGCAGGCGAGGCACAACTTCATACCAGGGTTTAATAATGCCAGGTCAAGTTCGAACCTTTAGAAGGCCATGGTACACAAACTGCCTGTAAATTTAATGGCTTGAGACTCATTCATAGTTTTTCCTTTTAAAATCGCTACCAGAACTCATCAAATAATGAATAACGATATCAAACAACGCCTGAATCAGATTCCATTACCATTTATATGAATTCAGATAACATACCCAGTTTGAACCCATTTTTCAACACGCTCTTGTAATTATACGCGTAAAAACACATATTCTTAATCTTCATCCAATACGAACGGGAAGAGATAATGACCACCGTAAATTTAATTCTGATGGTTATCATTCAAAACCTTGATTTTTCAAAGTTCGTTTGTAATAACCTTCCGTCGAATCAATTCAATTTTTTCCATTTCATGATGACTGTAATAATATACTGGCGATAATCATATTTAAGTCCATAGTTGCTGACCTGATGGAGTTTCCTGTTCTTCTTCAACGCCAACCCGCCTGTTCAGGACCCAAATGCGGGGAATATTGAATTTTTCAACCCTGAATACCTGAACGACCAGCATTTTCGCTTTATAATATTTTCTACTGCGATCCTGCTTTCACATCAACAGCTCGTTTATAACCTTGCGCCCCATTTTAATAATTCCGCCTGCGACCACTAATTCGCCTACGATCCTGCTTCATAGAAATTATTCATTTTTACGTAATGATCCGGTTACATCAAGATCTGCTTCAATATCGCCAATGACAGCGATCAAGATCTGCCGCGATTTTCCCCACGATGTTTTGCGGTAAGATCGCTTCATCAATTTCGCTTTCGTAAGAGGTCGTCAGTGACTGCGTTCGCTTCATAATACTCCGCTTTCACGCCTTCATATTCGTCCGCGCTCATTTAGGTGAGCGAAATGACAATATAGCACTGGCCGTAATTTTTCATATTTTCTCGTTGGTTATCCAGGCGACCCTTAGTCTCCTGACCATTCAAACATACATCCTGACTTATTCGAATTTGTCTTAACTGAGAAAAGACTACATTAACAGACCAAAATCTTCATCACTTTGAATGTTTGGTCCGTTTAAGTTTTCTGCTTTTTAAACTTTAACATTTTAACTAATCCCGACTAAACTTACGTCCGGAATTAATTTCATAATTATGAGAACCAAAATCATGACCAAGTTGCGAATGCCTGATCAATATTCAATTCCTGATTAAAATATCACCTTACCAATCCTGCTGCGCGCTAAATTCAACCTTCAACTCATTGAAAATCAAGATTTGCCCCAATCCATCCATTGTTTCACTCTTCCAGTCATAACGATCTCCTGATACCGGAATCATCAATCCGGTTCGAGGACTTGATAACCCATAGCCAATCCCAGGTTGATTCCTCATATTCCGCTTTTGAAACATGCTATTGCTTCACGCCAATCCAGAATCACCCCAACTTCACCCTGATATTCTTTAACATCGATTTAAAGCATAACATAAGGTAATGAAAGATAATCAGTCATTCTGGAATTTATCAAGCTGAACAACATTTCCCGGAACTGAAACGAACGCTCGTCTGCGACATGGTTAAAAGACACCTGAAAACGAAGAAGGCGAGATTCCGCCCCATTTCCGCTGGCCTGGAAAGGTTTCTCCATCGACAACTTTCTCCACCTGACTTCACCTGAAAGAGATCTGGATCTCACGCAGATGAACTCTGTCGAAATTCAAATGGCTACCCGTTTTACATCATAGCCAACCCTTTATTCAGCCGGTAACAAAACAAGTCCACGACGATAGCATTTTGCCCATCCAGACATTTTGAAAGGATAGATATAATGGAATATCGACCTGTGAATTTCATAACCGGGTAAAAGTGGCGATGAGTCACGTCTCAATCGCCATAGCACCTTCATAAGGTCCACGGAACCTGGGTTTCATCTCACCTTTTCCAAACCCGGAGAATACCCTTCATGAACCTTCAATAATATACATTTTCATCGTATTTAATAATATTAATTTTTAATTCTCTCGTCCTGCGATAACTTTTCTTACGCATCAAGCTTGCATAGTCTTCCTCTGAATTACCTTCACCTTATTAGCGTATTCGACCAATCACTCAATAACTTAGCTCGCTTTTGCTCAATCACCAACTTTTATAATTTATATCGCTTTCCGGCATAAAGCTTCATATTGGCAGCTATCTTTACTGCTTTAATTCACGCGACATAAGCAAACCTTCAAAGTAACACCAGTTCACGAACCACCAAACGAATGATAAAGGCCAACATATCCTCTAATATCCTGATGACGCTTTCAACGTCAACTGCTTCCAGGGATGTTCGTTATGCTCGGCCACCTGAACCAACCTTTTCAATAAATGTCCTCCCAACCATAATTGCACCTGGCCCCATAATAGAAATAACCCAGGCGTAATCACCATTCTTCACGGTTAATATCTTCACTAATCGCTTCCCCATAATAAAGTGAGTAATATTGACCTTCAGATAAAGCCCATTTTTGTACTGGTTAACTCATCCATCACCACCCGTAAGGCCTGACCAACCTCTTCGCCACCCGAGGATTCATCAATAAAACCATAGTAATCTTTTTCTCCATCACTGGTGAATAATTACGCCCAGAACATAATCATCAGGCCTCTTTACGTTCATATTTTGACCCGCATTTACGCTTAATAATCGGCGGCGACGCGCATTGGCAGATCTCTTTTCATCTTTCTCCACCACCACGCTGCTTCAACTCAATACTCTTTTCGCCAGGTTTCCTGATGATGGCATCGCGAGTCAGCTCTCCTCCAATATCAACCCGCTGACATGATCAACATCGTGTACGATATCCGCCTTTATCCATTATAATTTATCACCATCAATAGTGACACTGGGATCATCACGCCGAACCCCATTTCAATACGTTACGCGGGATCATCATCAGCGCCCCAACACGACCATATAGCGGGGACCCAGTTAAGCATACAAATAATCACCTCATATTTAAATATCCACCACCGATTCATTAGTTAACGCCTGAATATCAACCTTTTCTTCCAGGGTTTTCCTGAATCGAATATGCGCACGTTAAATCCGCTCATTACCGACAGCTTCTTCCGTTCGTGCCACCAAATTAATGATGGCATTTTTTCTTCCCCTGAGGGTGGCCGCGATAGTAATATCAGGTTTTGGCGCACCAAGCCATTCACCAACTGGATCTTTCCTGCCAATAATGCTATGTCATGCTGTCTGATATATCTTTAATAAGATATCTACATAAAGTATTGCCTCCAACTCTTCAAGGTGACAATAATAGCACGACCTGCACCCAGAATATAGGTTCTTTTCATGGTTTTAGCCATTAATAAGCATACAATAATCTCACCTCCTGTTCGGAACATAACCCAGGGCCTGAATTTGAAGGCATCACAATATTAATCGACAATTCCTGCTGATATGTTGCTGGGCGATCGATTGTAATAAGCTCTTTCAGCCTTGTGCTCTCTTCATTCACCAGGACGACCACAACGGGGAGACGCTTGTAATAACCGCAGACATTTAACCGGCAGTAAGCAATAATGCAGAACTCATAAACCGCCGATACTACCTTCATGGCCAGAAAACGTAAATTTCTCAGAGTCGAGAATATTCAAATACTTCCCGCATAAATTTTCTCAACCTTCTGTGGGATCTAACCCGAATATCACCAGCCAGAAGGACTCATAGTCCCGTAAAACCACAGATTTGGCTGGAACCCCGCATTTTTTAATAATTTTATAGCTTTCCCCAACCTCTCCATACCACCTCAATGGTCAGCGTTCTCCCCACGCGCAGAATACACCAGACATCATCAACAATAAAGAATCGCGTAATCATGTATGTTCCTGAATATAACGATTCATCATGCACAACGCAATGTGGTATTACCAACCCAAAGAGATTTCACCAGAACCTGAGAAGTATTTGCGATTGCGGCCTCTCCAACGCTTGTTTTCATAATGATTCAACTTCATCTTCAATTGATATGAATGACCAAGACTTAACTTTAAATACGGTCAGGCTCTTGTTTTATCAACAGCCCCACAGGTAGTGCGGTTCGGCATTATCTTCACTGCGCATTTTGTTCACCGTCAGAATCAATGTGTGTTACTTCCCCATCAGAACATCTTTCTCTTCATTAAACACCGCCACAACTGACAGATACATCGCAGGACAATGAATGAACCCTTATTCATAGTTCCTGGCCGCCTCTTTCACCTTTAACTTCATTAATACGCAGGCGATAACGAACGGCTGAAAGCCCGGTGACGGGTCAATATCGAAAACAGACTTCGCCAGCGTATGCCTGGTAACCGCCGGATGATCCGGTGTCCCCAGAATGGGCGACCTTCAATCAAGATCGCGCCTGCACCGAATATTCTGGAATGGCGTCAAATAAGATAAATAAACTTCGCTAATCATTTATTAAGTTTTACATAGTAAATCACCCTGGTCGATAATAATAACTGCCTATTACCAAACAGACTAATCTTGATTACCCTAATAGCTAAAGCAACGTTTTGGCATATAAATGTAATTCGTATAGAAGATAGCCAATCTCATGTCAGAATTAATTTTAATCACCAGCGCCCAGGAGACAGATTTAATCCCCGTGGCTCTTATCCCCCATAGTAAAGCAGACAGGATCGATATACCCATCCATTAAGCAGACTTTCTCACCCCAGACACATGTACGTAAAAGAAGAGCCACCACGGGCCACCAAATGATAAAATAAGTAGATGATAAGATAGGGGTGGGGATCCGGGACCAGGGTGATATAAGCACTCCTTAATAATTTCGGGGATAATACCTGAATGACCTCATCTCAACACTAGTATCCTTCCATCCAACAGTGAGTGAGAACCAGCCTGCCTTTTTATCATGACGATTCTTTTAATTTCTGAAGTACCTCCTGACATTCTGCACACCTGGCTCAACACCACGGGTAACCAAAGAATAGATAATACTTGCGTTTATCCTCTTCAACAGACCGCCACGTTCACCTGATAATAATTTCTCCGACAAGGTTTAAATCATCAGACTCAAAAACACCGCGCCCAGAGTAAATAAGGGTCACTATAACCCCTCGCGCATGCGCATTTACCTCAGTATTAGAGAAATGGCAGTTATAGTGCTTCAGCCGAAATAGCACCTCACGGCGAAAGCCATCAGACGTGCTCACCTCTGATAACCCCCATACCCCGCCCATCATTATCCATACTAAACTCATCGACTCCACCGGTTCCGTAATTAATGACTAAGACACATCTTCACATGAATAATACCCTTGATGAACACCATCAGAATTCGCCACACCACAAAGTTTCTTAGCTTTCTCCTTCCGCCTGCGCGATCTTTGCTTCAATACACTAAAAAGATCAAACCACTCTCCCTGCGTAATCATCAAACTTCCTCTCTCAATACCAATATGAATGGATAATAAGTATTAATTAATAAATCTCCCGACCCTCTTTCAACAGGAACCATCCATGCCGTGTTTACTTTAATAACTGGGGTAATCTTATTCAATTAATAAATCCACATTCTCCTCGTCAACCACCGGAATTAACGCTGTAGCCTCTCCAGGACTAACATGACGCCCAAAATAACAGAGAACTGTCACGGCATAAGGGTGACTGGCCTTCAACAAAGCCACGCCTAAATCTCTACCCGAATGTGACGGCAACCGGAGCGGGCGAACTAAACATCGGCCGGATTTAACATCATGCAGAAGCATGTCAATATCGACAAGAAACTCAGTCTTTTCGTCAATCGAGATTAATAGAGGCCGAGTTTTCATCTTCTTCAAACGATGTCATTATCAAGCCGCATAAATTTTAACCATATAAATAGTAGCCAGGCAATGTAAACAGAACTACTGACTGTTTTTAAAAAGGTGAATAATGTATTCATCTCTTCCCCTCATTTTCGTAGATATAAACTGCAGAGAGCTAACCACCGCCAAGCCTGCACAATTTATAAGATTCATAGCCGCGTCTTCCAGCACTTCGGTAGACACCAGATCACGGTCTAACCTGATAGTTGTTTGTCGCTGGCTACGAATGGTCCCCAGTTCCGGCTATCAGGCGAATTTAATTCCAGTTCGTCGCATTTGGCGTAGTTTGCATCAAAATCACGTTTATTTCTACCAGCCACTTCACGGGCTCGACGTTAATGGTCGTCGCTACGTCCGCGAGCCATGTTCGCCATCATGGTGAGAATAGAATATGGAATTTAATTGCTTACATCACGGATTTGATAAAGAATCCGCGAAACGAGGTTTTCTAAAGTTTTTGCAGTTCAGGATGACGCATTTTTAATGCCATACCATCCAGGAAGCTCAATAAACCGTTTATCATAGTCCTTATTAATCAGCAGGTCGAGGCATCGCAATCCGGAATAATGACCAAATCCACGCGATATGCTTCAACACCCATGAAGCGCCACTGGCGAATTTTAATTATCAAAATACCGCCCCAATGACAAACCCAAGAAAGAATATAGAGTTTAAAACTCCGGAAGAAGAATACGATCATAAGAAATACATCATGATTCCCAAAGATCTGAGTCACGCCCAGCCTTTAATGCGTAACAGAACAGAGATACCTGATAATATCAGTCTGGAATACGTAAGACAACAGAATAATCAGCGAGAGAAGTAGTTCGCGAACGAAAATGGCCTGAATCCCACGGACACCTAAACGCCAGATATGCCCAGTTCATCGCCCTTCGAAGACTTCAGCCCCACAGCAGCAGCAGTAAACAGCACTACATCGCTACCGGAGAATCCAGCATATAAGTAATATCGGCGTTGGGGAACCAAGAATACCAGGCGACGATGAAGCCACATCATAGTCCTGACCTCCTGCCGTTCAGCGGGTTAATACAATATGGCCACCACGAGTATCCACATCGCAGGATGTCTGGACGCAGATAACCGCCAATGCCGTGAGTTCGACCTGACATTTTGAATGTCAATTGTTACCACCGGTGTATGAACTCCCGAGGCCTGAAAGAAATTGCGAAGCAACACTGCTAAAAGAAAATTTATCCATGAAAGATTAACCATCGTGGCGTACCTTAATCAATGCTTCACCCATGAAGTAAAGCACTAAGTCGAATATCCATCCATTTTCCTTAACGTGGCTTCAATCAGAAGCAGGAAAACATTAATCTTTATTAAACTTGTAAAAGCCGGTTAGCATTTCAAAAGTAAGATTTCAATTTCCAGACCAGATCAAGATTAAGCAATTAGCAATAATACAGCAACATTATCCCCAGCGATCACGTACATCGGCATGTTGCTCAAACATAACACACCAACGATATCAACGACAATAGTATTCAATATCAACAACATATTATTCATATCCGGAGGGAACTGTTCAATCCTGTTCAGAATCAATCCTTATCCCGCTTTACCATAAAGGAACACGCCTGATTAGCGCTAATAGCGCACCAGACATGTTTAAGGTTTTAACCTTTGCCACCATATACACCAAACTGATTACCCTTAGCTCGTCGGCATCGCCCCGATAAGGCCTTTTCCTGAAATCGCCGCCTGGTGGGGTAATCATCAATAACAATAACGACATCAACATCAATTCATGAATCATATCCGCTTAATTTTATACAAATTGTGACAATACACCAACAGGGTAACCCAACCTTTTGATCGCCTAAAATAAAGTCGGTGATATTCAACCCCACTCAATAATGAGTTCATTACACTGACGCATCAATCGGACTTTATTCAGTTCATCGAAAACCTGATTTTCTGAAACCGTTTTAATAATCTCTTCATGATCCACCCACTCTTCCATTTTCACGAGATTCATAATAACATCACATACCAACTGGCTGGCGTCCAGATGGTTGCCGCATCGACATTTCCCCAGTTTTCAGTAATCATCAAATCGCTTTCCAGGTCGGCAGGTAATCAAACGTAAAGGTTTAAATTTTCGAACTTCGACATGATGAACTCACCTGATTTTTTGCTCGCGTGAATGACGCCTTCAGACCGCCATAATTAACGTTAAAAGCCGCGGGAACCGAAACGATTAGTTCGACCTGGCCTCATATCCGGCAGAATGACCGCTTCTTTATAGATCCGCGCCATGAAATTCGCCTGGTTTGCGCGACGATCCGCCGACATCAAAGAGGTCCGCTTCCAGCGCACCGCCAGATACATCAAACATCCTGAAGTCGCCATTTTACCACGCGCTCGGTATTCGCCAGGTGATTTATCTTCGCCAACAAGCGCTTCTATGATTTTGTGCTTCCGCCAGCACATCGCTGCTTTCACAATCGCTTCATTTATTTTCATAGATAAAAACAAACCCTAATTATTTTAAGTTCGAAACTTTCCGTTGGCTATCCGAAATAACCTTTTGCGTCTCCTGACCTCATCAAACACACCTAATTCAAATTTTATTCTAACTTGTTCCAATCCAGGCAACAACCATACCAAACATCAAAATCTCCATTTTGATTTCATTGATCAAGCCTTGAGTTTTCAAAGTTTAAATCAATATTCAATCAATCTCAATTTCAACCATGTCCCAATGATGTAAAAATGGTATTGGCATCCATAAAATCACATAATAAGTTGATAATTAATGACCCATTCCCACCCCTTATCAATATTTACTTACCATCCCGCTTTTGCCGCAGGTAATTCAATCCTTCGCCAACGAAGTCAACCCAATTCGCCCCTAACTAATTTTATTGTTCTCCAGTCATAACATCCTCTAATCATTTTAATTACCTAATCCGCCTGAAAGACACTTAACTGAAGAATAGTCAACCCTGAAGGATTTCATATCCAGGCTTTTGAAACATATTGTTTCATTTTCAATCCAATCACCCTGAATTGCATCCATATATTCTAATACTCACGGTGCCAACCTTCATCCCCAGCGCATCATGGCAAAAGTATTCGACAACCACGAGGATCAGCCAACAGCAATACAGCCATGTAGGCGCGCGACTGTTTTATCTCCCAGGCCAACGTGATGAAGTGATACCTGAATTTGGTCTGGTGATTCCAGCATCCCTGGTAACAACACGGCGCCAGGATGACGAACTTAATATCCGGACTGAACCTGACCAGATACTCAACCATAATCGCATCAGAGATTGTCCTGGTTAATATAATTTTGTTCCCAACCATAGCGTCTTCACCGAACGCCTGAACAACAGGCGCTAATGGAGAAAAAGAGAGATGACGAATACTGGCAACGCTGTTCAGCCTGGAGAGATGGCAGGACACACAACATGACCTACCCCAACACATGACAGGTTATCACTCTGGTCAGGACGCAATGACTAAGCATACACCGCGAAATCCCCATTATCACATCAACATCCACCTTTTTCTTACAGCATTCACTATTTTACGACTGACCGGCAGCAGGCCGCAGAAAGCCTATCAGTAATAGCGAGAAAGACACCAAACGCCAGAAAGTTATGGCGAAACATCATAAGGTTGAGATTATGTACGGCTTTATATTGCACATTACACTACACAAGATTCAATAAATGTTGACTTAAAAAATAACACCGTTTGCATTGACACTGCAATTATAATGTATTTTCCAGCGAATGTTAGATATATTGATTAACATCATTACTCATTTTAGTAATGGTTTAACTCTTCCCAACATAACAACTTCTGGATAACCCATCCCATTGCTTAGTATTAATAAACATCATGTGAGAAAATACATTTTAAAAGAATCAATTAACTAAGCTGCGTTAATGTGTACGAAGTGATTTTCAATGATTCCGAAGACACAAGCGCCAGAAGATACCCCTTGAGATGGTAATCATCAACCTGTATAGTTGCGGGCAGATAAGAATCACCAGGGCGACTGCGATAGCGCTCAATGTCCTGAATATTTGCGGACTCTTCATAGAAATCGCTTCAACCCAGACAACACCATCAGCGACAGCACAATCACGTTTCTCCTTCCGGATGAACCAATAATTCTGAAACTCCGCGACCAGACCAGTTAAATTTAAAATATCCCCTGCTGTAGCATCTTTTTTTAAATTTCTTTTCACAATGATCATCATTTATATAAAACACATTTGCATGACGCCTGTCCCTGACATGGCGGAGAGTCACCAATAATCCGTTCTTTATCACACCCTCCGCTCATTTTTTATGATGTTATCTTTTCCATTAAACGGCTCATCAATCATACAGAATAAAAATAGGGTTAAACGCTTCACCATCGCCAGGAATCAAGCATTACCTTTATAAGACGGACTGGTCGCTACAGCCTGATAACCGGTAATCCTGTTAGTGATAATGTTAACTGGCTTTGTTAAAACCAGAGCACCAATAAGCTTCGCTGATAACCTTCCCCGCCTTCATTTCCTACATATGCGCAGTCATGATAAAAGTCATTGATCGACATGATCAAACCGGATAAGAACAAATAAAAGATGAGGAACTGGAGAGGCATATCCATCAACATCCTCCGGGGCGGCAGAGATATACCATTTTGACCACGTATTTTGCGCACTGAAAGTGATAGCGATAGCGGTAAAAGGTTAAACGGAGAGAACTGCAACCCTGTATATACCTTCACAAAATAGGGTCTTTAAGCATACCCATCAAGATTGGGGAGAAGGATGAAAGAGACCAGAATGCCAGTCGAGGCTTCATCACAAAAAAAACAGATAAGAACGCCGTTAATAGCTGAGAACAACGCTGTAGATGTATCCGCAAATCCATATTGGCAGCCTCTTTGCAGAATACAGACAAGTGCATATTTGTTAGAACTCAAACAAATCTTCCACAACAAGCCACATGGCGAAAGATCATCTAAATTAATGTTTTCAAATCCATTTTTCCATTTAATCAAAGACTTTCAATACACCAATAATAAAGAAGAGACTCAAATTAAAAATAAAGTTCAAGTCAAGAAACAGTAACTAATCAGAATTATAGAGCATAAATAACAATAACTCAGATAACTCGTAAATGTTAGCGCTCATAGAAGGCATCAGACTAATTTCACCCCACCAGGTAGAGGCGATCGAATAGACCTTCAAACATACGAAACAACAGCACAACAGCTATAATCATCAACATAAACTAAAACAGATAGTACGCGCACAAGAGTCGTAGTAAAATCATAAACTATTAGCATATTTGCGCACCTCACCACCCCCCAATACGGTAATGCGATATTGTTAGAATCCCAACTCAGGATAAAAACAATCTTCCACCGAGATGCACCATCAATTAAATTATAGACAGTCCTTCCACCGGTGAATGAACCAAAGCAAATAAATAACGCGAGAGGAAGAAAAGAACAGCACAAACCAAACTTCATCATTTCAGCGATATTCGCATAGCATTTAAAAGCATTAAAGGTCAATCTTTACCCTTAATTTTTTTAATTAGATATCCACCAAATGTTATGCCAGCGATTAGCGCAGACCATTTCAACACCCATTGAAAACTTAGTCGAGAAAGCCTGTCTGGCCCCGACCAGAAAGCCAGATTGTTGCACACACGGTACAACGGTGATTTAACCACCCAGATGATGAATTTTGCGCGCGTTAGCCATATGTCACCCTGATCCCCAGCCAGAGTTTTGGTCAAGCACCAGCTGCACCCAACCCGCCAGGGCGGGGAAAACCCAAACGTCCAGGGTTAATTCATTCAACGCAGTCACCAGTCACCAACAAGATTAAGCCCAGAGGCGAATATCTACCGCAGATAAAGACATCAGTTTCTGGCGGCGAACATTGTTTACATACTCCGCTGATAATCAAGAGACGAACAGCAATGCGGGATCAATACCATAAGAGTAGAGCAATGACTTTGGTAAGAATCCACTTTTTCTCTACAGTTATTGAATCGCCCACTTCACAAAGACGAACCTTCATCCGATATCGAAGGTTCACGATTAATCACGGCACCAACATAACCTGACAATATTTTATAAGGCCTGAAGTCTTTTTTATCTTTCATCATACAGAGCGGCGGCACTGTTTAAAGAACAGCCCGGGACCGGACAATTTCGCTGGATCCTGAGTTGTTGAGATATCACCACTTTCAGCCAAGATAAGCATTTTCCAAATGTTTATTTCTATGACCTCAATTGCCTCTGGGGAATATATACATAAATGTAGCCAAAACCGAGACTATTGTTCCAACAAGGCTGGTGAATAACACTAATGGAGGTGAGAGAAAAGAATCCATCTGACTCATTCAATGGTAACGGGAATTTATAATAATATACAAAGAATAATATTATTTATATAAAAAA
>JASVEL010005996.1:0-131742 GCA_032618575.1 Nicotiana noctiflora | reverse complement strand
GCCATCACTACCGTACTAGATCCAAAGGACCGATTACAGTAAGCATGTCTAGTTCTGGCAAGAGTCTCGAGGAGGAAAAATCAGAGTTACAAATCATGAAAGAAGAGGTAGACCGGTTAAAACAACAGATAACAGAGATGCACCTGGCCTGGGCCAGGGAACAATCTTCACCAAACCGCCCTACTCTCGCCTCAGCTCCGGAACATCCGCCCATCGATCCTTCGACAAGCGCCCCGATCTATCCGTACTTTCAGGGGGAAAACCCATATGCCACCCACATTCCACCAGCCAAACCAAATCCTCCTCCAGCCACCCCTGTTTTTGTGGCACCTCCACCTGCTCCTCTGCAAAGGCCGGCCAGCGAGCCGTATGTTCAGATCCATGACAACTCTTACTATCCTCCAGAGCCTACTTTCAGGGCTCCTGAACCACAATCACATACACCTCACTGGGATAATCCGGCAGAACCGGAAAAGCACTTCCAAAGTTCGGAACACGAGGAAGTTATCAGAAAAGTTAAAAGCCTGGAGCAGTCCTTCAGGAATATGCACGGTTTGGGCAACCAGGTCAGCGTCGCCTACAAGGATCTGTGTCCATTTCCGGACGTCCAGTTGCCAGCAGGGTTTAAAATGCCCAAATTCGACCTATACGAGGGGCATGGTGACCCAGTAGCCCACCTGCGAGGGTTTTGCAGTAAAATGCGAGGAGCTGGAGGACGGGACGAAATTCTGATAGCTTACTTTGGTCAGAGTTTGGGAGGATCTGCGCTGGAGTGGTACACTAGACAGGATCCCAGTAGATGGTTTACGTGGGATGATTTGGCTCAAGCTTTTATCGGCCAGTTCCAGTACAATCTTGAAATATTCCCGACCGCCTATCATTGCTAAAATTAGAGAAGAAGCCCGCGGAAAGCTTCAGGGAATTTGGTTTCCGCTGGAGGGAACAGGCAGCCAGGGTAGATCCGCCGATAAGAGAGAGCGAGATGGTGGATTACTTCTTACAGACATTAGAGCCAACCTATTTCGGACATCTGGTGACGTCCGTAGGCAAATCATACACTGAGGTGATAAAAATGGGGGGTATGATCGAGGAAGGTTTGAAGGCCAACAAGATCATGAGCTACTCGGCATTGAAAGCCACCACTCAGGCTATCCAAAGTGGTACTGGAGGAGTACTTGGGAAAAAGAGGAAAGAGGAAGTCGCGGCAGTCGAGTCCGGGGCATGGTTCAGAAATAGAGGCCCTGCACCCCAATATAGCCCGCCCCAGCCTCACCACCAAAACTACTCCCACAATCCATATAACCACCCGCAACATTACTATCCCGCACCCGATCCCCATTTTACTGTCCACCACGCACAGTCCTATTCTGCACCTCCCGTCCATGCACCGTGGTGTGCACCAAACCCGCAGAACAATCATCCACCCCCAAGAGCTTACAGAAACCCCTCGGGCGCAAGTTTACGTCCGAACCAGGCATTCAGGGGCGACAGGGCGCCAAGGCCGAAGAATTTCACTCCCTTGGGGGAATCTTACACCAATCTGTTCCACCGGTTAAAGCAAGTAGGGTTGCTGAATCCGGTTGAAGCTAAGCTGCCAAACCCTCTTCCGAAGAACCTGGACCATTCAGTAAATTGTGCCTACTGCTCGGGATGTCCGGGACACGATACAAAAAAGTGTTGGAGGTTGAAGACGGCCATCCAGGAGCTCATTGACACTCGCAGGATTGAGGTCCAGACTCCAACAGAGCCCAACATCAACCAAAACCCGCTTCCAACTCATCATGAGACCAACATGATCGAGTTGGTACGAGCGGAGGAAGGAAAGGAGGAAGCCTCTCAGACTGTAATGATGATTAAGTCTAGCGGGGTAGGAATGAGAAAAGGGCCAAGCCTTGATGAGTCGCCCAGTTGCAATAAAGACATACCAGGAGGGTCGGAAGCAGGAAAGGGAAGAGTGAGCGGAGTACCGGTGAGGCCGAGGGAAGCAAAGATAGTTGTACCAGGGGCAGCAATCAAGCCCATCTTGACAGTAGCGGGCGTTCGAATGGATCCTTTCATCATCAAGCCAGCAATACAGTTGCCAATAACGGATAGCCGGGCTGTTCCATGGAATTATGCTCGGATTACAACGACCTACAAAGGAAAGGAAGTGAAAGAGGAAGTTTGTGAAGCGCAAGGGTTGACCCGCTCGGGGAGATGTTTTGCCCCTGCGGAATTGAGGAAGACCACTCCAGCAGCATTGAAAAAGCCGGTAACTGATGAAGAGGCAGAAGAATTCTTGAAAAAGATGAAGCTGCATGACTATTCTGTCTTAGAGCAGTTGAAGAAGACTCCGGCGCAAATATCATTGCTATCCTTGCTGATACATTCCGAAGAACATCGGCAAGCATTGATGAAAGTCCTGAATGAGGCACATGTACCGGATAAAATCTCAGTGAGCCATTTGGAGAAGATCACCAATAGGATCTTCGAAGCAAATCGGATCACCTTCACCGATGATGAGTTGCCCGAGGAAGGCACCGAGCACAACAAGGCTTTATATCTTACGGTGAAGTGTGAGGAGGCGGTGGTTACCAAAGTCCTTGTCGATAATGGGTCCAGTGCTAACATTTGTCCTCTCTCTACACTGGACAAGTTGAAAGTGGACATCGGCAGGATACGCAAGAACAACATATGTGTTCGAGGGTTTGACGGAGGAGGCAAGGCATCGGTTGGGGACATAGTGTTAATCTTGACGATTGGGCCAGTGGAGTTCACCATGGAATTCCAGGTGCTGGACATGGTGGTGTCATATAACCTTCTGATAGGGCGACCATGGATCCATGCCGCAAGAGCGGTTCCATCCAGCTTACACCAACTCGTCAAGTTTGAGTGGGACCAACAGGAGATCGTCGTCAATGGAGAAAATGATCTACAATCAGGCACCATCATCCCCTTTGTTGAGACAGAAGAAGATGTTGGGCCGTAGGTGTATCAGGTCTGCGATGTGGTATCCGCCAACCGAGTTCCAGAAGGGGAATGCATTCCCAATGACAGAATAATTACTGCAGACGTCATGGTGGCGCATGAAATGTTGAGACATGGTTTCATACCCGGCAAAGGTCTAGGTGCATCTCTGCAAGGAATCATACAACCGGTATCAGTGGTCGAAAACTTGGGAACCTTCGGCTTGGGATTCAAGCCAACATCAGAGGACATCCGGCGAGCCAAGAGGAGTAAGCAGAAGACATGGGTGCTCCCGAAGCCTATTCCACGCCTTTCCCAATCTTTCGTCAGGTCTGGAGTAAGAGGACATCCGACGACAAAGATTCCCGGTCCTACGATTAGGCCGGACGAAGAGTTCTTAAGGAAGTTCGAGGACCTATTCGCAGATGTATGTATGCTCGAGGATGGTGAAGGATCCAGCCATGCCGAGATACAGTTTGTGGGACCAAGAGCAAAACTGAATAATTGGAAGGCTACTCCCCTCCCTGTCCGGAAGGAGTCTTGGTAGTTTGTCTTGGATTATTTTCTTTCGAAATTTTGTGTTGGGGATTGTCCCCGGAGTAAAATCCAGTTGTTTTAGTTCATTTTGATTTAAGTTCGCAGTTTGTTTTTCCTTGTACAGTTCCCATTTAATGAAATTTGATTCCCTTCGTGTCTAATTTTGTTTATTTTTCCTTCTTTTTACTTTTCTGAACAGCCTTCTTTCAACTGATCTTAATGATATGGCGTGCTTAAAGATTAATCAACCCAGTCTAGAAAGTCAATCGGGTTTGGAAATAATAACGCATGAAATAAGAAGTGACGAGAGTGAGTCGGAATACGGCGATGATGAAGCCGTAGAAGAAATCGGCGAAGAATTAAGTCACTTCGGGGAAAAACCCAAACCAAATCTAAATGATACTGAAGCCGTTAATCTGGGGAATGCGGATGACGTCAAAGAAACCCGAATAAGTGTCCATATTGAACCAAACCTGAGAGAAGAGTTGATCAAAACACTCATGGAGTTTAAAGACATTTTCGCATGGTCGTACGACGACATGCCGGGACTCAGCACCGATCTAGTGGTTCATAAATTACCCACTGATCCGGCATATCCTCCCGTCAAGCAGAAGCTGCGGAAATTCAAGACGGAGATGAGTGTGAAGATTAAGGAGGAAGTAACCAAGCAGTTGCAGGCGAAAGTCATTCGTGTCACTCGATACCCTGAATGGTTGGCTAACGTAGTACCGGTGCCAAAGAAAGACGGAAAGATCAGAGTATGCGTGGACTATCGCAATCTCAACAAGGCGAGTCCTAAGGATAATTTCCCGCTTCCCAATATCCATATCCTGATTGATAATTGCGCCGGACGCGAAATCGGATCCTTTGTGGACTGTTATGCGGGATATCATCAGATTTTGATGGATGAAGAGGACGCAGAAAAAGACGGCTTTTATCACACCGTGGGGGACTTATTGCTACCGAGTGATGCCGTTTGGTTTGAAGAATGCAGGAGCAACATATATGAGGGCGATGACTACGGTATTCCATGACATGATACACAAGGAAATTGAAGTGTACGTGGATGATGTGATCGTAAAATCCAGACGTCAAGAAGACCATGTTGCCGACCTCAGGAAGTTCTTTCAAAGACTTCGAAGGTACGACATCAAGCTCAATCCGGCCAAATGTGCATTCGGAGTTCCATCAGGAAAGTTGCTAGGATTCATCGTCAGCCGACGGGGCATTGAGTTGGACCCGTCCAAAATCAAGTCCATTCAAGAGCTACCCCCGCCAAAGAATAAAACAGAGGTAATGAGTCTGTTGGGAAGGTTAAATTACATCAGTAGGTTTATTGCTCAACTTACAGCAACCTGTGAGCCCATATTCCGTCTGTTGAAGAAAGACGCGGCGATAGAATGGACGGAGGAATGTCAGGAAACGTTCGACCAAATCAAAGGGTATCTGTCAAACCCACCCGTACTAGTTCCGCCTGAACCGGGTAGACCCCTGATTCTTTATCTGACGGTTTTGGAGAATTCGTTCGGCTGCGTACTGGGGAAGCATGATCTTACTGGCAGGAAGGAACGGGCCATTTACTACCTCAGTAAGAAATTCACGGTCCACGAGGTCAAGTACACTCATCCGGAAAAGACATGTTGCGCTTTGACTTGGGTAGCCCAAAAGCTAAAACATTATTTGTCTTCTTATACCACTTACCTCATTTCACGCTTGGATCCGTTGAAGTATATTTTCCAGAAACCTATGCCTACAGGGAGGTTAGCAAAATGGCAAATATTACTTACGGAGTTCGACATCATATACGTGACAAGGACGGCTATGAAAGCTCAAGCCTTGGCCGATCACTTAGCTGAAAATCCCGTTGATGACGAATACGAACCTTTGAGGACGTATTTTCCAGACGAAGAGGTGTTGCAAATTGAGGGGTTAGAACTAACCAAGGATCCGGGGTGGAAGCTCTTCTTCGACGGAGCGGCGAACGCAAAAGGAGTCGGAGTAGGGGCTGTGCTCATATCTGAAACAGGACATCATTATCCTGTTACTGCTCAACTGCGTTTTCACTGTACCAATAATATGGCTGAGTACGAGGCATGTATCTTGGGGTTGCGATTAGCGGTGGACATGGATGTACAGGACGTCTTGGTCTTGGGGGACTCGGACCTTCTGGTACATCAGATTCAGGGAGAATGGGAAACCAGAGATCTAAAGCTTATCCCATATCGTCAGTGTTTGCATGATTTGACCAAACGCTTTCGATCGGTAGAATTCGGGCACATCCCAAGGATGCATAATGAGGTTGCCGACGCGTTGGCTACTTTAGCATCGATGCTACATCACCCGGACAAGGTTCGTGTCGATCCATTACACATCCATGTCCGGAATCAACATGCTTATTGTAATGTGATAGAGGAAGAGGTGGATGGTGAGCCGTGGTTTCATGATGTCAAGGAATACCTCGGGTTAGGAGTATACCCAGAGCAAGCAACCGGAGATCAAAAGCGAGCTATTCGGCGGTTGGCGAACGGATTTTTCCTTAGTGGAGGGGTCCTGTACAAAAGAACCCCAGATTTGGGACTGTTGAGATGTATAGATGCAAGTCAAGCCACAACAGTGATGACAGATATACACTCGGGAGTTTGCGGACCACACATGAGCGGATACGTATTGGCAAAGAAGATTCTTAGAGCAGGATATTACTGGCTCACGATGGAGCGTGATTGTATAAGTTTCGTGCGAAGATGCCATCGGTGTCAGATACACGGAGACTTGATTCATTCTCCACCAACTGAATTGCACACAATGTCAGCACCATGGCCGTTTGTTGCATGGGGCATGGATGTTATCGGACCTATAGAGCCTGCGGCTTCCAATGGTCACAGGTTCATTCTGGTGACGATCGATTATTTTACCAAGTGGGTAGAGGCCAAAACATTCAAATCAGTGACCAAGAAGGCGGTGGTGGATTTCGTGCACTCCCACATCATCTGCAGGTTTGGAATTCCAAAGATAATCATCACGGATAACGATGCCAATCTTAACAGTGGATTGATGAAAGAAGTATGTCAACAGTTCAAGATTACACATCGAAATTCCACACCGTATCGCCCAAAAGCAAATGGTGCGGTCGAGGCGGCAAACAAGAACATAAAGAAGATATTGAGGAAGATGGTAGAAGGGTCTAGGCAGTGGCATGAAAAGTTACCATTTGCGCTGTTGGGTTATCGCACTACCGTCCGGACTTCGGTAGGTGCAACTCCTTACTTGTTAGTATACGGGACTGAAGCAGTAATACCCGCAGAAATTGAGATCCCATCCCTCCGAATTGTCGCTGAAGCTGAGATTGACGATGATGAATGGGTCAAAACCCGATTAGAGCAATTGAGCTTGATCGACGAAAAGAGATTGACAGCAGTATGTCACGGCCAATTGTATCAAAAGAGAATGGCGAGAGCATATAACAAGAAGGTACGTCCCAGGAAATTTGAAGTGGGACAGCATGTGCTGAGGAGAGTTCTACCACATCAGGCCGAAGCGAAAGGCAAGTTCGCTCCAAATTGGCAGGGACCATTTGTGGTGACTAGAGTGTTATCCAACGGCGCTCTATGCCTAACTGATGTTGAGGGAAGATGCGCCGATATGGCTATCAATTCTGATGCAGTCAAGAGATATTATGTGTAATTCTTTAATGCATTTGTCAACATTTGGTTTCGTTTGTGTGTATTTGGCATTTTTCGGAGAATGAAAGGACAGAGGCAATTTTTCTACTACCCAAACACTTTAACCTTTGTTTCCCCCTTTGAGCCTTAATTATTCTTTCATATACCCTCTTTCGGAATCACCAAGGAAGATGTGTAACAAAATAGAAAAAAAGAAACAAAGAAAAAATACAAGAAAAAGTGAACTACGTTCGACCTGATTCCTCAAGAAGGATACGTAGGCGCCACACGGCTCGGTCATAATAAAATAAAAGTCAAAGATCCCCAAGCAACAAAACTGGGGCAGAAGTCATTGTTTTGTTTGAAAGATAGTGCGGATTCCGAAAGTTGTAACGAGCTAACCGTTGAGGTTAAACCCCTTTCTTTAGCCTCATGCGCAGAAACCACATTAAGGACCAGAAAGACCTCTCGATCAGTATTTGAGAAATGCCAAATCATGTGAATGAAAGCCAAAAGTGACATCCCGACCCTCGATCGAATCCAGGATGCACAAGCCGAAAGGGTATAACGCTCTAGAGGGAATCTCGTGGGTGATACCCCGACGCAGAGGAAAGAAAGCATAAATGAGAGAGTCTTAACGGTGAAAACCCTCGCGGGCACCTTAAGGCGAAGGAAGTTGAGAGAAGTAAAATGAGAGAGTCTTGCGGTGAAAACCTTTACGGGCACCTTAAGGCGACGGGAGATAGAGAGAAATGAGAGAATCTCATTAGTGAAAACCCTTTGAAGGGCATTGTGAGGTGACAAGACGAGATGGTTACAAGATGTCTGCATGAGACAAGGTTTGGACATCCGTTTACCTCTAGCAGAACGCAGCATCAGAAAGTGATTGATATGAATAGACTGGGTAGTTTAATCTCAAAGGCGCGGCATAACCATTGGATCAGTCACACATTCAGATAAGTTTTCCTATTTTTGAGTTCAGAAAAGTTTTCCTCTTCTTTTGACATTTGCGGTCAGCATTCTTTTCTTTTCTTTCATTTTCGAAAATTGATTTTTCAAAGCTTACTACCAAGTCTCCCAAAGCGGTATAATGAAAATGAATAGGCGTGGAACGAGGCAATAAGGCAGAAGTCGTTACGATAGCAAGATTGGGACGACCGGCTGATTGGAAGGTTCGCGGGAATTATGAAGTGTGATGGACACATGTGGCACGTCCGAAAGATGATTTCACGCAACAGATCACCGGCTAAAAAGAGTCGGACCAAACCAAAGATTGGAATAAAAGGAAAGATGAGAGGTCGTTCGTGGAAAGAGCATCGTCCCCGGCAAGCGTCAACGTCGCCCTCAAAGTTCGAGAGAGGCCAAGCAGCTGAAAGAGAAAAGAAAATGGCCCCAACAAGAGTGGCACGACCACTCACCGCGTTTTGAAACTAACAATTTTTCTTTGATTTAAAAGCAGGAAAAGAGGGTTCGTTGGCAGAAAAGCACACCGTCCAGAAGCTTATCAAACTGGGGCAGAAAATTTTCTCCTGTTGCGAAAATTTTCTTGAAAGCAAAGACTCGGAGGATAAGGGTAGAAAGCAACACAAGATTGCGGGAAATACCAGCTCCGAGCAGAATAGTTTTGAGAAAGGCCAGACAACACGATGGGATGATCTTTGAGCCTGGTATCATCCCCAGCAGTTGATGGAAAAATGAAACAATGGCTTCGAGACTCCCCCAGCAGTATTATATCCCATAATTTGCTCGAGGAAGCAAAAGCGTGAGTCCCATAGGAGGTATGGGAATAAGGAAGAAAATGAGGGGCGAAGGGAACGAAGAATACTTCCTCAGCAGCATCATCCCCAGCAGGCGAGTAAACGGTTCCAAAAATATCCCCAGCAGCCAGAAGAAAGGTAATACGACCCAGGGGAAGGCAATTCCAAGACAGGATAATTCAGAAGAGAAGGTGGTCCGAGAGGCAATGCAGGAAGAAGGAAATGGTACAAAAGGCAAAAGAAGGTAATCAAGATGAGATGAAACCAGTGAGTAGTAGTTGAAGTCGGGGAGCCCGCCCGGAGAATGGAGTGACGATTTTATTTTGAAGTTATAGTT
The DNA here is from genome assembly GCA_032618575.1 of Nicotiana noctiflora. NCBI lineage: Eukaryota > Viridiplantae > Streptophyta > Magnoliopsida > Solanales > Solanaceae > Nicotiana > Nicotiana noctiflora. Next base: position 122,506 of record JASVEL010005996.1, on the reverse strand, counting down.
GAAGTCGGGGAGCCCGCTCGGAGAATGGAGTGGCGATTTAATTTTGAAGTTATAGTTGAAGTCGGGGAGCCCGCCCTGGAGAATGGAGCGGCGATTTTATTTTGAAGTAATAGTTGAAGTTAGGGAGCCCGCCCTGGAGAATGGAGTGGCGATTTAATTTTGAAGTTATAGTTGAAGTCGGGGAGCCCGCCCTGGAGAATGGAGTGGCGATTTAATTTTGAAGTAGTAGTTGAAGTCGGGGAGCCCGCCTGGAAAATGGAGTGGCGATTTAATTTTGAAGTAGTAGTTGAAGTCGGGGAGCCCGCCCGGAGAATGGAGTGGCGATTTAATTTTGAAGTTATAGTTGAAGTCGGGGAGCCCGCCCGGAGAATGGAGTGGCGATTTAATTTTGAAGTAGTAGTTGAAGTCGGGGAGCCCGCCTGGAGAATGGAGTGGCGATTTTATTTTGAAGTAATAGTTGAAGTCAGGGAGCCCGCCTGGAGAACGGAGTGGCGATTTTATTTTGAAGTAGTAGTTGAAGTCGGGGAGCCCGCCTGGAGAATGGAGTGGCGATTTTATTTTGAAGTAGTAGTTGAAGTCAGGGAGCCCGCCTGGAGAATGGAGTGGCGATTTAATTTTGAAGTTGTAATTGAAGTCGGGGAGCCCGCCTGGAGAATGGAGTGGCGATTTTATTTTGAAGTAGTAGCTGAAGTCAGGGAGCCCGCCTGGAGAATGGAGTGGCGATCTATTGTTGAAGTTGGTTGGGGAAAGTGGTAGAGCATAACGAAATCCCCAGCGTGAATCCAAGTTCACAATCGAAAGGAAGGCGACAAGGATCAGAAAAGATAGATTCAGATTTCGAAGAAGAATGGTTCGAAGACCACAAAGAAGGAACCAACGGTCGGAGTTCGGCAATCAAGATAGGCCGAAATAACAATTGGCAGAAGAGAAGAAACATCAGAAGGAACGATCAAGCCGACAAGAAGCAAGGTGGCAAAAGCAAGTTGAAGATAGATAGGATCGTGTGATCCGTAGGCTAGCCTAATTCCTTGTTTTATCTTTAGCACGATGTAATGAGGAGATCGGTAAGCAGTAATAGCGGCAACAACAACAGTAACAGCAAGATCACAGCAGTCACGGTAGTCCCAGCTACCAAAACTTCCCGAACTACATTGACCTGATTCCCTTTTAGCCAGGGATATGTAGGAGACCTTTTGAAGCAAGGTTCGGTCAAACTTTTCCAAGAAAATGCTTCATACGGAGTGCTCAAACGGGCAAAAATCGCTCGTATCCGCTCACTTATCTTTGCACAAAAACTCTTCGTGTTTATGCGCAAAGAGGGGCAGCTGTGAGCACGTGATTTTTGCCCTACATGAGAAGTACTCCCAAAAATTCAAAATAAAAGAGTTTTGCGTTGTCCGCGATCTATGTGAATTTTTATGTTATTTTCTCTTATTGGTTGCATTTTTGTGTGTCCGTGCTTACTTGTTCAATTAATGAGAAGTACAAAAATATGTCATTTTGCATTAAGATCCATTAAAGTAATCAATTTTATTTTTTACTAAATAGAAAAATCACAAAAATATGTATTTTGATATTTTTATTTAATGTCCAAATTGGGCAATTTTATTTTAATTGTTAGTGATAATTATTATTAGAAGTTAACTAGTACTTTTATAAGTTAATTTGGTTCCATAAGTTCATTTAGAATTTTAGAATTTTAGTTTTATTTTAAGAGAAGCAAAATAGAAGGAAATTGAAGCAAAATCGGAACCAGGCCACTAATTGGACCCAAAACCAGGCCCAATATGATTACCTACCCAGCCAGCCCAACACCCCAGCCCAAAACCGGTCCCAATCCTTTTACCCGGCCCCCCCCTCCTTTGAAATCCTGGCCGTCCATCACATAATCCAACGGTCAGTTTCAACCTAAGACTCAATTGAATAAAATTAAAAATTTTAGACAAAAAATTTGAAGAGACATCGAGAGACACATTCATTTTCTGTCTCTCATCTCCAAAGACACCCACTTCTCTCCCAGCCGCGCCGCTAGGGTTCCGCCGCGTGTGGCGGCGGCCGGCCTCTCCTTCGACCAAAACCAACGGCAAAACATCCCACACCTCCTCCTCATCACATCCCTACCATTGTTATCCTCCGAACACCAACCAATCTCTTCGAATTTCAAACCCTAGTCGCGCCGCCACCCACCACCCATGGCGGCGCACCACCCCAAACGACCCCAAAACCTCACCTTCCTCATTGAAGAACATAAGCAGTAGTAGACCCTTTTTAATACCAATATAACCAGCGAACATAAACCAAAAACAATTAGCAACAAGCACATGTAGAACCTGTCCGAATTGGTACCCAACAACAACTATGGGATTTGCTCAAAATCGATCCCCATAATCAATAAAAGGCAGTCGCAAATGGCTCATTTTCAGCCCGTTCGTGTTCGAGTTTTCGACGCCGTCAAGGTCCTTGTTTGAATTTTGGTCGCGATTTCCTTACTCGATGTTGTTTCAATTTCTCTTATTGGATTTCAGATCTAAGGTCAGATGTTACTCATGTATTTCCGTAAAATTTAATCAATCATTATTTAAATTCGTAGTCGGGTTTTACTGAAGGTGTTGCTGACTGTTTTCGTTCCTAAATGAGTTTTGTTCGAATTATTTATGACCTCTTAATAGCAATGGTGAATGTTTATTCTGATGGTACTAGTTTTTGTTGGTTTTCAAGGGTGTGAATGCCGTCGCATTCATTGTTTCTTTGTAGCTATGAGGTGAAATTAACATAAATGTTTTATTAGTTAAAATCATGTTGTCTTCGACTTTCCAGTGATAACATGAATTACTTTATAGATTAATAGGGTCCATTGTTACTTATTCTAGTGTTAATTGGCTTGGTGATATGATCATGTTGATTTTGTAATTATTCTCTATAGTTTTGGGACAGATTCAAGAGGCTAAGGTAGGATAGTAGTTGCAGAGACTTTAGGGTTGATTTGGGAATTAAAAACATTGGAGAATTGTTTAGTTGGAGTGCTCTGTTTGCTATGCATTAAAATACAATTAAAACATGGTAGTGAGGAACAAGACATAGTGGTTTTGGAAGACTTTAAAAGAGTTGATTAAAATATGTTGCCCATAACTTTTGAATTAATTAAGGAAAAGATAAGTGTTCATGGGGAACAAAACTTAATGGAGAGGTTTAAAGATATTGATTAAATAGTATACTACCCATAACTTTGAATTAAACAATGAACAAAGGGATGAGCAAGGGGGTTTAATTTAAGGTCTTTGTACCATTAGGGGGAGGGGTCTGTTTTTAGCTATAAGTATAGCATGAATCTGAAACAGTAAGGGGACAGACAAAGTGATACACACAGACACTCTGGGATAGACAGCTAAAACAAAAGAGAGAACAGGATAGCTTTCGACACTCACAGGGGGGTTTGATACACTCACACACAGTAGGATATTCGAAAACATAGACAGAAATATTCCTACACACACAGAGATATCTGGAGAAAGAATTTTGAACTAAAAATACAGTGAGAGTAGGGAAGATAGACAGACGAATAAACAAAATACACACACACATACACATTGTGTCACTGTTGCATTGTTGGTTTGTTGCTGTTGCTCCTGTGTTTGCTGCCACTGTTGCTGTTGTTGCTGTGGTTTGGTCGGGTCCTATTACTACTGTTGGTATTGCTGTTCTGTGCTATTGCTGGGTGTATACTACTGCTGCTGTGGTTTCTACTGTGTCACTGCTGCTGAGTGTTGCTGTTGTTGTATTGCTATTGCATTACTACTGCTGATTGCTCCTTTCCTTCTTCTTTTGTCATCATCCAGGTACTTCTCCTGTCCATGCTGAACTAGAGAGACAGTGTAAACACTGCTCTGAAATCAAAATGATGAACTGCAGTTTGGAGAGTTATATACGAGTTTCTGTTGTTTCCATGTAACTTGAATTGATTGATAATTGTATTCATTAGATTTAGTATGATATGTAATCCAACTCTATAAATCTGAATCGAAATTGGATTGTGTTTAGTTATAGTTTGGTATAGGCTGTTAGTTGTAAAGCTTGTGTCCAGAAATTCTAATAAGTTTGAAAGTTATTTTTTATTCATTTATAGGGTAATTGAAGTTAATTACCTTTTTTATAGACTGTAATATGATTTAAGTAGTTAAAATAGTTTTACACGGGCCACATTAACTGAGTGAAGCATATTTGTTATAGGTTTTGTTAATATGAGTATAAGGTGATGCATCCTCACCTAAAGCTATTACTAAACATTAGTTGATATATTAGTTTGAAGTAATACTTCTAAGATAGCACAAGAATGTTAGTAAACATCAGAATGTAGATGTCTATTGGATTTGTCTATTATACTTGATAAGTTTCACTTAGCTATTGAGGTGTTAGGCGGGTCAATATATGAACAGTGCATTAGAACAACTGTTAACCTTTCATTTGCTCGTTTAGTTTAATCACGTGGACTTAACCATTCATTTTCCTTAAGAGTTATAATATCTAGATTGATAAACGAGTAGCTAGGCTCAGTTTATTAACTCTATATACGGATGGTTCGTTTCGAAGCCTAGATAGCTCTTGTCCAACTGTGCAATTGACTTGAACAATGCCTCTTGGGCCTAGTTTCCATAGCAATAGGCCCAAGCTGTCCAATTCTCTATGTGTTTTGAATGAATTAATAGGCATGCTTCATTCTTCACTTCATAAATAATTGGATTGAATTAATTTGAAAGCAAATTATAGGGTTCGGCCTTGATCGACATTAAATAATTAGGATTGTTTTTGGTTATTAGAGACAAGAATAGAAGAATTGTAGTCATCTTTAGGTTGACCTTTTAATAAATGGGACGAGCCTCGTCGAATAAACACGGAGATTGTGGTGCCCTCAATAGCTAGTTATTTTAAATGCTTAGACTTTGAGACAGGTCGTTTTAGCGAATTTCACGACCTTCTCAAAATAATAAACAGTTAGTTGCTTTAGGTCTGGTACTTAAATAATTTTACTTTCTTAAACCCGGGTGCACATTTATGTGACCCAAATCCAAGTCTCGACGAAGTCAAAATGTATTAAAGGCCACAGGCGTACCGGTACGGTGTGCTCTGAAGTACATTTTCATGACGTCACAATTCTTATGAAAACAACAATAACCAGAAGCGATTAAAAGTTAAAATTCGCACATAGGTTTAACATGTATTAAAATCAGATAATTTAGCCAAATACGACGATTGAGCGACCGCGCTAGAACCACGGAACCCGGGAATGCCTAACACCTTCTCCCGGGTTAACAGAATTCCTTATCCGGATTTCTGGTTCGCGGACCGTAATATAGAGTCAAACCTTTCCTCGGTTCGGGATCAAACCGGTGACTTGGGACACCATTATTCTTCCAAGTGGCGACTCTGAATTAATTAAATAAATCCCGTTTCGATTGTCCTTTAATTGGAGAAACTCCCTCGCGCTCTCGCGGGTGCGTAAACAGGAGGTGCGACACTAATCATCATTTTGCATTTTTGAATGATTTCACAATTTTTCCCAAATTTTCCTTTAGATTCTCATGAATTTGATGTTAAATCTAAGATATAATCACAAAATATAGTTGGAAAAGGATTAGAGACACTTACCCAATGATTTGAAGAAGTTTGGGTCTTTGGAAAATCGCCTATGGAGGTTTAGGGTTTGAGAAAATTGAAAAATGGGTGAAATCCCGTCAAAAACCTCATTTAATAGGCCTCAGATGTCACATTTGCGACCCAGGGTTCGCAATTGTGAACCCTTGGATATTGCAAACAAAAGAAAACTGGAAGAGGTCGCATGTGCGACAAAAAGTTCGCATTTGCGACCTGGGCATCGCAAATGCGATGAAAAGTTCGCATTTGCGAACATAGCAGAAACCAGCAATTTTTCCAGACACGAAAATGAGCATAACTTCCTCATACGATGTGCAAATTCGATGATTCTTTTTCCTATGGCTCCAAAATTTTGATACGGATCTAATGGTTCAAACAAAACTAATTTGGATATAATTTGGTTAATATGGTATCATTTTTGCTTGAAGAAACGACGACAAAGCATCCAAAACAAGCGCAACATAGCCTAAACTATCCGAAACTCACCCGAGATTCCCCGGACCCTGTCTAATCATACACACAAGTCAAATAACCTAACACGGACTCGCTCAAAGTTTTAAATCACATAAAACAACATCAAAATGATGAATCAAACCAAAAATCAAGCTTATGAAATTCCAAATCTTCAATTATCGAGTCTCATATCGAAACCTATCAATACAACTCGGAATGCCGCCAAATTCTGCAGACAAGTCCAAAATGACATAACAGAGCTACAAAAACTTCCGAAATTAAATTCCAAGCCTCGGATCAAAAACTCACTATCAGACTGGAAACATCAAAAATTCAAACTTCGGCATTTCAAGCCTAAATAAGCTACGAACCCCCAAAATTCATTCCAAACACGCTCCCAACCCCGAAATCACATAACGGAGCTAACGAAACCATCGGATTTCCATTTCGAGCTCGTTTTCACACTGTTCCAAACATGGACCATCTTTCAACTCTTAAGCTCCCATCTAGGGACTAAGTGTCCCAAAACACTCTGAATCCTAACACCGAACATACTGGCAAACAAAAATAGCCGAAATGAACTTATGGGAAGCAGTTAACAGCAGATCGGGGCGTAAATTCTAAAAACTACCGGTCGGGTCGTTACACTTTAGCAGCGACCCTTAGGGATATTGTGGCGACGTTCGCCGCCACAATAAGGGTAATTTCTTGTAGTGGGTGTCAACTCAACTTCAAGCAATTCGGTAGTATTTTTATTACGCGGGAAAGACAAAGTCACAATCCCCAATGGTGCTCTACCCCATGCTTGTTATCCGAGGCATGCAAGTCACCTCAATACAACACTAGGATGTGCAAGTCCGGGGTTTACAAACCCTCAGGACATCATTTACAAGTATTACCCACCTTGATCCAGCGAAAACTCTAGCCCGCAATGCCTTTTCTCCTCGAACCAGCCTCCACGCGCGTCGAAACTAGCCAAAATTAGTACAAATATATCAAAATAGGCTAATGGAACAACACCCAACTGACAATTATCGAAATCTATGGAAAATTTCAAAACTAGCAAAACCCGAGCCCTAGGCCCACTTCTCGAAAAATTATGAAACTAATATTTTTGGAATCCTCGTCTTGCCACCAGTTCGTGCATATATAATTTGTCAAAATTGGAGTTAAATGAGCCACCAAATCCCAATTTTACATAGCAAATACCAAGCCCTAGTTTCTTCAATTTTATACCCAATTTCAGAGATTAAATGGATGAATCTTCAATAATACATAATTAGTTCATAAATCTTACCTCCAATCGAATCCTAGATGAAATCCTCGTCCAAAAGCTCCATAAGGTGCCCAAAATGGTGGAAAATGAGTTTTGCTCGCCGGGGAAATGTTATTAAACCTTTCTGTCTGCCCAGTTAAATGCACTATGCGATCGTATCACCAGATTGCGATCGCATAGAACAATATTTTCCAGCCTCAAAAATAAGTTATGTGATCGCACTCAGCTCGCCGCGATCGCATTGCCTCATAAATCCCGCGATCGCACAAAACAATAATCAGAACGTGGGACCCCTGGCCAATACTCTATGTGATCGCACAATCACTTATGCAATCGCAGAAGACAAACTTCTCCAACTGTGTGCTCGCACACCACTGACCTTGATCGCGTTGAACTAAATTAAAGACTACCACAAACCTTATATGCGATCGCAACTAATCCCCTGCGATCGCATTGAACAAAAATCTGCAACTTTATGACAGCAAAATCTGATATCCTAGCTTAACCAAAATGATCCGTTTGAACACCCTAAATCTCCTCGAGGCCCTCGAGACATCAACCAAACATGCCAACATATCCCATAACACCATACAAACTTGTTACAATCATAAAAACACATCCTTAAACACAATAATTATCAAATCAAGGCGGATTCAAGCTTAAGTTTCAACTATAACTTCCTAAACCAACATTCAATCAAAAATCTGACCAAACGATGTTCGAATGACCTGAAAATTAGAAGACGTATCGAAAATCACCTAACGAAGCTACTGCAACTAACGGAATTCCATTCCGACTCCCGGATCAAAATTTCACCTATCAACCGTATTTCGCCAAAATTCCAACTTCGCCAATTCAAGCCCATTTCTACACCGAACCTTCAAATTCGATTGTAATCATTCTCCTAAGTCAAAAATCATCCCCCGAAGCTATCCAAATAATTAGAATTGACATCCGAGTCTTCTAACCACATAGTCAACTTTCAGATGACTTTTCTAAAACAAATTTCCTTCTACGAGGCTATGTGCCTTATTTTTAACCAAAACTAATTCAATTACACCCGATCAACTCAAATACCGATATACAAATATGAAGCATCACCATAAGGGGAAACAATGTGGTAATTTACGTGACGATGGGTCGGGTCGTCACACGTAGAGTACAAAAGGAACAAAAAATAGAAAAATAATGCTACAACTCTCAAAACGGCCTGGAAGGTGGTTACACTTTGTCTTGCTAATGATGATTTTCTTGTCTAATTAAGAGCCTATTTATAGGAACATGTGAGGGAAAAGAACGTGGCAAATGCAATTTCCACTTTTCAAAAGCACTTTACCCTTTATCTCATAACTTCTACAAGAGTTATCACATGGTTTTAATTAAGACATTAACACATTTGTCAAAAAAAGGCTTCAAAATATTGCCAAAGTCCCCCACTATTTTAAAAGATCTTCAAAATAAACTTGCAGGATTTGTATGACCCAAATGTAATAGGTTTGATGTCTTTTGGACTATGAACCAAACGTAGACAAATAAAACTTAACCCATACTATTACTTGTGAAATATAATATTTCTATGAACCAACAAATTTTATTATAAGCTAGATCTATTATCAATCACATTTTGGCCCCTCGTAGTTTTGTTGTTCAACGCGATTAGTAGCTCAATTAGTAGCAGTCAAGCACTCTCTTTTAGTGCTTTAGTGTGAATATTGACTTGTATTACCCATATAAACCTACTTCATATGATCTCCAATTATATAGGCTGGGTTACCATCTCTATTGACAACATGTCAGCCTTAACTCCATCCTTTTGAGGTTTGAAAAATTCATTTCTGACTTCACGTAATCAATAAAAATTATTCCATATCTCAGTAGTTATTTTGTGACATCATGTCTCAATTTCATGTGTCCAATTTTACAATTATAAGGTTTATTATTTGCAATAGCTATTGCCTCTTGACAATCACAATACCTAGACATTAAGGGAATATTAGCTAGGAAGTTTCTCAGCCACACAGCCTCAGAACCAGCTAAGTCTAGAGCTACAACCTCTAATTCCATAGTCGATCTAGCAATGATCATTTGTTTAGCTGATTTCCATGATATTGCACCACCACCAAGGGTTGTAACCATTAGTGAATTTGTCTCATCAAAATTAAAAATCCAGTTTGCATCACTTTACCCTTCTGAAGTGGAAGGAAATCTACTATATAGGATACGTTAATTCATGGTTTCTCTCAAATATTTTATTCGTCTAGCTAATACAGACCAATGCTCTCTGTTGGGATTATGTGTATATCTACTTAGTATACACATAGCATAGACTATATCAGGCCTTGTAAAATTCATTAAGTTCATTAAACTCCTAATAATTTGAGCATATTTAGACTGAGAAATTGGGACACCATAATCATTTTCAATTGAGATTAGCATCAAAAGGAGTACTCACATGTGTGATATTAAATATTCAAATATCTTAAAAAGTCTCAACATAATATTCTTGTGATAACATTAAGCCATCCTCACTACCTATAACTTTAACGCCCAATATTGTATTTACTTTACAAGATCTTTCATATCGAAGTTAGTAGACAAAAAATAATTTACTACTTTGCATAATGTTTAAATTTGTACCAAATATAAGCATGTCATCAACATACAGATATATTATCACATAATTATTATCTACCACTTTAATATAAATACATTTATCCACTACCACTGAAGAAAAATTGTCTCTCAGTAAGACTTGTTCAAATTTTTCATACCACTGCTTAGGAGCTTGTTAAAGGCCATAAAGAGATTTAATAAATTTACAGCCGTTATTTTCTTGTCCATGATTAACACAGCCTTCGGGTTGAACCGTATAAATTTTTTCTTCTAAATAACCATTTAAAAAAGATGTTTTAACATCCATTTGATGGATAAAAAGCTTATGGATTGAAGCTAAGGCAATTAAAACTCGAATAGAAGAAATTCTAGTCACTGTTGCAAATGTAACAAAATAATCTGTATTTTATTTTTAAAAATTCTTTTGCTACTAATTGAGCTTTATAATTATCTAAAGATCCATTAGGATTAAATTTCTTTTCGAAAATTCATTAACCAATAGGCTTTGTACCGGGAGATAAGTATATTAAAATCCATATTTATTTTTCAAAATAGAATCCATTTCAACTATCATTGACCTTTTTCAATAATTAGCTTCTAAAAAATGTATATCTGCAAAATAATTTGATGGTTCATTATCGATAAGAAGAGTCTGAAAATTAGTTTCATAAGAAAAATATTCTTTCCTAGGCCTTTTGCTCCTTTTGAGTTCCTCATTAGAGGTATTTTTTTGTTTCAACAGGTGTATAAGAAATTTTATTGGACAATGGATAATATATTCAAAAAACTCAGCATTTTTCTCTCAATTATAGTATTGCAATCAAGCACATCATTTTATAAAACAAGAAATCTATATGCAGCTAATAAACATTCAATCAGCAGTTTTTAGAACCTAATTTTCTCTTTTTAAGTTCAGGCAAAAGAACTTTAGCAAGGAACCCTCTCGCTTTTAAATATTTCAAGTTAGGTTTATAACCCTTCCACTATTCATAAGGAGTATTTCAAGTTCTTCTATGTAGTATTCTATTTTGTAAGTGACAAGCAGATAATATAGCTTTACCCCACAAATTATATGGAGCAATTAAACTAATTAACATAGAGTTCATCATTGATTCACGTCCAAGCAACGGTCGTAGTCAATATAACCTGGTATAATAAGTCCAGAATCGATCCCGCAGGGAATTAACCTACCAATTACAACTTTCACAACCCAAGAGTACTTCCGAATCAAGTTCCCAAAATTTCGAGTATATGTTTGTGAGTGTTTCGACTAACTACTTTTGCAAGAAATAAAAAGGCTTAAAGAAATAATTGGATGTTGGGTAAAATAATATGGAAAGAAACTAAGGTATTGATTTCCCCTATTGATGGAATCCCTTATCGTTATGCTCATACAAATTGTAAATATATTCTATCAATCATGAACGCTATTTGTATCGTAACCCTCTCCCGAGCAATTACAATAATTTACTAGTGCACTCTCCCGAGCTACCCTAGCTAGCTTTAATTTGAATAGTTCACTTAAGATTGCACCCAAGACTTCGTTATTCCTAATCTCGTCTTTACGCCTAAAGTTGTAGATTCCTCCAATAACTTAGGTGTGGTGTTGTTCAACAATATTCCTAAATATGCACTCTTTTCCAAATTATGCACACTAAATAGGCACAACTAATTGCGGGTCCTACCACTTAACTACAATAAGAATGAAGTTTAACAAATAGAAATCTAGCTAACAATTTGTAATCACATAAACGATAAGTTCATCACCTAATAGCTTCCATCAAAATCTTAGAAAAGGATTTAGCTACTCATGCTCAAAGAAACAAGAATAATAATTGAATTCATTAATAAATACTTGATAAAAATAAAGGAATGAGTTGAGAGAGTTCTCTCTTACTAATTGTCTTGCAAAAGTAGTGAATAATACACAACTTGCCTTTATTGGGTGAACTAGGAGTTTATATAGAGGTTTTAGGGCTTAAAAACTTAATTTGTACACAACTAGGAAAGTACTGTGCGGCTCCTTCCGCGGTTTGTCCGCGGTCGCGGGCGAACCGCGAATAGAGCAGTGTTTTGATTCTTCCGAAAAGTTTAGAGAGCTTGATTCTTCGTGGTTCATCCGCGGTCGCGAGTGAACTGCGGATGAATAGTACTTCGGATTCTTCTTTAATTTTTCAAGCTCACTTCACTTCAACTCTTCACTTGGCCTTTTCATCAACATGTGACTCTAAAATAGCTCATTTATCATCCAATGGTTCATGTATACCTATAACACACCAATAAACACTAATCAAAGCATTTTGTCATCATAAACAATATCAATTCAACAACAAAGTGTGATTATTTAGGGCATAATTGTAGTCAAATTCACCTATTATCAATACCCCACACTTAAACCTTTGCTCGTCCTCGAGAAACCTTAATCACACCTTAGGCCAATTTTATTTATGTCTCCCCCAACTTATGTCAAAAAAGGTAATTTTCATGATTAACCTAAGATAGGCACAATCTTTACCTAAACGTAAACTCTCATGCCAGCACATTATTCCTTACTCTAATTATTATCAAAAACTTGCAAATTTACCGTTTTCCTCTTGAGTTTCATGCCCTCACACAATTTATTGAGAGAAGTTCCCACACATAAACAATTTGGAACATGGAACTTATATATATCAGAAAAATTCACTCACTCTCAACAAAGAACATTCATATGCATACAGACACACCATAGGCTTGCCCCTAGTGTAGTACTCCAATAATCGAGTTATTCAATCATAGATCAAGAGGTCTTTAAGGGTTGTAATGTTAGCTACGGGACAGGTAGGATACTTTTGGTTATAGTGGCTAACCTCCCTAAGCACTTTTCTTTTCCTTTTCCTAACTTCCCTTTTAGTTTTCTTCCTTATGTCTCCCATAAACATTCATTCACCTTTATTTACCTTTAATCCCCACTTTTCTTTTGTTGGTGTAAATGGCCTTTCTAATTCTCATATATACATTGATATAGCTCTTTTTCTCAAAATTTTCTCCTTTCTTTTTCTCATTGCTTTGCAACACATTTACATTATTTTGGCCAGTTCACTATTTTCTACCATTCATTCTTGATTTTTCCTTTTTCAGTTTCCCTTCACCCCACACTTAGACTTTTTCATATTCATTACAAAACAAGTGCTTCTAGGAGGTAAAGTAGAACAATATAATAATTTGATGAACATTCAAGGGTTGTAAAAGAATAGGCTTTAAGCTCAAAGGGGTTAACTAGGATATTATGTACGTGTGAATTCATGTCTATTGGTTTATGGGGTTACACAAAGAAATGCATCTATCCTTTCTACAACCAAACAACTTCTATTTCGCTTTGCAAACACACAGGGCAAGTTTTAGACATCATGTAAAGCATACAATGTAAGTAAAACCTCACACACACATAGCATGCAACTCATTTGGAATCCGGTTCATCTACAAAGTCCTATCGATGTTCAAGCAAGCATTATTGTGCAAATTTAAGGCATATTTAGATTCTACAGTCAAGCTTAGAAAATACATTCTCAAGTTCAATTAAGCTTTGCTAATGTGCATACTCGGGGTTACATGTTACCCTTTTTCCTCTAATCCTAAGAAAAGAAAAATCTACCTAACCCGGTTCAATAAAAACCCTTAGAAAAGAATCGTGGTCAAAAGAAAAACCAAGGGGGAGGTGATAAACTACCTAGAAAAAGAAAATAAAAGAAAGAAAAGATTCCTACGTGGACTACTTCCCTCAAGAGTACTTGTCCTAAATAGTCCGTCATCGGGAAGAGTCCTCTACTCATATTTTTAGATTTTTAAATTTTCTGATTTTTTTGTATTTTTTTATTCCGACTTGGACCCTTAAGAAACCCGTCGCCAAGTGTCCATCATCGGGCCAAGCCAGCTATTAGTATTAACAACTACAACTAATATATACAACATATAAAAGATAAGTCACCCGCCCCACACTTAAAATCATGTCATGTCCTCATGCCATCAAGAAAAATATAGCTCAAGAGGGGTGAGAAAACTTACCTGAGACTCACTCGGAGTCGGAGACGGTGGACGGGTCGACGTGACATGCTCGACCAAGTGCTTGGAGCCATGCCATGAACCTGCTTTCTGACCGAGCTTGCCTCTGTGACATCGCGTCTGAGCGCATGTGCAAGCCATCTACGGAGGTGCGCAAATCAGCAATCTTCTCGTCCATGGACCTAAGCATAGGTCGGGTAGATTCGGACCTAGACATACTCGCTCCACGGTGAGCATGCCTGGAAGGTCCGGCTAAGTCAGTGGAGTGCCTGGCCCAGGCAACTGGCATAGGTTCAACCTCAGCATCCAAGTCGATTGGGTCATTATCTCGGCCGACCCAGATTTGTGAAGCTCTAAATGGAGCTTTTGGTGGTAGATCACCATCCGCTGCCAGGACCGGGGTATGATGGCCGAGACACAAAGAAGTAACGAGAGATGGGTAGTAAAAACCCTTGGCTTTGAGGGAACCGCCCAGCAGCATCTCGTCACTAATTAAGCGGGCAATGTCCACGTCCCGCTGTGTTACAAAACACCATGTTAGAAGTGCCCTATTAAAATTGACATCCGTGGTGTTGCTGGAGGGCAAAAGCCGGTTACATATGATAGAAAACCAGCATTTAGCAGTACGTGTAAACCAGATAGAATGGAGTGTTTTATTTCGTATCCAAATAGGGATGCCATCTACACATAAGGCCTCAATTATCATGTCCCAGGTGACACCCGGCCTATCGTGGTAGTAGTCCATGTCACTAGTATGATTCGGCAGTCTAAGTGCCTATCTAATAGAATGAGCATGGGCGTAGACGTACTTACCTCCGACGAATACCTCCCTAGCCAAACCGTGAGGAGCATTGGCATAAAACTCCTGAACAAGCATCTTGTTCACAAGGGGCGGTGCATCAAATAGGAACTCCATTTCGCGGCGGCGAATTTCGTCATATATTTCTGCCTTTTCAGACTGCAGGGCCAACCTGTCAACTTCAACTTCTTGGAGCCAGGACTTAGCCGCCTTGGCGTGGAAATCACCTTCTGCCTCATCGCTGGCGAACCTTGATTCGTCATATGTAGGTTGCCTAGAAGAGCTAGCACCCTGTCTTGATCTTTTGGGGGCCATGATCCTGCACAAAAGGGACAAACAAAAATTTTTCGGTTGGCTACTCAAACTTCGCCATCCGTGGAATACCACAATTGTCTCTCTAGTGCAATCATCCCATAACTCCTAAACTTAACCACTTATCTAACAATTTCACCAATTCTTATTCAAGCACCCCACACTTATTTATTTTGGCAATCTAACATGACCCAATTACCCTAAACCATCTCCAATAATAAACAACAACAAGCAACTCACTATTTGGGCATTATTTCCCCTACAAATTCATTATCAATTATTACAACAACAATAGCCCAACTTGGCCAACCAACCAACAAATATGATCACCAACACTTTTGGGTCTCCAAAACAACAAAATTAGCATTATTTAATAAATTGGAGACCCAACAACACAATCTCTACCATAATTCCATCCATATCACAAGGTTCTTAAAAAGAAAAATTATATAACATTCTACAACAAAAACCAAGTAATATATATGGATTATACTCCAACTAGCAATATATACTCCATATTATACAAATTAAACTACAAGTAACTAATTAAGTCTACCAAATTAATAATAAAAATTAAAGAAATAAAAGAAGAAAGAAATAAAAAGAACAAGAAGAAGAAGACTTACTATTGAGAGTAGTATAGGAGAAGGATTGAAGAGGGGGAGTTATTTGGAGAAGAAAGGAGGAGAGATTGTAGAGAGAAAGAGGAGAGAATTTAGAGAGAGAGGAGGAGGTTGGGAGGGATAAGAGGCGGCTGTTGTGGGGGAAATAAGGGGGGGAGGGGGTTTAGTGTTTTAGGGTTATTAAAGAAGGGGGAAGAATAAAATAAAATAAAAATTATATTTTATGCCGCCCGCGGAGCTGACCGCGGTTGTTCGCGGTTCGTTTGCGGTCGCGGACGTACCGCGAATAGTCAAACTTCAGAGAGGTCAATTTTTCGTGGTTCGTCTACGGCCGCGGATGAACCGCGAATAGAGGCCCTCGCTGAAAAAAAAAATTCGCTGGTCAGAATTTTTTTTATATATATATATAGACTAACTATGATGAAAATACTTACAACACATTCGTGGGTTGCCTCCCACGTAGCGCCTGATTTAACGTCGCGACACGACTCGTCTTAGCGCATTTTAAGGCTCGCTAGACCTTTGAGGTTCATCTAACCGTAGTTCCACTTTGTCCTCGATGTCATCCATGCGCACATAAGGTTTCAACCGCTTTCCATTTACTTTGAATGTGATGAACCATCAATGGTCTGAATTTCCACAGCGCCTGAATCAAATGCCTCAATTACCCGAAAGGGTCCTGACCACCTTGATTTTAATTTTCCCGGGAACAACCGTAATCTCGAATTGTATAACAGTACCTTGTCGCCGGTTTTGAAGTTCCACTTAATGATATTCTGATCGTGAATCCGCTTCATTCGCTCTTTATACAGTCTAGTACTTTCAAAGGCCAGATACCAAAATTCTTCCAATTCATGCAACACGGTCATTCTATATTTCCCCGCTTCATCCCAGTCGAGATTCAATTGCTTCAGTGCCCACCATGCTTTGTGCTCTAGTTCCACAGGTATATGACAAGCTTTCCCAAACACCAATTTGTATGGTGACATGCCGATTGGTGTCTTTAATGCTGTCCTGTAAGCCCATAATGCGTCATCAAGCTTCCTGG
This sequence comes from Nicotiana noctiflora, assembly GCA_032618575.1. Taxonomy (NCBI): domain Eukaryota; kingdom Viridiplantae; phylum Streptophyta; class Magnoliopsida; order Solanales; family Solanaceae; genus Nicotiana; species Nicotiana noctiflora. The sequence goes on along the minus strand of JASVEL010005996.1, from coordinate 105,692 downwards.
ACCAGTCGGTCCTTGTGGCGTTCATTGTTTTTGTTAATACACTCTTTATCTCCCTGTTGGAGACCTCAACTTGCCCGCTGGTCTGCGGGTGATATGGAGTGGCCACTCGATATTTCACATCATACTTTGCTAATAATTGCTCAAATGCCCGGTTGCAAAAGTGTGTGCCCCCATCACTGATGATAGCCCTTGGAGTCCCGAAATGGGTGAAAATGTTCTTCTTCAAAAATCCCACCACCACCTTAGCATCATTGCGGGGTAATGCTACAGCTTCCACCCATTTGGACACGAAGTCTACCGCAACAAGTATGTACGTATTGCCGTATGAGCTGATAAAGGGCCCCATGAAGTCTATTCCCCAAACATCGAACACTTCTACTTGCTTGATTGGGTTCATTGGCATTTCATGACGCCGGGAGATGTTCCCGGTGCATTGACATTCGTTGCAACCTTTCACCCACAAGTGTGCATCTTTAAAAATCGTTGGCCAATAGAAACCGGCCTCAAGTATTTTGGCGGCTATACGCACTCATCCAAAGTGACCACCAAATGTTGAAGCATGACATGCCTGCAAAACAGAAGATTGTTCTATCTCGGGGATGCATCTCCGAATCATGTTATCGAGACATATCCTAAACAAATAGGGTTCATCCCAATAATACAGCTGGCTTTCACGAAAGAATCTTTTCCTCTGGACCGATAAGAGGTCGTGAGGAACAATACTGCTGGCCAGGTAATTTGCATAATCAGCATACCATGGCGCTTCAAGGAGAGTGGTGGTGAGCAGCTGCTCGTCTGGAAAGGTTTCTAGAATTTCCGCACTCTCTTTGACAATTTCAGCTCCTTCAAGTCGTGACAAATGATCAGCAACTTGATTTTCAGTGCCCTTTCTATCACGAATTTCAAGGTCGAACTCTTGGAGAAGCAGCACCCAACAAATTATGCGCATCTTAAAGTCCTTTTTATCAATTAAGTATCTTAAAGCTGCATGGTCAGTGTATACAATTACCTTGGATCCTATGAGATAGGACCGGAATTTGTCAAATGCGAACACAACTGCAAGCATCTCCTTTTCCGTCACTGTGTATTTTAGTTGTGCTCCACTCAAGGTCCTACTTGCATAGTATATTGGATGCATCATCTTGTCTTTCCTTTGGCCCAGCACTGCCCCCACTACATAGTCACTTGTATCGCATATTAGCTCAAATGGTTGCTCCCAGTCGGGGGCAATGATGATGGGTGCTGTGACCAACCTCTTCTTCAGTTCCTCAAAAGAAATCCTGCATTCATCAGAAAAAACAATGGGGTGATCTTTCTCAATTAACTTACAGAGAGGGTTTGATATTTTGGAGAAGTCTTTGATGAACCTCCGGTAAAAACCAGCGTGTCCAAGAAAGCTTCTTATGGCCTTGACGGATGTTGGTGGAGGCAGCTTTGCAATGACATCAACTTTGGCTCGGTCTACCTCAATGCCCTTGTTTGAAACTCGGTGTACCAATACTATACCTTCTTGTTCCATGAATTGGCACTTCTCCCAGTTTAGCACTAAATTTCTCTCCATGCACCATTTCAGCACTCTTATCAGATGGACAAGGCATTCATCGAATGAATTCCCTACCACTGAGAAATCATCCATGAACACCTCCATAATGTCTTCCACCATGTCGGTGAAAATGGCCATCATGCACCTTTGGAATGTGGCAGGTGCATTGCATAGTCCTAATGGCATCCTCCTGAAGGAAAAAATTCCATATGGGCATGTGAAGGAGGTCTTCTCTCTATCCCCGGGGGCTCTGGAGATTTGATTGTACCCCGAGTATCCATCCAGAAAGCAGAAGTGCGAGCTCCCAACCAACCTGTCAAGCATCTGATCAATGAAGGGAAGTGGGAAATGGTCTTTGCGGGTGGCTAGATTCAGCTTCCTGTAGTCCATGCATATTTTCTACCCGGTGACGACTCTAGTTGAGATCAACTCATTATTGTTGTTTTTCACCACCGTCATGCCACCTTTCTTTGTCACACATTAAACTGGGCTAACCCAGCTGCTATCGGAGATTGGGAAAATGATTCCCGCATCTAGCCACTTTATTACCTCTTTCTTCACCACTTCCTTCATGTTTGGGTTCAGCCTTCTTTGATGTTCCCTGGAAGGTTTGTGTCCCTCTTCCAGGAGAATTTTATGCATGCAATATGCTGGGCTGATCCCCTTTATGTCTGCCATGGTTCACCCAATGGCAGTCTTGTATTCGTTTAGTACCTGTATAAGCTTTTGAGCCTACACATCTAACAAACCAGATGAGATAATAACAGGTAAAGTGGAGTTAGGACCTAGAAATTCATACCTGAGATGAGATGGTAGTGGTTTGAGCTCAAGCTTTGGTGGCTCTTCTATGGATGGTTTTGCAGAAGGGGTCTCTCTTTTCTCTAAGTGTAGAGGCTCGAATTCAAGCTCTCTCTCCCAAAACTCCTATGCCTTCCAGAGATAGTACCCATTCTGCTAAACTTTCACCATTTACCTCTTCCAAGTTCATCAGGCATGCTTGAAGTGGATCTTCAATGGTCAACTCTGCATTGTCGGTCTCCACTATCACATCAACCGCATCAATAAGAGAGAAATTTGCGAACTCACTAGGGTGTCTCATGGATTTTTGCACATTAAATATGATCTCCTCATCATTCAACCTCACCTTGAGTTCCCTAGTTTCACAATCAATCAGAGCTCTCCCGGTGGCTAGGAATGGTCTTCCTAGGATTATAGGAATTTCCTCGTCCACCTTGCAATCAAGAATCACAAAATCGGCGGGAAACACGAACTTCCCTACCTGGATAAGCACATCATCTAAAATACTAAATGGATGCTTAACCGTCCTGTCAGCAAGCTGTAATAACATAGAGGTAGGCCTGGCTCTCCCAATGCCTATCCTCTTATAAATAACCAAGGGCATGAGATTAATGCTCGCCCCCAAATCACACAATGCCTTTGCAAAGGCATAATTTCCTATAGTGCATGGAATGGTGAAGCTACCTGGATCAGATAGCTTCTCAGAAATGGGTCTGGAGACCACTGCACTACAAGTCTGGGTAAGGGTCACGGTGGCCAAGTCTTGGAAATCAAATTTTCGCGACATCAAGTCTTTCATCATCTTAGCATACCCAGGCATTTCTGTTAAAGCTTCAATTAAGGGAATGTTTACCTGGATTTGCTTGAGCATATCAAAGAATTTTTTGTATTGCTCTTCTTTCTGGTGCTTGGAAAACCTTTGGGGGAATGGTGGCTGAGGCCTCTTCTTCCTAATGACTTGAGACTTTTCTTTCTCTATCACTTTCTCTTCAACCTGCTGCTCTACCTGTTCAGCTACTTTCTCTGTTCCCTGCTGCGCCTTTTTATTTTCAGCAACTTGCTGGACTGTAACTTCTGTCAACCCTGTGGACTCATCCAGTTCAATGGGCACTGGAGTGAGTGTCTCAGCCTGTGTGTTGTTTTTCTCTCTTTCTTTCTCGGCATCAAGATCTCTACCACTTCTCAAAGTCACTGCCATCAGCTGCTTTGGGACTTGGTCTTTTGGGTTTGTTTGTGTATCTGCAGGCAATGTACCTTGAGGATGATTGTTAAGTGGCATGGAAATCTGGCCCATCCGTACTTCCATATTCTTGATCGCTGCGTCATGTGCATCTATTCTTTCATTGGTTTTGGCATTTGACCCAATTACCTGCTGCATCATATCTTTTAACTCTGCGAACCTATCGTCATGTCTTCCTCTATGCTGTGATGGAGGTGGATGGTATCCCTACTACTGATTTCTGAAATTCTGAGGTCTAGGATATGGAGCCATGTTTTGTGGTGGCCTCATACCTGCTGCATTATATTGTGGCTGAGGAGGCCTATACTGCTATGGAGCCTGCTGACCCCAACTCTGGTTACCCTGTCGCGGCCCTCTATAGTTAGCCACATAATTCATGTCTTCATGCTGATGATGCTGTTCTTGATCTACAGCCATGGATTACCTATGGGTTGGCTAATGCAAGATGTGCATAAACCACCATTGGTAGTGTCTACAATATGAACATGCTGCTTAACCCCTGATTCTTCCACCTTCTTTGTCAGGGTGCTCATTTGTGTCAATAAAGTTTCCATGTTTTCCTCTAGGGTTTTGGACGGATTTAGAGGTACAGAGTGTACCACTTGCGTGATAGGAACATTCCTGGCCGTCCACCCGGAATTTTGAGCCATCTTGTCTAGCAAATTTTGGCCTTCTCTCCAAGTCTCGCTCAGAAAAGCCCCACCTGCTGAAGTGTCTACAATATTCTTCATACTGTCTGAAAGCCCCATGTAGAACCTTTGAGCCAACATCATGGTGAGGACACATAACAAGCATACCCTTGAATCTGCCCCAAGTTTCATGTAATGTCTCCATTGGTTTCTACTTGAAGCTCACAATCTCATCAATTTGTTGAGCTGTCTTATTAGCTGGATGAAACTTGTTGTGGAATTGCTTGATTAACTCATCCCAAGTTCCAATAGAATTTATGGGGAGTGAGTTTAGCCATACCTATGCAGCCCTTGTAACTGAGAACGGAAAGAGTAATAGTCTGATGGCTTCCGGAGTCACATCCGGTTGCCTCTGTGTCTTGCATATCGAGAGAAAGTTCTTCAGGTGTTGTTGTGGATCTTCAACCTGAGACCCAAAGAATAATCCCTTGTTTTGCAACAAGTGTAGCATGTTGTTAGTAATCTGGAAAGACTCGGCTTGAATTGCTGGCACAATGATGGCAGTTGCCAAATTATCCGCTGTGGGTTGTGCCCAGTCATATAGTGCACCTTCCTATGCCTCCTGCATATTTAACCCAGCTTGCTGGTTTGGTTCGCTTACGTCACCCATGGCAATTGAATGTTTGATTGGTTGTTGAGATTGCTGAATTTGTTTTATAGCCTTGTTACGTGCCCGGAAAGTTTGCTTGGGGTCTGTGAGTCCTTCAATAAGTTTTCTAGTCCTTGCAGATTTTCTAGGCATGCACCTGAGTACCCAAATCAAAAACCGTCAAAATATTCAATGTAAAGTGTAGAAGAACCTGACTACACAAGAATCTTGAAGTTTTGTCAATGGCAATTGATAATTCCGTTAATTCCCCGGCAACGGCGCCAAAATTGATTCACGTCCAAGCAACAGTTGTAGTCAATATAACCTGGTCTAATAAGTCCAGAATCGATCCCACAGGGAATTAACCTACCAATTACAACTTTCACAACCCAAGAGTACTTCCGAATCAAGTTCCCAAGATTTCGAGTATATGTTCGTGAGTGTTTCGACTAGCTACTTTTGCAAGAATTAAAAAGTCTTAAAAGAAAGAATTGAATGTTGGGTAAAATTATATGGAAAGAAACTAAGGTATTGATTTCCTCTATTGATGGAATCCCTCATCGTTATGCTCATACAAATTATTAATATATTCTATCAATCATGAACGTTATTTGTATTGTAACCCTCTCCCGAGCAACTACAATAATTTACTAGTGCACTCTCCCGAGCTACCCTAGCTAGCTTTAATTTGAATAGTTCACTTAAGATTGCACTCAAGACTTCATTATTCCTAATTCCGTCTTTACGCCTAAAGTTATAAATTCCTTCAATAACCTAGGTGTGGTTTTATTCAACAATATACCTAAATATGCACTCTTTTCCAAGTTATGCACACTAAATAGGTACATCTAATTGGGGATCCTACCACTTAACTACAATAATAATGAAGTTGAACAAATAGAAATCTAGCTAACAATTTGTAATCACATAAACGATAAGTTCATCACCCAATACGTTCCATCAAAACCTTAGAAAAGGATTTAGCTACTCATGCTCCAAGAAACAAGAATAATAATTGAATTCATAAATAAATACTTGATAAAAATAAAGGAATGAGTTGAGAGAGTCCTCTCTTACTAATTATCTTGCAAAAGTAGTGAATAATACACAACTTGCCTCTATTGGGCGAACTAGGAGTTTATATAGAGGTTTTAGGGCTTAAAAACATAATTTGTACATAACTAGGAAAGTACTGTGCGGCGCCTTCCGCGGTTCGTCCGCGGTCGCGGGCGAACCGCGAACAGAGATGTGTTCTGATTCTTCCGAAAAGTTCAGAGAACTTGATTTTTCGCGGTTCATCCGCGGTCGTGAGTGAACCGCGGATGAACAGTACTTCGGATTCTTCTTCAATTTTTCAAGCTCACTTCACTTCAACTCTTCACTTGGCGTTTTCATCAACATGTGACTCTAAAATAGCTCCTTTAGCATCCAATAGTTCATGTGTACCTATAACACACCAATAAACACTAATCAAAGCATTTTGTCATCATAAACAATATCAATTCAACAACAAAGTGTGATAATTTAGGGCATAATTATAGTCAAATTCACCTATTATCAATCATCTCTTTCAATGTTCTATTTTTCCTTTTAGCTATACTTCATGAGTAATTCCGTTTTCACAAAACTCATTTAAAGATCACCTCTATCAGATCTTAGTCTATTGATTTTTCTATTATGTTAATTTTCAACATCACTTTTATAAGAAATAAAAATATTAAAAGCATCATCTTTATTTCTAAGCAAATAGTTAGTATATGAGGAAAATCATCAATAAAAGTCACATAATATCTTTTACCACCTCTAATCATAGTCTGCTTCAAATTGCCTAAATCAATGTGAATCACGAATAACAACTCGGTTTCTCTATTTACAGGAAAATAAGTCTTTCTAGTACTTTTAGCTTCAACACATATTTCACACTTGTTAATATTATTTAAGTCTAAACCATATATTAATCATAGTGACTGCATTTTCTATATATACGCAATATTAACATGTCCTACTCTAGCATACCAAAAATAAATTGACCCCACCATATAATCAGAAGAAGACGGATTTTCATTTCTAGCATCGGAAATATTAAGCACAAATAAACCATACTTACTATGACATTTGGCCATACTAAAATTTCACGGCAGTTAGGCAATAAGTTTAATGTGAAAGATTATGCTAAATGTTAAATTGTAGAATAGATCATGATACACTTGACCCAAAAAAAAAAGAATTATGATAGACAACATTATAACCACATTTTAATTTTTTCATCAAAAATTAAATACGTGATTGGAATTTAATAGTATCTACTAAAGTCTTGCGTGTCGAAATTATTAAGGTTTGACTTGGTCTACAACATGATCAGTGTAGTTGATGAACGCACCAATAGAAAACGGGAGAATGAGGGCAGTCGAATCGAGGGCATGAAGGCTATAACATAGCATTGGAGGCCTTATTTCTGGGACATCTTAAAAAGCCATCCCATTCAAGAAGCCCCTACTTATACCCATGCTCCCTTCTATCCTTGATGGGCTTTATTTGACAATTAGCTAGAAGTCAGGTATGCCTATTCAACATAAACTAAGGCGATGGGGTAGCCTCCACCACTCGAGGCCTCCAGAAATAAGATATTCTTTTGCATTGCACTTCTTCTTGTCTTGATTCACCGTCGTCTTTTGTATTTTATCTCCTACAAAAATAATAAGTTATTGTCCATTCGGTCGAGTCCATCCCTTAAAGTCGTACCTTCCCAGTATGCGTGAGTCTTCAGCCGATTGACAGAAATGTTAGCCAAAATTCGAGAATGGTCCATCCCATCATGATGAATCTATCCTACCGCAAAAAGACCTGAACAAATTACTCGCACAATGCATATTAAATTCTAATGAATGCCGTATTTAGCATCTTTGACGTCTAGTTGGGTCATTCCACTCGCACAACTTGTGTCTAGCCCCTCATTGCTATTGTCACTACTAGTATTTGACCCGTCCGCTCGATATTTTGCAAACTGTGTACATATCATGACCTATTCGGGTCGTACCTGCTACCAACCCTCCACTACATATAACATCCCAAAATCCAAGTTGCACAATAGGCAACAACCTAAAAATTTGGGAGTCAACCAATAGTTACTAAAGTTCTAGGGGCAAATTGCAATCTCACGCAAGTATCAATATCACCCTACTTTTTTTTGGTAACAATGTGAATTACCATTAACCTCAAATATCATTTACCCTTATAGGGCACTTGATTTCCAGAATAGAAATTAGGCCTCCAACAAACAAAAAACTAATTACAAGAAAGTTGTCGTATGAACTACCTACATTTCTGTGCTTTCTTTGACATATGTAGTAAATCTATTTTTTCTAATATTTCTCGTTTAGTTTGTACAACTATCTCATCTGTTTTTACAATTCTACCCTGAAATTTTTTTGTGTTTCTAGCTCTCCATGTATAGTATATACTTGTTAAGTATACTGCAGCTATAATCTCTTTCATGAATTGATTCCAATGCTTGTTTTTTATTTGCTCCAACATTTGCCTCACTCCTGTAGATTATTCATCATGCCTGCGCAGTTCTTGTTTTACTTCTCATGTCCATTCGTATTACACAAACAAATGTGTATTAGCAAAAAGTTTTTTTTATGACGTGGCAAGACACGTAAAACGGTCAAAAGGTTATTATTCCGAAAGAGAATAAATAAAAGATGCGAGGAGACAAATTAGACACGGGACGTAATTCAACTACGAGTCCCGTACCTGTTTATAGTGGATTGGAATGTGATTTTAAAAATAAAGGATACAAAGAGCAAATAGATACGTGTTCCGTATCAATTCAAGACATTCAAGGGCAATGGATCAAAGAAGCAATTAAAGCATGGATCTGAAGGCAGAAAGAAGTCCAAATTCAATCATTAAGTACCTGATACGTTGAAGAATTGACATTTAATAAGAATGATTGTGTAACAACCTATTTAATGTCATTTATTACTCATAATTATGTCATTAAAGCGTGGGTTTCATTCTTCTACCTAGGGTGAGCTATAAAAGGAGGACGTTGTACCATTTGTGGACACGATCAACTATTGAAAGCCTACTGAAATACAATGTTTCTTTACTGTTCATTCTAATTTGAAAGCTTATTACATTTTTCGGTCTCTTGATTATCAGTAACCCGATTTTTCTATTATTTTCTTGTTTTAATCAAAATTTCATATTTTGGTTAAACAAATTGGTTTCGTTACCGGGAATCTAATAATCTATTCTTTCTAAGCTTGCACACCTTTCTTGTGGTTAACATCATATCAAACAACACCAACAACAACAACAACAACAATGTTGTCGAAAACCAGATCCCTCACTCAAATGGACTTGAACAATGTTAGCATAGTTCCTTCCCCTCAAGCCTCTCCACGCCAATATCGTGGAGATATTTTTACATCAAATACACCATTGCCAAAAAAGACATTGAATGTCATCAATGGAGGAGAGGATATTTACAGAGTAACGTATGCAGCTTCAAATAAAATTTCTAAAGTGGTTATTACACACGGGAAACGAGTACGCCAAACCTTAGAGGATGAAAGTATGAGTTTTGATGATGCAGATACAGAAGGAATGATCACTCCTCACAATGATGCACTGGTTATATCATTTCTCGTACATGATACTAATGTAAAGCGAGGTTTAGTTGATCCGGGAAGTTCTGTCAACATCATTTTGCTAAGAGCGTTGCATGAAATACAAGCTGAAGATAGAATGATACCCAAAGCACATACGTTATCAGGCTTCGACAATACAAACGTGATAACAATAGGTGAAGTAATTTTAACAACTCTGCGGGTGTCGTTAAAGAAACTAAATTTCAGGTAGTTAATATAGAAATGGCCTATAATTTAATCATGGGGAGACCATGGATTCATGATATGGATGTTGTCCCATCAACTCTACATCAAGTCATCAAGTTTCCATCGCCTTGGGGAATATGTCAAATTTGAGGAGATCAACAAATAGCCAGGAGTTTCAGTGTTGTGGCAAGTACAAGTACCGTAGGAATAGTTGGAGGCAACAACAACCAAATTTCAACTGAAAAAATGGATTTAGACTCGAGACGTGATGTCATTTAGGAACCTGAGGAAATGAAAACATCAAGACAACAATAGAAGAGCTCGAAGCAGTAATCTTATTTGAATAATAGACTGAAAGGAAAGTTTACGTAGGAGTTAGTCTAAGGCCTGACATGCGAGAGGTATGTTAATTAAATTTTTGAAAACTAACGTGGATCCATCTTTTGCTCCAATGAAGAAGAAGAAAAGAAAGCAAGGAGCTTTCAAGAATGAAGTAATTCAAGATAAAGTTCAAAAATTATTACAAATTAGGTCAATCAACGAGGTAAAGTATCCTGATTGGTTAGCCAATACGGTGGTCATACCAAAGAAAAATGGTAAGTGGCGAGTTTGCGTAGATTATACTGATCTAAATAAAGTTTGTCCTAAAGATTCTTTCCTTTTACCCTATATAGATCAAATTATAGATGCAACTGCAGGTCACGAACTCCTAAGTTTTTTAGATGCATATTCGGGGTACAACCAAATTAAAATGCACCCCGATGATGAAGAAAAGACTTCTTTCTTTACAGACTGGGGGACTTACTGATATGAAGTAATGCCCTTTGGTCTAAAAAACGTTGGTGCAACCTATAAAAGGTTAGTCACTAAAATGTTTTAAGAACATTTAGGAAAAACTATAGAGGTATATATAGATGTTATGCTTGGCAAAACCCAACATTCTGCTGATCATATTTCTCATTTATCTGTCACGTTCGAAATCTTGCGTAAGTACAATATGAAGCTTAACCGAGAAAAATGCGTATTTGGTGTAGCCTCAGGTAAATTTTTGGGTTTCCTTGTTTCTAACCGTGGTATTGAGGTAAATCCTTTGTCGATTAAAGAAATCGAAGAAATACCCAATATCCTTACAAATAAAAAGGAGGTTCAGCGATTGACTGGAAGAATCGCGGCCCTAGGGAGATTTATTTCTGAGTCTTCCAAAAAATACTTAAAATTTTTCACGGCACTTAAGAAACAGGATCATTTCGAGTGGAATGAAGATTGCGAACGAGCTCATAAGGATTTGAAAATCTATTTGTCAAACCGCCCTCTATTGGCAAAGCCAAAGGAATGTGAGAAGTTACTTAATTATTTGGCAGTTTCAGAAGTAGCGGTAAGTGTTGTTTTAGTTTGTGAAGACAAAGGTAAAAAATCTCCTATCTATTATGTAAGTAAGACTTTATTAGATGCGGAAACAAGGTATCCACAGTTGAAAAAGTTAGCGTTAGCTTTAATTATGGCATGTAGGAAATTAAGGCCTTATTTCTAGTGTCATCCTATTGTTGTAGTTACAGCTTTTCCGTTACAAAATATTTTACATAAGGATGAACTGTCATGTAGATTAGCAAAATGGGCAATAGAATTAAGAGAATATGAAATAATTTTTCAACCTAGAACTGCTATCAAATCCCAAGTATTTGCAGATTTCGTAGCTGATTTTAGTTAGGGGATATATTTAGAGGCAGAAAAAGAATTACAAGTTTTTAATGGTGCGAACCCGGGGATTTGGACATTGTTTGCTGATGGTTCATCTAATGTAAAGGGGGCAGGCTTAGGAATTATTCTAATACCACCAACAGGAGAAACAATTAGACAGGCTATAAAATGTCACCCTATTACTAATAATGAAGCAGAATATGAAGCTATGATTACTAGTTTGGAATTGGCGCTCGAACTCGGCATCAAGCAAATCATAGTCAAAAGTGATTCTCAGCTGGTAGTAAATCAAATATTGGGGACTTATGTAGCCAGAGAAACCAGAATGCAAGAATATCTCGAGAAGGTGCGAGAATTAGTAAGATAATTTGAAACTTGGAAGGAAACGCAGATTCCAAGGGATGAAAATGCAGAAGCTGATGCTTTGTCCAACCTCGCATCCATGGCAGATATAGCAAACGATGCAAATGCTTCGGTGATACATTTGTTCCATTCCATTCTCGAACCTGATACGAACGAGGTACATTTTAATCATTTCACATGGGATTGGAGGAATGAAATTATTGTTGTTTTCCAGTATGGAACCGTAGCTAGTGATAAAACAAAGGCTCATGCATTACGTAAGAAAGATGCCCGTTATTGTTTACATCAAGGAAATCTTTATCGAAAAATGTTCGGAGGTCCTCTAGCAAGGTGTCTCGGTCCTTTACAAACGGAGTATGTAATGAGGGAAATACATGAAGGACATTGTGGAAATCATGCGGTAGGTAGATCGTTGGTAAAAACGTTGATACGGGCCAGGTATTATTGGCCTAAAATGGAGGATGAAGCAAACGACTTCGTATCTAAATGTGATAAATGTCAGAGGTACGTAAACAATATGCATAGACAAGGTGAATTACTATACCCAGTCATAGCTCCATGGCCCTTCATGAAATGGGGAATTGATATCGTGGGTCCATTACCTCAGGCAAAAGGACAAGTAAAGTTTCTACTCGTGCTTACAGACTATTTCACTAAATGGATAGAAGCGGGGGCATTTAAGCATGAACGAGAGAAAGAAGTTAATGACTTTATTTGGATAAATATAATATGCCGCTTTGGGGTTCCAAAGGAAATCATGTACGATAATGATCCACAATTCATAGGAGCACAAATTACAGAATTCTTTGAAAGCTGGCAAATCAAAAGAATAACATCGATACCATATCATTTGGTGGGTAATGGACAAGCTGAATTCACGAACAAGATAATCATCAATAATTTGAATAAAAGGTTGCAGGATTCAAAAGACAATTGGCCTGAAGTTCTACCAGCTGTGTTGTGGGCTTATCGGACAACTACGAAAACAAGTACGGGCGAAACACCATTTTCGATGGTATATGGTGCAGAAGCTCTGATTCCAGTTGAAATAGGAGAAACAAGTATAGGATATGATCAAGCAACGGAGGACTCAACCAATGAAGAATTACGGGTTAATCTAGATCTAGTTGAAGGAAGGAGAGAAGCAGCATTGATAAGAATGGCGGCTCAAAAACAAGTGATTGAACGATACTATAACCGGAAAACACGTCTCAGGTTCTTTAAAACTGGGGACTTTGTGCTCAAAAAGGTGTTTCAATCTATGAAGGCTACTAATTCAGGAAAGTTAAGTCCAACATTGGAAGGACCACATAGAATCCGTAACATTGCGGGAAAAGGTGCGTATGAGCTAGAAACTATGGACGACAACATTGGAATATTGTACATTTAAAAAGATATTTCTTCTAAGGGGGTAGTCACGGTCAGGTATCTTCATGTCAAATTATTTTTCTTTTAAATTATTAAGGTTTTTACTAACAATTTTAGATGTTAGGCAAAAATCCTAACCCGTGCCAAATGATGAAACACAACCTGCATGGCAAAATAGAATACTCTTAAATTCTAAGCCTAGAGTTATATCAATATGATGGAAGTACATACGGGTAGGCAGTCTTCATCTAAAATTGTACCTTCGAGTCCCGCATATTTTCTGTTTCGGGAAAAGGACCAACATATGAGTAATAACAAAGTGTTCCAGCCTTCATTCTTCAACGCTCAAACACTTGGGGGACTATATTGTATATATAGCCTCGTGCAAAAAAATAGACGTGGGTTCATAAAGGAAAAGAGATACGGGAGTTCAAGTAAAAGCGGACCAAATCCAGCTACAATGTGCCATATATCAAGATTCAGCTGTGAATAGCTACGTTACTTTACATAAAACATTTTTCAATGGTGTAAACACTTTCCAAATCCTTTCTAATTATATAAAGATAGGGTTATGGTTATGTGATAAAATAGGTTGCAATAAAAGAAAACCTTGTGTATTTTATATTAAGAAATCTGTTACACGAAAAACAGTTGCGAGAAAGTTATAGACGTACCATAACACATGTATTATTCGAAAATTTGCTCAAGTTCATGAATAAAATCTTTTTCAAGTTATTTTATACAAAAAACATGTGTTTCCTATTTCTTTCATCGTATTATAAACACCATTATGAAGTTGAGACGCCTTCTTCATTAAGTGTCGATATACACAAAAGGGCCCTCTCTTTTTTAAACCTCATATTGATATTCCATGGGATGGATCATAAAACATTTTCAAAAATAATTATTCTATAAGTCCTAAATAAGAAAATAGGCAAGAATAATATAAACAATAAAAATGCTAAATTATTCTATAAGTCCTAAATAAGAAAATATGCAAGAATAATATTCAATGGAGTACTTATAAAACTTCTTGACTTAAAAAAGATTCAACAAAAAAAAATCTTTATAAAATAGAAAATCTTTACAAACTCCCCATTAATGTAAACTTGGGACTAATTCCATCCAATTCTTTAAAATTCAAAAACTAAAATTCTCAACTCGCTCTTGAAGGAGTGGGTTTTTATGAAGCTATTGAGATAACTTCCTTGTCTGAAGAAATTACAGGCACAGAGTCAACTTCTAGGGAAGTAGCAATAGTCGGGATACTGGGACTGTTAAGAGAAGCAGGAGTCACGGGAGCCACGATTTCTGCTGACTGATCTTGAGGGGCTTGGATTACAATATTGTCAACTTCAACAGAAGCAGCTCCATCATTGGGGGGATCATCAGCCACGGTGGTATCTTATGCGGGAGAAGGAAAGTCAAGTGGTTGTTGAGTCATCTCAATGGTCTTTAAGACCTTGGCTAACTCTGATTGCAAATCAAAATCTTCTTGGCTAGCCTCCATTAAAGTATCACGGCGAGAATTGAGGAAAGTCCAGCTCACCTCCGAATCAAAACTCTCCTCAAGAAGAGCATAGTCCTTTTTCCACAAGGTGATATCATTTTTCAATGTTTGATTTTCATTCAAAGTGGTATTAAGGGTGGCTTTAAGAGAGGAACGCGAGTCTTCTAAGGTACGTGCCTTATCAGAAGAAGCTAGCAAATCAGCCTGAGCCTGAGATAAGTTCTGTACTAACTCTCCCGCGTATTCTTCTTTCTTGCTGAACAGAACTTTAAGTTCTCTAATCTCCTCACTTGACTTAGATAATTGCTCGGAAAAAGAACATTCCTGGCACTCTTTTTCCTTCTCCACCTTGCTGAAAGAAGCCTTGACTCCATCTAATTTAGAAGTTAAAGTTTGTTTTTGTTGCTCCGAGTTATGATTGTTCTCTTGTGAATCCTTTATCTTTTTTCTGAGCATTCTTCAGTTGCTCTTGCCAACTGTTTGCTTTAATATCAGCTTCCCTAGCTTTCTTTTCAGCTTCAAGAATAGCTCGGTCAGATTAACGAGCTTTCTTTCCAAAAGAGAAACTCTTCCCATAAGTTACATGCCTATAAGATTAGCCTATAAGAAAAAAAGGGGTATATATAAGTAGAAATTAAAAGGAAAATTTCTTTCTAAAAAGGGAGGTGGAAAGGAAAATACCTTCAAAGTACTATGAACTATGTCATTCATTAAAGTCAAACAACTATGACTGTCCATTTTCCTCTTCTCTACTTCCCCGATTAAGGGATCCAGCCAAACATCCGCCCCACCTAATTTCCTCAAAAGACTTTTGTTAGCCGGAACCTCAAGTGTCACGCTCCTCATAGCCATGCTTCTGTTGCTGGAACTTTCTTCCACATGAATAACAGAAGAAGAGGGAACTATAAAAGGAGGTACGGTAGAGGAGGTGAAAATAGCAGTATTTAAAAAGGTTGAAACAGGTGCGGGGGTAGAGGTTGGTAAGGAAATAGGAATGGAAATGGTAGCCGGAGTAACACTTGAAGTGATAGGAGAAACAGGAAAGAGGGGTTTCCTCCAAAATCGAACCAAAATTACCACCCTCAGAACCTTCAATGAAAATGCGTTGAGTATATTCAATAGTATCATTTGGAACAGTTTCTTCATCAGATATGATAGTAACGGGCTCGGAGGTACGAGCAGGGGAAGCTTAATATCATCCTCAGAAACTATCACATGCCTCTTAGACCTAGGACGAGCTGTCAAAGAGGGATCATTATCTTCATCAACATCAGAATCTTCTTCAATTGATTTCCTCTTTGTTAGAGCCTCCTGTGTCCTCCCTAGAGCTAAAGGAGCATTGGAAGAAGCTCTAAAGGCAGTAGCTACTTCACCTGACATCCCTCGATTGGCAAATCATGATAATAAGAAGGATACAAGATTGGATATACAAAAAGAGAAAATTTACTCTATGCAAAAGTAATACCAATGTATACCATGAGTTTTAACTCTCCAACCATGCTTGGTAGAAATTGATTTCCAAGTATGTACTTCCATAGGTACGGCCTTCAAGATAGCATCTACCCAAGCACGGAAGCCAGGGACGAGTTCCACATCTTTGATGGTAGCTATCAAAAAGAAAAACAAAAATGCTTTGAAAATAAAATATCAAAAATAGACACGGTAAGAAATAAAATACTTACGTGTCATGTTCCACTTCTCCGGAAAAGGCATGTTTGATTCACCCACCAAATCAATTATGGGAACACTTACGAACCGTGTGTACCAGCCACGGTCATTGATATCCTCAGGGTTTATCAAAACCTTCTTACCTCTAGCAGACAATGAAAAAACTTCATTACGAAAGAGTTCGGGATGGTAGAGGTGAATCAGATGAGGAAAAGTAAAATCCCCATCCGCTCTGGTCGATATGAACCTTAAGCATGCCAGTGCTCTCCATACCAAGGGACCAATTTGAGCTAAACAGATTTTAAAGAAATGGCAAAATTCAAGAATGATTGTGTCAATGGCAGGGGTAAATCCTAGAGTGAAAGGGTAAGTATAAACACAAGAAAAACCGGCTCTATAAGAAGAAATTCTCTAGTTAGGGTTGAGAATAACTATAGAAGTACTATCTTTCCAATGACAATCTTTTTGGACGATTGGGATCAGCGGTTCGGTAATGAAAGAGGGGTATTTATCAATTTTTTCCAATTTAAGCATTTGCTCACAAAGAGATTCTTTGTCATGCTCAAAAGATAGATCTGACGATACAATTTCTTCTACCATTGGTTCCTGAAGGGGTTCAGTAGGTTCTTTTCCTTAAGAAGATGATTTGTCAGATAAAGATCCTTTAGAAGAGGTACCAGAAATAATAGGGATGGTAGAACCAGATATGCCACCCCCTGTTGATCTTGTACCACGAGAGACACTTGCTCCACCTCTTCTATGTCTTGTGGTAGCATTGGGAAATCTATCGAGTATGGGAACTCTTTTTGGGGTAGGATGTCAAGATGTCATTATTCAACAAGTTTTTACAGAAGAAAAACAGAAGAAAGAAGTGAGGAGTCACTTGATGAAAAAGATAACTAAAGAAGAAGAAATCGAAGGAGTATATGGAAAATAAACTGGTAAACTAGAAAAAGTAATGATGAAATGCCTATAATAAAGGTAACCATCACTTCGTGAATAGTGAAGAAAAAGGCTGCAGAACCGCAGAACTAGTGAAGAAGTGACACGTATGTGATGCATTAAATGGAAGGGACAATTGAAACATCAGCACTGACATAACATTTATTGTGACAAAAATTCCCTTTTTAATGAGAATCCACTTCCCAAATATTTAAATGATAAATAAATGGAAAGTGGGGGGTTTATCTTTGTTGGAAAAAAGTTTTTTTATGACGTGGCAAGATACGTGAAATGGTCAAAAGGTTATTATTCCGAAAGAGAATAAATAAAAGATGCAAGGAGACAAACTAGACACGGGACGTAATTCAACTACGAGTCATGTACTTGTTTATAGTGGATTGGAATGTGATTCTAAAAACAAAGAATACAAAGAGCAAATAGATACGAGTTCCGTATCAATTCAAGACATTCAAGGGCAACGGATCAAAGAAGCATTTAAAGCATGGATCTGGAGGCATAAAGAAGTCCAAATTCAATCATTAAGTACCTCATACGTTGAAGAATTGACATTTAATAAGAATGATTGTGCAACGGCCTATTTAATATTATTTATTACTCTTAATTATGTCATTAAAGCCTAGGTTTCATTCTTCTACCTAGGGTGAGCTATAAAAGGAGGAAGTTATACCATTTGTGGACATGATCAACTATTGAAAGCCTACTGAAATACAATTTTTCTTTACTGTTTATTCTAATTTGAAAGGTTATTACATTTTTCGGTCTCTTGATTATCAGTAATCCGATTTTTCTACTATTTTGTTTGTTTTAATCGAAATTTCATATTTTGGTTAAACAAAATGCTCCTGAGTTTCCATTGCATCTACATTACACAGTATGCACTTGACGATATCAACCTGTATATTTATTCCAATCATTCTGTCTTTTGTCAACAATTTCCCTAGTGTTGCCAACTATCCTATGAACCTGTATTTTGGTTGAGCTACTTCTGACCATATCAAATCAGCCACCTTATTTTTTGTTGTCTCTCAATTATTGCAATATAGCTTGAATTGATAGAGTACTCCCAGTAAGATTGTGTCACGACCCCAATCCCGGTCGTGATGGCGCCCAACACAACTGCTAGGCAAGCCCGACCATTTACATTCTCATCCCGAGCATGAAGCTCAAATCAATTACCCGAACATTTATGTCAACAATAAAGCATAATTGTATAACAACCCCAAAGATCTAGGGTCACGAGTCTGGAGCCTCTAAACAAGATCGGATAACAACATCTAGACCAAATACTAAAGTATGAATAATTTATATACAAAGGAAAAATAGAATAAGAAGAGAAGCCAGGTTCTGCGAACGCCAGCAGCTACCTCAGCAACTCGGATAGATACTGATAAAAGCTGGAGTGCTCGCCTATCCCTCCTGTGTACCTGAATCTGCACACAAAGATGCAGGGAGTAGGGGTGAGTACTAAGTACTCGGTGAGTAATAAATATATAAAAGCAGTTGAAAGTAGGAAATCCACAGAATACCACAATATAAAGCTAACTACAGTCCGAATCTCCTACGAACTAGCATCAACAGTACAATACAGCTACCACGGAATAATTTAACAAATAAAGATGCAATGCAATGCACATAACCGCTACGGCGTGTAGCCCGATCCATTTAACGTCGACGGCGCTCACTGGGGGTGTGTACAGACTCCGGAGGGGCTCCTACAGCCCAAGCGCAATACCTGCGGCGTGCAGCCCGATCCTCATATCAACCGCTGCGGCGTGCAGCCCGATCCTTATATAAACCGCTGCGGCGTGCAGCTCGATCCATCCTCAGTCCACATAAATCAGATAAGTCACAAAAACAGTTCATTTTTCTTAATTCCAGTTCCCAGTTCATAATTTATGAAAAGTACTTTAACTTTTATTTAATTTGCAAAAAACCGGTGACTTAACATTTCAATAATGTGATTTCAAATTCCAGGACTGAGATCAATGATTAAGCAAGTATAGCTATCACATAAATACTATCCCCTAGGGATACTACAGGTCGGCACAAGGCCCCAAACAAGGCTTACAACCCATAAATATGTCAAACACAGCGTATTTCCATCACTAATAGCATATTTTCCATATCCGGGATGAACCAAGTCTCAATCCCCAGTCACAATCAGTCCCGCACCTGCCACGGGGTGCGAGCCACGCCCTACTAGCATCACAATGTGCTAAGCCGGGGTTTCGAACCCTCAGGCTACCATATACACAAACTACTCACCTCTAGCCGGTCGAAGACTCGTCCGCTATGCCTTTTCCTTTGAATTTCGCCTCCACGTGCGTGGAATCTAGTCAAACCACAACAATTATATCAAATACGGGTCAAAGAAACATAACCCAATTCAATTTATGCGAAATACGCGATAATACACCAAGTTGGTAAAACCCGGACCCCGGGCCCGCTTCTTGAAAAATTCCGAAATTCATACCAACAGATTCCTCGTCTCTCCACGAGTCCGTGCATATAAAATTTATCGAAATCGGAGTTCGAATGACCTTTCAAAATCCAAAAATTCGTTTTCATGATTTAGGCCCTAGTTCTTCACAAATTCTACCAATTTCAGAAATTTTGGTATTTATTCTAGCATAAAATCGTGTTTTTGAGTCAAGAAACTTACCTCCAGCGATTACCCATTGATTTCTCTCTTAAAAATCACCTCAGAAGCTTCTTCCCGTTCCAAAATTGGAAGAAAACTCGACCTGCTCGTTCTAGGTATATTGTTCACCCGTTTAACTGCTCCCAATGGATTCCTTGTGAAATTCTAATGAATTTAGGCTTTTGAATCACTCAATTTGACCTTATAATGAAGGAGATATGTAGGTTTTAAGATTTGCAAATAGTGCAGGTTTTTAATACGCCGTCAGGGGCAGTTTCGTCATTAACTTGAAAATCTGGCCAGCTTTAGTAAAATGGCCATAAAATCCTCATACGATGTCCAAATTCGATGATTCTTTTTGCTACGGGTCCGTAATTACGATACAGATCTATTTCTTCATTCAAAACAATAATCGAAGCTCATTTGTTCAATATGATATCATTTATGCTTGAAGAAACGATGTCGAAGCATAAGAAAAACGAGCACAACGCAACCCAAACCTATCCGAAACTCACCCGATCTCCTCGGGACCGCATACGAACATATTAAGATGTCACATATGATCATGCAAACTTAGTTTCAGTCTCAAATCACCAAAACTAACATCAAAACACCAAATTTACATCGGATTCAGGCCTAAGTTCTTCTAAAACTTTCGAAACTAACATTTGATCTAAAACCCGACCTAAACACCTCCAAATGACCTGAAATTTTGCACGCATATCCAAAATCACCTAACGGAGCTACTGCAACTCTCAGAATTTCGTTCCAAGCCCCGGATCAAAATCTCACCTACCATTCGGATTTTGCCAAAATTCAACCTTAGCCAATTCAAGCCTAAAACTACACCGGACCTCCGAATTCGATTCCGATTGCTCTCCTAAGTCATAAATGATCCCCCGAAACTAGTCAAATCATCAGATTTCTATTTCGAGCTGTCTAACTCATCGATTAATATTCGGTTGACTTTTCCAACCTGTTCTTCTCATAAAGAGATTTATGACCTTATTTCTATCTAAATTCCCTCCGATTTGCTTCTAACTTTCCAAACACATATAAGTTAGCATATTGAAGTATTAAATGGAGAAAATGGGGCGATAACTCCCGTAACGACGGGCTGGGTCGTTACATTCTCCCCAACTTAAACAAACGCTCGTCCTCGAGCGTACCTAGAGTTGTACTAGAAGCAACCCAATACCTGACTGACCTTACCAAGCATATATGCGGGGTGGTACCACGTCACCCTATCCATCATAAGTCTAATAACACAATATAGCTGAACTTTCACAGTCCATCTGAAACATAGACCACATTGCACCTCCGAAATCATATGCCAAATCCGAATCCCACGTCTATATTCAGAATACACTCGAACCAACTGTAATAGCCCATACTTGCCACTCCGGGTGAGATCTTATGGTGTACCAAACAACTCAATCACTCGAGATGATGCCCTCTAATCACAACAATTTCCCATGATAACCAAATATTACCGAAAAACCTTTCTCGTTAGCTAAAGTCTTATTCCAACACCTTCATGTATGTTGCCCAAGGCAACCGAACACACGATATATCGAATCCATCTCTCAAGTCATCCATTCATGAATCCATTTCCCTTTTTGACCGACATTACAATATATTTCGTAGCCAAACCTCGATGTATTCCTTTCTAACCAGCTGAAATCATATATGTCCGCACTCATTAATGGCTCCAACAATCATTCCGATTATGACACACCGCACTGGTGATATGACACCTCAACACCGGCCTAAGCCATAATGAGCACAACACAGGCTCCAATAAGAAACGCTTGAACATACTCAAATCAAGACAACTACCTCAAACAAGGAGCTGTAATTCAAATTCCTCAATACCGTCACAACACATAACTGAGATCTTGTCTCACATCATAGAATTAGAGTACTTGAATCCTCCTCGAAAGGTCATAACTTCACGTGGCCTTGCCACGGCTCATGATTCCATCCAAACACTATTACTCCTGAAGCACCTCAAGTCACCATGCTCAAAACAGTCAGCCACGCACAGATTTAGGTCTGAACTCAAGCAATCAATCTCACCCACGGTGAAACAATTAATATACGCCATCAAATCTTGTAAGGACACAACCGATGCGCCAGTCGCCGAGCGACACCCAACACTGACTTTCCTCAGAGACTAGGAAGTATAGTACGCAAGGTAACCTATAGAAAAAAAACTATGCTCCATATTACACGGTTGCGGCGTGCAACTTGCTCAAAATGACATACCCGTGGTGGCGTGCCACCCGATCCAGATACCATACCTGTGGCGGCGTGCCACCCGATCCAAATAACCCGTGGCGGCGTGCCACCCGATCCACGCAAAACTCTCGCAAAAAAAAAAAAAAAAATGCACACCGAGTCAGATTTCTCATTACAACAAACATATATAGCCTCAAGCTCGGCCGCAAGATATGCATCCGACAAAGTCTCCCCAATACCGAAACTGGATCAATAGTAGAAACCTTTGCACTGATATCCGCCACGAAGGCCCCACTGACAAAGCAATACCTACCAGCCGTCCGCTGGTCCTGGGTACAACTATCCTGCTGGAGCATACTCGGATGCACTCTACTATGCAATTCGTGCCGTTTCCGACATAGTCCATATCACATTAGTCTATACGACCTGACTTATGACAACCAGTCTACAATCAAGTATCATGATGCAAATTCATCCTATCAAGCTAAGAGAGAGCCACTAGGGCTTCCAATTTCCAATGATCGCTAAACGGTGCCGATACACACGATATACAACCACTGCATAGGCGGATTACGAGAACTTCTAGTCTCCATTACCTATATAACACATGATTCACTATGCCTGATCCCACATTCCACTGTACGAATACTTAACACACATCAATCATCCATTCATACCACAAAAGTCATTCAGAAATTTTTCATATGCCATCAACAATTCAATCATCACCATCGATCCAACAAGAGAATACCCCCATACCACTAGATATTATCAGTTTACATTACATTGTCCTTTTGACCATATACCCCGCCATATCACTAGAATAGCAGTACCATTTTTCCCTTAATCACCAGAAAGATCGACTCTTAAATCACCTGCAGCTGCCCGCGCTGCTCAATAATTTTTAATGACTTCTCATATATTATGAACTCATCTCAAAACCTTGAACATGCCATTATCAACTTTCCATAACACATAGCATATACCATACCACACTAAGATAACATGGAAACTTCTATTCCTTTCCTACGCTGCAAACATCGACGCACTCAACTAGCCAAGGACCTTCATGATCCTATATAGAAGAAAACTCATTACACATTCCATGCTTTGCATACCAACATGAGATACACTCATTTTCAAACCACGGTAAAACACATCGCAAACTCTTTCTTCCAATTCATTGCATAAGTATAACTGCTAGGACTACGTCCTTTTTACCTACATCGAGCTACGTAACTGCCAGTACTCAAGAGCTTTGTTGCCCCATATCTGCAAGACTCATTACTTCGGACACATACCAGGAGTTAATCGTATCCTTATCATACCGCTTCAGTTTATTAACAAGTTGTTCCATTTACTCAATTTTCTTTCTGAATCATCTTTAACTTAGTACTAGCATTTACTGTAGCACAACATTATCTCAACTCATGTTACCACACGAGACTCATACACAAGACTACACGGTCTCAGGCTCACAGGACGCTGAATACTCACTCAATGTTTCCCAGAAGTACCATATTCTACAATACTTCATTTTGAAGAACTTCCTGCGATTTTGAATTCGTTATCATTACTCTCCAATATAAATACATAGAATCTCATCATTTACATATCATTACACAAGTCTTGATCCCTTATAACGAAAACACCGTCTTTAGCCACATACCCAATCTTACGACACCTGACTGTTACAAGCAAAATTTTGAACACCGCAAGATCATTCTCGGGCGTCATTCACCCTTATTCAATTATAATTCAGCTCTCTTATTGAACAGAACCACTCGTGCCTTGTTAGAACTCTGACACTGCAGAACATGATTACATACAGATGCAAGTAGCTATCTTCCTTTTCTATATATCGAACATTCTGTACCAACAACAGTTCAAACCATCCTATTATTTCTTCATATCTACGAAGCACCATAACCTTTATCAGAATTTCCCAACATACTTGGAGACAAAATCAACATAGCACACAACAGTGCAATCAGTTAATCAATAACAACCTCCCCAACTTGGCTCGAAGCCATTCATCAAAGCACATTTAGCCACTTATAGCATTCTTACCCAAATGAGGCCACAATGTTATAGTGAGATTAATCTCAAGTCATTTACGAGCCTTGACAGAGACTCGAATCATCAGAGACCTTAACTCTTCTGCAACTCTTGCATTTATATACACACTACAGTTAAACCTACTCTCTTTAGGTGACATAAATCTTTTCTAAGTTCTAAATTTTTCAAAAATTTCGGCAGAGTTTCCTTTGTAAATTGGCCTATCCACCTGCCAGAGAATCACCAAACCATTCTAACAATACATCCACAACTCAACAAGACATCACAATGCATTTCAACAACATTAAATCTCAATACTATACGAATCATATTATCACAATTTATACCTGAACCTGCGCTACACCTGCTCGCATCATAACACATATCAAATACCCTTCAATTACACATCTGAATCAACCCACCTACTTTGCCTCAATCTAGTATTTAAGTACAACACCTTCCACCAAGATACACATAGCACAATCACTTTAGTCTTCCTGAGTATAAACTCGTTTTACTACACGTAAGGCACTTTACCTTCCAACCAAGAGATATGATAAATATTCACCACACCCATAGTTCGAGGCTACACAACAGATTACAATAAGGATCTAACACCTGATAGCTCGTACATTATTAAGCTATCATTTCCACAGTTAGGAACAATACCGATCACACGAAATTTCATAATACTAGTTTGTAAAATCATCACTTTGGTGCTCATGTCATAGACAAAGATCTGGCCTCAAGTCCTCCCGACTGGCCCAACATGAACTCGCAGAGATTATATCTCGCCCTTCGACCAGAGAATCACAAGCCATCAAGGCAATCATATTATTGAGCGTTCGAGTGCGCGTATAGGCATATGGAAGAAATTTCCAAGAATTATATCTCAAGCTAAATCAAGTAAGCACGATAAGAATTCCAAGAAATGTGAAGTGTTTCCTAAAGGTTTCCAGCCTCCCGAGGATAAGTACAGGCGTCCCCGTACCGATCCACAAGACTCTACCAACCGGCTCAAGCCTCATGAGGTTAATGATCGAAGATGCAAAATCCAATCTTTGTGTCACGACCCCAATCCCGGTCATGATGGCGCCCAACACAACTGCTAGGCAAGCCCGACCATTTACATTCTCATCCCGAGCATGAAGCTCAAATCAATTACCCGAACATTTATGTCAACAATAAAGCATAATTGTATAACAACCCCAAAGATCTAGGGTCACGAGTCTGGAGCCTCTAAACAAGATCGGATAACAACATCTAGACCAAATACTAAAGTATGAATAATTTATATACAAAGGAAAAATAGAATAAGAAGAGAAGCTAGGTTCTGCGAACGCCAGCAGCTACCTCAGCAACTCGGATAGATACTGATAAAAGCTGGAGTGCTCGTCTATCCCTCATGTGTACCTGAATCTGCACACAAAGGTGCAGGGAGTAGGGTGAGTACTAAGTACTCAGTGAGTAATAAATATATAAAAGCAGCTGAAAGAAGGAAATCCACAGAATACCACAGTATGAAGCTAACTACAGTCCGAATCTCCTACGAACTAGCATCAACAGGACAATACAGCTACCACAGAATAATTTAACAAATAAAGATGCAATGCAATGCACATAACCGCTACGGCGTGTAGCCCGATCCATTTAACGTCGACGGCGCTCACTGGGGGTGTGTACAGACTCCGGAGGGGCTCCTACAGCCCAAGCGCAACACTGCTGCGGCGTGCAGCCCGATCCTCATATCAACCGCTGCGGCGTGCAGCCCGATCCTCATATAAACCACTGCGGCGTGCAGCCCGATCCATCCTCAGTCCACATAAATCAGATAAGTCACAAAAACAGTTCATTTTTCTTAATTCCAGTTCCCAGTTCATAATTTATGAAAAGTACTTTAACTTTTATTTAATTTGCAAAAAACCGGTGACTTAACATTTCAATAATGTGATTTCAAATTCCAGGACTGAGATCAATGATTAAGCAAGTATAGCTATCACATAAATACTATCCCCTAGGGATACTACAGGTCGGCACAAGGCCCCAAACAAGGCTTACAACCCATAAATATGTCAAACACAACGTATTTCCATCACTAATAGCATATTTTCCATATCCGGGATGAACCAAGTCTCAATCCCCAATCAAAATCAGTCCCGCACCTGCCACGGGGTGCGAGCCACGCCCTACTAGCATCACAATGTGCTAAGCCGGGGTTTCGAACCCTCAGGCTACCATATACACAAACTACTCACCTCTAGCCGGTCGAAGACTCGTCCGCTATGCCTTTTCCTTTGAATTTCGCCTCCACGTGCGTGGAATCTAGTCAAACCACAACAATTATATCAAATACGGGTCAAAGAAACATAACCCAATTCAATTTATGCGAAATACGCGATAATACACCAAGTTGGTAAAACCCGGACCCCGGGCCCGCTTCTTGAAAAATTCCGAAATTCATACCAACAGATTCCTCGTCTCTCCACGAGTCCATGCATATAAAATTTATCGAAATCGGAGTTCGAATGACCTTTCAAAATCCAAAAATTCGTTTTCATGATTTAGGCCCTAGTTCTTCACAAATTCTACCAATTTCAGAAATTTTGGTATTTATTCTAGCATAAAATCGTGTTTTTGAGTCAAGAAACTTACCTCCAGCGATTACCCATTGATTTCTCTCTTAAAAATCACCTCAGAAGCTTCTTCCCGTTCCAAAATTGGAAGAAAACTCGACCTGCTCGTTCTAGGTATATTGTTCACCCGTTTAACTGCTCCCAATGGATTCCTTGTGAAATTCTAATGAATTTAGGCTTTTGAATCACTCAATTTGACCTTATAATGAAGGAGATATGTAGGTTTTAAGATTTGCAAATAGTGCAGGTTTTTAATACGCCGTCAGGGGCAGTTTCGTCATTAACTTGAAAATCTGGCCAGCTTTAGTAAAATGGCCATAAAATCCTCATACGATGTCCAAATTCGATGATTCTTTTTGCTACGGGTCCGTAATTACGATACAGATCTATTTCTTCATTCAAAACAATAATCGAAGCTCATTTGTTCAATATGATATCATTTATGCTTGAAGAAACGATGTCGAAGCATAAGAAAAACGAGCACAACGCAACCCAAACCTATCCGAAACTCACCTGATCTCCTCGGGACCGCATACGAACATATTAAGATGTCACATATGATCATGCAAACTTAGTTTCAGTCTCAAATCACCAAAACTAACATCAAAACACCAAATTTACATCTGATTCAAGCCTAAGTTCTTCTAAAACTTTCGAAACTAACATTTGATCTAAAACCCGACCTAAACACCTCCAAATGACCTGAAATTTTGCACGCATATCCAAAATCACCTAACGGAGCTACTGCAACTCTCAGAATTTCGTTCCAAGCCCCGGATCAAAATCTCACCTACCATTCGGATTTTGCCAAAATTCAACCTTAGCCAATTCAAGCCTAAAACTACACCGGACCTCCGAATTCGATTCCGATTGCTCTCCTAAGTCATAAATGATCCCCCGAAACTAGTCAAATCATTAGATTTCTATTTCGAGCTGTCTAACTCATCGATCAATATTCGGTTGACTTTTCCAACCTGTTCTTCTCATAAAGAGATTTATGACCTTATTTCTATCTAAATTCCCTCCGATTTGCTTCTAACTTTCCAAACACATATAAGTTAGCATATTGAAGTATTAAATGGAGAAAATGGGGCGATAACTCCCGTAACGACGGGCTGGGTCGTTACAGATTGAGAATATATTTGCTGAGAATATCTCACCCTACTTTGACCATGCACTATATCACAATTTCAAATTCGTCTCTGTACGTAAATCCTCAGCTATCAGCAGAATGTCACGCAGAGAAATAACAGCAAAAGATTAGAGACGCAAATTAGAAGATGAACGAGAAAACTAACATCGTTTATTTACAGTATGTTTTTTATTTGAACACACATTACATAGAATAATGAACTTATTCCCTCAGTAATGAATCATGCAAAAGTCTTCACACCCATAACAAAACAACAACTATACTACGACTATTTCTCAATCGCAAATGAGTTGAGATCGAGCGGCGACCATAAAATCACCAAGTGGAAGTTATATATTTTTTCCCTTTATCATCTTCCAAGAAAAATCCTATATCCGTCACCCACCATCTGCATAGACGAGTCTGACCATCAAGTTGTGAATCTTTAATACATCCATGTAAAGCATTAAACACTTCAAAAGCTTTGTCTTTTGAACCCCACCAAAAGTGACAAAAATAAAGAGTGTTAGACAAAACTTGCTCACGAAATGACCATTCTATTTGGCCATCTTTAACAAGGTCATGATATCCAATGTCATCATTTTTAGAAGCACAATGAACTCTCAAGATAGGTGAGTTTATAGGTAGGGAATTCACAACTTGAACATGGAACTTTTTTGTAACAAAAAAATCTTTTAGTTTGTTGCTTCTTGCTTGTAAAATATTTATGGATAATATGAATAGTAAAAGAGCTGTTTTGATGTTTGAATAACTCATCTTGAGGAGGGTAAAGAGAATTTCCAAAGGAATTCACAATCTAACCACTTTTTTTGTTTTTGGGAGCAAGAAGTGGTTAGATTTTTTTTGTTTTCCCAAGGAAATTGTTAGCTTACATTTCTTTGTTATTAGTACTTCAATTTATAATGCAAAATTAAGGTACCCATAGTTACAATGAATGGTAATGAGAATTTCCATGCAGAGTGTGAATTATGTAAGGAACGCCATAAAAAATGTGAGGATTTTTTCTTGTAATTTTTGTAACCAGTCGATAACCCGTGCGCTGCGTAGGGCTGTTCTTTTTAGTGAGGTGTAGGTATTTGTTATTGTTTTGGACGGTATGCTTTGTAGGAATGCTATTGTTAATATAATCAGTAACAATACCAGTGTAAACAAATGTGTAATCCATATAGGTATTTATACAATATTAATGGGAGATGGATAAAATGATCTTGATTTTCTCAATGAAAGAACGATCCTCAGATCAACAATAAACCTAGTGTAATATTTCCACGGAATAGCTAGGTCTGGGAAGGATATAGTGTATGCAGACTTTACCCCTACCTTGTGAAGATATAGAAATTATTTCTGATAGATCCCTGACTCAAAGTATTAAGTGAAAAAGAAGCAGATACAATAAGTTGTAACAACATCAAGATAAGGTAATAAGACGACAAAGTAACAGAATAATCAAAGGGGAAGAATGACATAGTAAAAGAAATCTATGGATAAGAAGGTACAAAAATACGAGACTAATACTAATGCTACCGGCATGAAAATGAGACACTTCTGCTTACGTACTAATCTTCTACTCTAATTTCTGATCTCCACATCCTTCTATCAAGAGTCATGTCTTAATAAGTTAATATTGCATCATGTCATATCTAATCTCCTCTCCACATATAAACAATCAAATTGTGCATGAGGTAAATGAATTCATAAACTTTTACTCTATATAATACTATTTTTTTTTTGGTAATTAAGACATTGTAACGACCCGACCGGTCGTTTTAGAAAATTACGCCACAATCCCCAATTTAACTGTTCCCCTAAGTTCATTTATGCTATTGTGGTTTGCCGGGAGAGTCGGTTCTGAAATTTGGAGTATTTTGGGACACTTAGTCCCTAAATGAGAGCTTTAAAGTTAGAAAATGGCCCGTAGCCGGAACAGTGTTAAGACGATCTCGGAACGGAAATCCGATGGTTCCATTAGCTCCGTTAGGTGATTTCGGGGTTTGGAGCGCGTTCGGAATGTATTTTGGAGGTTCGTAGCTCAATTAGGCTTGAAATGCCGAAGGTTGAAATTTTGGCGAATCCGAACGATAGGTGAGATTTTGATCCGGGGTCGGAATGGAATTCCGACAATTTCTGTAGCTTCGTTATGTGAATTTGGATATGTCCGCAAAGTTTCAGGTCATTCGGACGTCGTTTGGTCGGGTTTTAGATCGAATGTGCAATTCGGAAAGTTTTAAGAAATTTAGGCTTGAATTCGATGTGAATTATAGGTTTTGATGTTGTTAGACGTGTTTTTATGATTTGAACGAGTTTATATCGTGTTTTGGAGTATGTTGGTGGTTTTCGTTGGGGTCCCGGGAGCCTCGGGATGAATTCGGGGGTCCAAACGGACCAATTTGTGCCAAAAGGCACTGCTGTTCTGCTGCAATAACTGCAGAACAATTTTGCTCTCCGCGATCGCGGAGATGGCCATGCGATCGCGTAAGGGAGAAATCCCGAGCTCTGCGATCGCGAAGTAAAGCCTGCGATCGCGTAAGTCTGGAGGTTGAACCAGTGCGATCGCGTGAGGGAGTATGCGATCGCGTAGGGTATTGGTCGGAAGCAGTGCGATCGCGTGAGGGAGTATGCGATCGCGTAGGGTAGTTTGGGGAGCCGGACGAGTTTGTTCTTCGCGATCGCGTTAGTACGTTTGCGATCGCGTAGGGTTGCTGAGTTGTTCACTGCGATCGCGTCCATGGTCACGCGATCGCGTAGAGGAAAATTAGGCCGCCCATATTTTGTGCGTCGCAATCGCAAGCCCAGTGCTGCGATCGCGTAGAGTAAAATGGCCTGGCAGTGACTTTAAGTCCAGAACATTTCAGCCGCGGCCTAACACACCAAAACCGCCATTGTTGAGCTCCAAGAGAGGATTTTGAAGGGGAAACGCTGGGATATCATCGGGAAATCATCGGGGGTAAGTTTCTTGACCTTAATTCGTTGGTTTATCATGAAATCCGTGATTATTTCACCGAAATTGGAAGATTAAAGGTGGGTTTGAGCCCTAGGCCTAAATGTTAGAAAATCTCTGATTTGAGTGGGCAAATGGAGTCCGATTTTGGTAAATTTTATATGCCTAGACTCGTATTGAGATAAGGAACCCGAATATATAATTTTCGTGATTTTTTCGATAAGCGTACCGAAAGTCGGGTTTTGGCAACTTGTGGGTTTTTGGCGTATTTTGAGTTGTTTTGATCGGGTAATGCCCAATTGACCTATTTTGATGTGATTCTATTGATTTTTATCAGATTCTACACTTGTGGAGGCCGACATTCGCGGCAAGAGAGTTGTTTCATAGCGGTTTTGTACCGGAGTCGAGGTAAGTGGCTTGTCTAACCTCGTGTGGGGGAATTTTCACCCCTAGGATATTATGTGATAGTTTAAATGCCTTGTACGCGAGGTGACGGGCGTGTACATGCGCTGGTTGTTGAACACGTACTTTATTTAAAATGTTCGATGAGCGATATTTCTATCTTTGGCTGTTATTTTGATATTTTTACCTGGTAGTGATTAGAAGAGCATGATTAGGTAGAACTTAACTGTTTAGTTGCCTAATTGCCTTATTTGAACTCCTTGTTAATTATTGGCACTATTTTTCGGTGAAGTTATAGTTAAGCATAATTATTCTCTCTGTGGATTCCTTTATTGGCTGTGCTTGTGGACTGCGGGTTCGATTCCCGGAGACCCAGGGCTGTGGGTTCGATTCCCACAGACCCGGCGTGATATTGGTAGGGACTACGGTGTTCGATTCCCGAGATCCTTAGTTATTGGTAGGGACTACGGTTCGATTCCCGAGATCCCGAGTTATTGGTAGGGACTACGGGTTCGATTCCGGAGACCCCGAGTTATTGGTAGGGACTACGGGTTCGATTCCCGAGACCCCGAGTTATTGATAGGGACTACGGGTTCGATTCCCGAGATCCCGAGTTATCGGTAGGGACTGCGGGTTCGATTCCCGGAGATCCTGAGTTATTGCGATATGGACTGCGGGTTCGATTCCTGGAGATCCTGAGTTATTGAGATATGGACTGCGGGTTCGATTCCCGGAGATCCTGAGCTATTGATATATTATTTAGATGTGGACTGTCGGTTCGATTCCCGGAGATCCTGAGATTTATTGAGACATGGGCTGCGGGTTCGATTCTCGGAGACCCAGGGGTACTGTTGATGGGACTGTTGGTTCAATTCCCACAGGTCTTGGACTTGTTGATTGAGTTTTGTTACTCGTTGTTAGCTTAATTGTAGACGGTGGCAGTAATCACTTTATTGTTGTTATTTCAGAGTTATTCTCACTTAAACTGCTTATTTTGTCATTATCATTTTGATATTGTTTCTCCTTGTAGGGCCCTGACCTTCCTCGTCACTACTCCATCGAGGTTAGGCTTGGCACTTACCGAGTACCGCCGTGGTGTACTCATGCTACTCTTCTGCACACTTTTGTTGTGCAGCTCCAGGTACATCAGGTCAGGCTCAAACCAGGTGATTCAGCAGCACTTTGGGAGACCTCGAGGTATGATCTGCTATGTCCGCGGATCCAGAGGCTTTTCCTTCTACTCTAATAGTACTAGTTGGCATTTTTCCTTCATTTCGTTGTTACACACTCTTTACACGTAGAGCCACAGTTGTATATTCTCTTTTAGTCTGTGTTACCGTGGGATTCCGGATCTTGGTAGTGTTTTATTCAAGGTGTTGACGGATGTATGTGCCAAGCGGCACGGATTACATATCTTTTATCCTATTTTCTCGCTGTTTTCTTATTTAAGTGTTCATAGCTTGTATATTCCGCAACGTGTTAGGCTTACCTAGTCGTGGGGACTGGGTGCCATCACGACATGTTCACGATTGGTGAACTAGGGCCGTGACAAGTTGGTATCAGAGCTCTAGGTTCATAGGAGTCACGGGACACAGACCGGTTACTTAGATTCTCGTTGATCGATACAGAGACGTCTGTATTTATCTACGAGGGGCTATGTAACTGTTTAGGAAACTCTTCAATTCTTTGAATTCCTTATCGTGCGCCATTTATTCAGTTAGAGCCTATGTCGTATGTTCTTTTGCATCCACTCGTGTATTGAAATTGCTCACTCGGTATCAAGTATGCGCCGACGGTTCGTGATGCTGCAGAGGGATTTCAAGGGAGTCAAGAATTTACTCAACCATTGTTACCGCGTGTCATCCATATCGATAATGCAAGAGAATTGAGAGATCTTCAATTGTGCACATGGGGGTGCACTAGATTCCGACATTCGATTGATAAGTACGGTCTTGAGAAGACTTACTTAACTACCAAATCGTCACAACAATGGTAAAAATCACAAAGTGGACATAGATCTAAAGATAGTTGGTGGTAATAAAGACTATATGGTTCACATGAGATATCTATTTAGCGAAGGATTCAGACAACAGAGATACTGGGGGGAAATGAGTTTAACTGTCTTAAGAAGGACATGTACCAAACGAATGTCTTTGGCTTGTCTTATGATGAAAACGTACGAATGTTAAAGGCTAGTGTCATGGATTAGCAAGATGTATCTTAAGGCTTCGTGTCAAGTGAAAGGATTTCACTATCAACGATCTAATTATAGGTCATGTGTCATATCAGATTTGGCCTGCGATGTATTTATGTGTTATTCAAAAGTTCTTGAAAACTTGCGGATGGGCAAGAGTTAAGGCTCGTATGGTATAATGTTGGGACTTTATATGTTCCTGTGTCCCTAATAAACTCTGCATTTTATTATCAGCAGGGAAATATTTGACAAAGGCTACATGGTGCTTCGTGGGCGTGTGAGAATCATAGTATGTTTTAAGATGTTGTTGGTAGAGAATGCTCGGTGCATGGAGCGAGAAGATGTTTGGTTGTATTGGGATGAGGTCATACCCTATGATGTTAGGGTGCTAATAGAGCACATGTAGTTATATTCGTTGGATCAAGTCAATTGCAGCTGAATAATAGTAAATGACTCGAGAGAATGGTTCTAATGTGTTCGAGAGTCGTGTAATAGTGGCTTTGGGCTAAGCGGGAGAGTCCCACCACTTAAGATTGGGTTGCATGGTTAATTACCTGTGTGAATTCTGGATATTAGCGTATTAATGGAGTATTGCAGCTACGGAAAAAGACCATGAGTGGTAATTTAAGTATATGAATTGTTGAATGCATGTTATGGTTAGCCTTACTGGCTCATGTTCAAACTTGAGGGAAAATTTATGATTTATGCCTCGTATAAGTGCAGGCTTCGCGGGAAGTGATTCCGCTGGGTGCTTTATCGAGAGGGTATTCATATGTTATAAAGAAATTCAGTAGAGTTGGTTGCGTACTGAGGCAAGTTAGAACCGGATGGTTCTCAATAGCGGTCCTAGTGAATTCAAGAGGTAAAGTGTGGTGCCTGATAATTCTGAGTCTATAAGTACAGCTGAGGCTCAAGCTTTTGAAGCAACTTATGAAAAAAAGGCACAAAACGATCTATGATGTTTTGACTTGTGGTGTAGTATTCGAGAGACATGAAATGGTCGTCGTTCTTGAGATAGCATGGCCTCATGATTTAAGGTCACTCGGGGTAAGTGCGGTTGGAATAAGTTAGGTATTGAAGGAAGATATTAACATTTCTAAGGCAATCAAGGATAACCTGGAAGGAAGTAGATTGATCAGCCATAGTTGAGTTGGCGTATTGGTGTCAATGATCGATTCATGCAACGTGATCGAATTATGCATGTGATTTGTGGCGGTGCATTTGAGACTTGTCGACCGCAGTGATTGATGTAATTCTGAAGTATTCTTCTGTTAAGGGCCTGTTATGAGTAGGCATATCTCGGAAAGGGTTATGGTGGCTTGGACCACTACTTAGAGATTGGCATATTCAACGGTTATGAGAACTCACTGTGTGTTGCTATAGTTCTCCTAAAATGAGTTAAATGGAAGGTCTTATGTGATGAAGTATTAGCCTATCGTCAGTTCTAGAGCTATGATGGAAATTGTGTCTATCGTATATCGGCACGTGGGGTGCAGCGAGTAGTATGAAATTTGAAGTAAGGACCAAGGTCACAGTTTGGTCAATGAATGTGATATAAAGAGCTCGGATGAGCAGGAAAGGAGTTTCAGTGTTTTGAGTAAGATGGGTATTAACATCAGTATCATTTGAGATCGGTGTTCTATGAGAAAGGCTTTGCATCCCTGTTAGGGACTCCTGATCGCTTTTCAGTGTTAGTGCAGCCGGTGGGTTGAATGTGCAGGTCCGTTTAATTATTCGGAAGATGGTGGGAGCTTGACCCACAAGAAGATTGTATAGGTGTGACTTGTAGTCACTTGATTGGTTAGAAATTTAAACCAAGTATGAGGATTTTAGTGATATCATCCATTTGAGAACTTATGCCTGGAGGGCACTCTGCTTAGTGGGTTATAGACCTGTGAAATATTATTGACTTAGCTTGGCACGACCGGGATAGACTTAAGGTCGGTGGATAGATTTAAATGTGGAAGTGAGCCTTGCGTCAGGCCAGTTATGTTTCTTCCAGCAATGCGCCCTTTATGGAGGGATAGTCGCGGTCTTATTTCGCGGTTGGTTAATTCAAGTAAAGATATATTGCGCCGTATGAGTGTGCGACGGCTTGGTAAGTTCCTTATGTGTTGAGGTTCCGCTTAGCGGTGATGTTATACGAGCATGATGGCTCTTGAGGCTCATATCTTATGTCGCACCTCAGTTGTGCTTGAGTTCATAGCCTATAGCGCTATATGTTTTCATTGAGTCCGATATCATGCACCTTAGTGTGCTTATGATCGATATTCAGTATTTTGATGTGACGAGCTATTCAGCTCGACATATGACTCTTTGTGTGAGTCTATATTGTTGGGATCGGGTGGCACGCCGCCATGGATATATTGTTGGGATCGGATGGCACGCCGCCATGGTCATATTGTTGGGATCGGGTTACACGCCGCAACAGTGTGATGTTTATTTCAATGTCTATAATTGCTTTTATGTGTTCTGTTTCCTATTTTTCTGAGGAGGTCCATGATAGTGTGAGAGTTGAATAGTTCTCTCTAGTGTTCGCCTTCCTTTTGTACCACGTACGAATTAATAGCCTACTAGCACATTGTATCATCTTGTGGGACTTTTGATTATGTCTGATGTGGCTTATCGCCCGAGCAGTTCGTACTGGGTGAGATGAGATTATGTGATTTGGGGTCAGTGCAAACTGATTATATGAAGTATATTATAGAGGAAAGGATCATCCTCTAGTTTAGGACAAGGTAATGGATCCTGTCAGGAGTATAGACCTAATGAATTGTTGATTAAGTAGTTGGTTATGAATATCGGCACATCTCTTCCGTCATGTCAGTAATGTGAAAGTTAGAACAAGACCTATGTAGACCATGAGGTGCAATGAGAGCATCTGATTCGTCGAATTTTTGGCTGATTTGGTCAAAAATATATATATATATATA
The DNA here is from genome assembly GCA_032618575.1 of Nicotiana noctiflora. Classification (NCBI taxonomy): domain Eukaryota; kingdom Viridiplantae; phylum Streptophyta; class Magnoliopsida; order Solanales; family Solanaceae; genus Nicotiana; species Nicotiana noctiflora. Next base: position 69,226 of record JASVEL010005996.1, on the reverse strand, counting down.
TATTTTTGTGGTCCTATGGATTTTGTGTTGCAAGGTAAGAATCCAGCAAGGTTATGCAGTCATGTTTGAGGACGGCGTTTGAGGAATATTGAGTGATCTCTTGATGAAAACAAGCCTGACATAGAATTCCGGATGTTGGAATTAGGCTCTAAGACTTAATTGTTGAACAAGAGGGAATATCTTCAGATATATCAGGCTAATGTGCTCAGCTGAGTCCTAGATTTATTGGCCCTTTTGAGATTTTGAGGCATGTCGGGGAGGTTGCTTATGAGTTGGCCTTACCTCCCAGCCTAGCCGGAGTCCATTCCGTATTTCATGTCTCTATGCTTCGGAGATACCATGGTGACCCGTCACATAGGTTGGATTTCACTTCTGTTCAGCTAGACGAGGATTTGTTTTATGTTGAGGAGCCAATAGCCATTCTAGACAGGCAAGTCAGAAAGCTAAGGTCAAAGAACATCGCTTCGGTAAAGGTTCAGTGGCGGAGCCAGCCGGTCGAGGAGGCGACTTGGGAGACCGAGCAGGATATGCGTAGCCAGTACCCTCATCTTTTCACTACTCCAGGTATGTTTTCTATGCTCGTTCGAGGACAAACGAATCTTTAAGTGTGGGAAGATGTAACGACCCGACCGGTCGTTTTAGAAAATTACGCCACAATCCCCAATTTAACTGTTCCCCTAAGTTCATTTATGCTATTGTGGTTTGCCGGGAGAGTCGGTTCTGAAATTTGGAGTATTTTGGGACACTTAGTCCCTAAATGAGAGCTTTGAAGCTAGAAAATGGCCCGTAGCCGGAACAGTGTTAAGACGATCTCGGAACGGAAATCCGATGGTTCCATTAGCTCCGTTAGGTGATTTCGGGGTCGGGAGCGCGTTCGGAATGTATTTTGGAGGTCCGTAGCTCAATTAGGCTTGAAATGCCGAAGGTTGAAATTTTGGGCGAATCCGAACGATAGGTGAGATTTTGATCCGGGGGTCGGAATGGAATTCCGACAATTTCCGTAGCTTCGTTATGTGAATTTGGATATGTCCGCAAAGTTTCAGGTCATTCGGACGTCGTTTGGTCGGGTTTTAGATCGAATGTGCAATTCGGAAAGTTTTAAGAAATTTAGGCTTGAATTCGATGTGAATTATGGGTTTTGATGTTGTTAGACGTGTTTTTATGATTTGAACGAGTTCATATCGTGTTTTGGAGTATGTCGGTGGTTTTCGTTGGGGTCCCAGGAGCCTCGGGATGAATTCGGGGGTCCAAACGGACCAATTTGTGCCAAAAGGCATTGCTGTTCTGCTGCAATAACTGCAGAACAATTTTGCTCTCCGCGATCGCGGAGATGGCCATGCGATCGCGTAAGGGAGAAATCCTGAGCTCTGCGATCGCGAAGTAAAGCCTGCGATCGCGTAAGTCTGGAGGTTGAACCACTGCGATCGCGTGAGGGAGTATGCGATCGCGTAGGGTATTGGTCGGAAGCAGTGCGATCGCGTGAGGGAGTATGCGATCGCGTAGGGTAGTTGGGGAGCCGGACGAGTTTGTTCTTCGCGATCGCGTTAGTACGTTTGCGATCGCGTAGGGTTGCTGAGTTGTTCACTGCGATCGCGTCCAGGGTCACGCGATCGCGTAGAGGAAAATTAGGCCGCCCATATTTTGTGCATCGCGATCGCAAGCCCAGTGCTGCGATCGCGTAGAGTAAAATGGCCTGGCAGTGACTTTAAGTCCGGAACATTTCAGTCGCGGCCTAACACACCAAAACCGCCATTGTTGAGCTCCAAGAGAGGATTTTGAAGGGGAAACGCCGGGATATCATCGGGAAATCATCGGGGGTAAGTTTCTTGACCTTAATTCGTTGGTTTATCATGAAATCCGTGATTATTTCACTGAAATTGGGAGATTAAAGGTGGGTTTGAGCCCTAGGCCTAAATGTTAGAAAATCTCTGATTTGAGTGGGCAAATGGAGTCCGATTTTGGTAAATTTTATATGCCTAGACTCGTATTGAGATAAGGAACCCGAATATATAATTTTCGTGATTTTTTCGATAAGCGTACCGAAAGTCGGGTTTTGGCAACTTGTGGGTTTTTGGCGTATTTTGAGTTGTTTTGATCGGGTAATGCCCAATTGACCTATTTTGATGTGATTCTATTGATTTTTATCAGATTCTACACTTGTGGAGGCCGACATTCGCGGCAAGAGAGTTGTTTCATAGCGGTTTTGTACCGGAGTCGAGGTAAGTGGCTTGTCTAACCTCGTGTGGGGGAATTTTCGCCCCTAGGATATTATGTGATAGTTTAAATGCCTTGTACGCGAGGTGACGGGCGTGTACATGCGCTGGTTGTTGAACACGTACTTTATTTAAAATGTTCGATGAGCGATATTTCTATCTTTGGCTGTTAATTTGATATTTTTACCCGGTAGTGGTTAGAAGAGCATGATTAGGTAGCACTTAACTGTTTAGTTGCCTAATTGCCTTATTTGAACTCCTTGTTAATTATTGGCACTATTTTTCGGTGGAGTTATAGTTAAGCATAATTATTCTCTTTGTGGATTCCTTTATTGGCTGTGCTTGTGGACTGCGGGTTCGATTCCCGGAGACCCAGGGCTGTGGGTTCGATTCCCAGAGACCCGGCGTGATATTGGTAGGGACTACGGGTTCGATTCCCGAGATCCCGAGTTATTGGTAGGGACTACGGGTTCGATTCCCGAGATCCTGAGTTATCGGTAGGGACTACGGGTTCGATTCCCGAGATCCTGAGTTATTGGTAGGGACTACGGGTTCGATTCCCGAGATCCTGAGTTATTGGTAGGGACTACGGGTTCGATTCCCGAGATCCTGAGTTATTGGTAGGGACTACGGGTTCGATTCCCGAGATCCCGAGTTATTGGTAGGGACTACGGGTTCGATTCCCGAGATCCTGAGTTATTGGTAGGGACTACGGGTTCGATTCCCGAGATCCTGAGTTATTGGTAGGGACTGCGGGTTCGATTCCCGGAGATCCTGAGTTATTGATTATTTATTGAGACATGGGCTGCAGGTTCGATTCCCGGAGACCCAGAGGTACTGTCAATGGGACTGTGGGTTCGATTCCCACAGGTCCTGGACTGGTTTTATCGAGTTGACTATTTGTTGTTAGCTTAATTGTAGACGATTGCAGTAATCATTTATTGTTGTTAATTTCGGAAATTATTATCATTTAAACTCCTTATTATTGTTATTATCATTATATTATTTGTTTCTCAGTAGGGCCCTGACCTTCCTCGTCACTACTCCATCGAGGTTAGGCTTGGCACTTACCGAGTACCGCCGTGGTGTACTCATGCTACTCTTCTGCACACTTTTGCTGTGCAGATCCAGGTACATCAGAGCAGGCCCGTGCTAGGTGATTCCGCAGCTTTCTGGGAGACCTCGAGGTATGATCTGCTACGTCCGCGGATCCAGAGGCTTTTCCTTCTACTCTAATAGTACTAGTTGGCATTTTTCCTTCATTTCGTTGTTAGACACTCTTTACATGTAGAGCCACAGTTGTATATTCTCTTTTAGTCTGTGTTACCGTGGGATTCCGGATCTTGGTAGTGTTTTATTCATGGTGTTGACGGATGTATGTGCCATGTGGCACGGATTACATATATTTTACCCTATTTTTTCCGCTGTTTTCTTATTTAAGTGTTCATAGCTTGTATATTGCACAACGTGTTAGGCTTACCTAGTCGTGGGGACTGGGTGCCATCACGACATGTTCACGATTGGTGAACTAGGGTCGTGACAGACATACATTAAAATAACATATTAAGAGTCATTACATAGTGAATTACAAATGGGAATTGTTCTAGGACACATAGTTACTAGCTTTTCCTTTTCCAAAATAGAGATAACAAAAGTAGGAGGACTAAGATAAGTAGATAAGCTTCCAAAAGTTGTTGAGCTGATAAGTAGATAAGCTTCCAAATGGGAATTGTTCAAGTTGAAGGATCTATTGTCAATTATATTCGATAGTGTTTGATGATGTTCGTGCTTTATTAATGGGCCTTGAATTTGGGCTCTTAGTGATTCATTTATTCCTAGCTAGCCGTCTTGCCAAATTATAATTAATTTTACATCCCCAATTTCCCAATGTCTGCTTTTTTTACAAGTGTGGGATCCCCAGATTATGTTTTTCCAAATATGGGAATTATTTCCCTCTTGCAGATTCCAACTTTGATTGGTATTCTTTTTATCGTACCTGTTATGGAGTACTCTGCTTCATAGACTGTTATTATATTTTTTATATCTCCATGCTAGGTTAGCACTGAAGGATTGGTTTTTCCATTTTGTTTTGTAAAGTCCCAACCCCCCATCTTTCTTTTGTTTTGTGGCAATGTCCGAATTTATCAAATGACATTGATCTATTGTCAATTATATTCGATAGTGTTTGATGATGTTCGTGATTTATTAATGGGCCTTGAATTTGGGCTCTTAGTGATTCATTTGTTCCTAGCCAGCCGTCTTGCCAAATTATAATTAATTTTCCATCCCCAATTTCCCAATGTATGCCTTTTTTACAGGTGTGGGATCCCCAGATTATGTTTTTCCAAATATGGGAGCCATTTCCCTCTTGCAGATTCCAACTTTGATTGGTATTCTTTTTATCGTACCTGCTATGGGGTGCTCTGCTTCATAGACTGTTATTATATTTTTTATATCTCCAAGCTAGGTTAGCACTGAAGGATTGGTTTTTCCATTTTGTTTTGTAAAGTCCCAACCCCCCATCTTTCTTTTGTTTTGTGGCAATGTCCGAATTTATCAAGTGACATTTCTTATTTTCAGAGGTGCTTCCCTATAAAAAATTCCTTTGTATTTTATCAATATTCTTTATAGTAGTTTGGGGGATGTTATAGATTTGCATTACATGGTTAGGGATTGCAGCCAGAGTAGATTTTTTGAGAGTTGTCCTCCCAGCCATATTAAGAAAGTTGATTTTTCATCCTTTTAACCTAATGTTAATCTGATTGATAATGTACTAGAAATCTTTGTTTGATGGTGTCACGACCCTAGTTCACCAATTGTGAACATGTCGTGATGGCACCCAGTCCCCACGACTAGGTAAGCCTAACACGTTGCGGAATCTATAAGTTATAAATACTTAAATAAGAAACAGCGGAAAAATAGCATAAAAGATATGTAATTCATGCCACTTGGCACATACATCTGTCACACAGTGAATAAAACACTACCAAGATCCGGAACCCCACGGTAACACAGACTAAAAGGGAAATACAACTGTGGCTCTATGTGTAAAGAGTATCTAACAACGAAATGAAGAAAAATGTCAACTAGTAATACTAGAATGGAAGGGAAGCCTCCGGATCCGCGGACGTAGCAGATCATACCTCGAAGTCTCCCAGAAAGCTGCGGAATCACCTAGTACGAGCCTCCTCTGATGTACCTGGATCTGCACAACAAAAGTGTGCAGAAGAGTAGCATGAGTACACCACGGCGGTACTCAGTAAGTGCCAAGCCTAACCTCGATGGAGTAGTGACGAGGTAGGTCAGGGCCCTACTGAGAAACAATAATATAATGATGAAAACAAAATAAACAGTTTAAATGATAATAATTTCCGGAATAACAAAATTATGATAATGACTGCAACTGTCTACGATTAAGCTAACAACAAATAACCAACTCGAATAAACAAATCCAGGATCTGTGGGAATTGAACCCACAGTCCCATTCTCAGTACCTCTGGGTCTCCGGGAATCGAACCCGCAGCCCCATGTCTCAATAATATCTCAATAACTCAGGATCTCCGGGAATCGAACCTGCAGTCCCTACCCATAAGTCAGGATCTCGGGAATCGAACCCGTAGTCCTCATTTTAATAATCTCAGGATCTCAGGAATCGAACCCGTAGTCTCAATAATATATCAATAGCTCAGGATCTCCGGGAATCGAACCCGCAGTCCACAAACAATATCACTCCGGGTCTCTGGGAATCGAACCCACAGCCCTGGGATCTCCGGGAATCGAACCCGTAGTCCACCAACACATCAAATAAAGAAAACACACAGAGAGAATATAATATGTTAAATTACAACTTCACCGAAACTAGTGCCAACAATTTATCAAGAAGTTCAAGTAAATCAACTAGGCAATTAAACATGTTGAATCCTAGCTAATCATGGTTTTCTAACTAATATCGGGTAAAGGTAACGCTTTTATCAGCTAAGAGCAGTAATATCACTAATCGGACAATTCAAGTAAAGTGTGTGTTACAACAACCAGCGCATGTACACGCCCGTCACCTCGCGTACAAGGCATTTAAAGTATCACATAATATCCTAGGGGTGAAAGTCCCCCACACGAGGTTAGACAAGCCACTTACCTCAATTCCTGTACAAAACCGCTAAGAAATAACCCTCTTGCCGTGAATGTCGGCCTCCACAAGTGTAGTATCTGATAAAAATCAATAGAATCACATCAAAATAGGCCAATTGGGCATTACCCAATCAAAATAACTCAAAATGCACCAAAACCCACAAGTTGCCAAAACTCGACTTTCGGTACGCTTATCGAAAAATCACGAAAATTATATATTCGGGTTCCTTATCTCAATACGAGTCCGTGCATATAAAATTTATCGAAATCGGACTCCACTTGCCCATTCAAATCAAAGATTTTCTAACATTTAGGCCTAGGGCTCAAACCCACCTTTAATCTTCCAATTTCAGTGAAATAATCATGGATTTCATGATAAACCAACGAATTAAGGTTAAGAAACTTACCCCCGAAGATTTCCCGGTGATATCCCAGCGTTTCCCCTTCAATTCCCTCTCTTGGAGCTCAAAAATGGCGTTTTTGTGTATGGGGTCGTGGCTGAAATGTTTCTGGACTTAAAGTCACTGCCAGGCCAATTTACTCTACGCGATCGCAGCACTGGGCTTGCGATCGCGATGCACAAAATATGGGCGGCCTATTTTCCTCTACGCGATCGCGTGGTCCAGGACGCGATCGCAGTGCTCAACCTGACCATTCAACGCGATCGCATCACCTCGACCGCGATCGCACCGCTTTCGATTAACACCCTACGCGATCGCATCCCCCGCGTCGCGATCGCGAAGAACAACTACCGGTCCTCACTCCTCTACCCTACGCGATCGCAGACTCTACCTCGCGATCGCAGAGCTTCCCAAATTCACCCTACGCGATCGCGGACTCCCCCTCGCGATCGCAGGGCCCAATAATTTCCTCTTATGCGATCGCATGAGCAGCTTCGCGATCGCGAAGCACAAAATTTCTCTGCAATATTGCAGCAGAACCAGCAGTGCAATTGGCACCAAAATGGTCCGTTTGGACCCCCGAATTCATCCCGAGGCCCCCGGGATCCCAACGAAAACCACCAACCTATTCCAAAACATGATACGAACTTATTCTAATCATCAAAACACGTCTAACAACATCAAAACCCATAATTCACTTCGAATTCAAGCCTAAATTTCTTAAAACTTTCCGAATTGCACATTCGATCAAAACCCGACCAAACGACGTCCGAATGACCTGAAAATTTGCGGACATATCCAAAATCACATAACGAAGCTACAGAAATTATCAGAATTCCATTCCGACCCCCGGATCAAAATCTTACCAATCGTTCGGATTCGCCAAAATTTCAACCTTCGGCATTTCAAGCCTAATTGAGCTACGGACCTCCAAAATACATTCCGAACGCGTTCCTAACCCCGAAATCACCTAACGGAGCTAATGGAACCATCGGATTTCCGTTCCGAGATCGTCTTAACACTGTTCCGGCTACGGACCGTTTTCTAGTTTCAAGGCTCTTATTTAGGGACTAAGTGTCCCAAAATGCTCAAATTTTCGGAACCGACTCTCCCGGCAACCCACAATAGCAGAAATGAACTTAGGGGAACAGTTAAATTAGGGATTGGGGCGTAATTTTCTAAAATGACCGGTCGGGTCGTTACATCTTCCCACACTTAAAGATTCGTTCATCCTCGAACGAGCATAGAAAACATACCCGGAGTAGTGAAAAGATGAGGGTACTGGCTGTGCATATCCTGCTCGGTCTCCCATGTCGCCTCCTCGACCGGCTGGCCCCGCCACTGAACCTTTACCGAAGCGATGTTCTTTGACCTTAGCTTTCTGACTTGCCTGTCTAGAATGGCTACCGGCTCCTCAACATAAGACAGATCTTTGTCTAGCTGAACAGATGTGAAATCCAACACGTGCGATGGGTCACCATGGTATCTCCGGAGCATGGAGACATGAAATACGGGGTGAACTCCGGCTAGGCTGGGAGGTAAGGCCAACTCATAAGCAACCTCCCCAACACGCCTCAAAATCTCAAAAGGGCCAATAAATCTAGGACTCAGCTTCCCTTTCTTCCCAAACCTCATAACGCCCTTCATGGGCGAGACTCGAAGCAGAACCCGCTCACCAACCATAAAAGCCACATCGCGAACCTTCTTGTCCGCACAACTCTTCTGTCTAGACTGGGCCGCACGAAGTCTGTCCTGAATCACCTTGACCTTGTCCATAGCCTCCTGAACCATATCAGTACCTAGCAACCTGGCCTCGCCCGGCTCAAACCAACCCACGGGAGACCTGCACCTCCTACCATATAGGGCCTCGTACGGTGCCATTTGAATACTAGACTGGTAGCTGTTGTTATAAGCAAACTCCGCCAGTGGCAAGAAGTGATCCCATGAACCTCCAAACTCAATCACGCACGCACGGAGCATATCCTCCAAAATCTGAATGGTGCGTTCGGACTGCCCATCGGTCTGGGGGTGAAATGCTGTGCTCAACTCCACCCGAGTACCTAACTCCTGCTGTACAGCTCTCCAGAACCGTGAAGTGAACTGAGTGCCTCTATCTGAAATGATAGAAACTGGAATACCATGCAGCCGAACTATCTCCTTGATATAGATCTCCGCCAGTCGCTCCGATGAATAAGTAGTGCTCACCGGTATAAAATGGGCGGACTTGGTCAGCCGATCCACAATAACCCAAATGGAATCAAACTTCCTAACAGTCCGTGGAAGTCCAGATACAAAGTCCATGGTAATGCGCTCCCATTTCCACTCGGAAATCTCAATCTGCTGCATCAATCCACCCGGACGCTGATGCTCATACTTCACCTGCTGGCAGTTGAGGCATCTAGAAACATAATCAACTATATCCCTCTTCATCCGCCTCCACCAGCAATGCTGTTTCAAGTCCTGATACATCTTCGCGGCACCCGGATGGATGGAATACCGCGAACTATGGGCCTCTGCTAGAATCAGCTCTCGAAGATCATCTACATTGGGCACACAGATACGCCCCCGCATCCTCATAACTCCATCATCCCCGATGGTAACATCTCGAGCATCACCACGCCGAACTCTATCCCGGAGGACAAGCAAATGATGGTCGTCAAACTGACGCTCGCTAATGCGATCAAATAAAGAAGACCGAGAAACCACACATGCTAGAACCAGGCTGGGCTCCGAACCAGTCTAACAAACTGCTTGGCTAAAGCTCGAACATCCATCGCCATAGGCCTGTCCGAAGCTGGTAGATATGCCAAACTCCCCAAACTCTCCGCCCTACGACTCAAGGCATCGGCAACCACATTAGCCTTGCCCGGATGATAGAGAATAGTAATATCATAGTCCTTCAGCAGTTCCAACCATCTCCTCTGACGCATATTCAGGTCCTTCTGCTTAAGCAAGTGCTGCAAGCTCCGGTGATCAGTGTAGATCTCACAAGGAACCCCATATAAATAATGACGCCAAATTTTCAAGGCGTGAACAATGGCAACTAGCTCCAAATCATGAACAGGGTAATTCTTCTCATGCACCTTCAGCTGTCTCGACGCGTAGGCAATCACCCTACCGTCCTGCATCAATACCGCACCGAGTCCAACTCGTGAGCCATCACAATATACAGTATAGGACCCCGAACCTGTAGGCAACATCAATATAGGGCCGAAGTCAAAGCTGTCTTGAGCTTCTGAAAGCTCGCCTCACACTCGTCTGTCCACTGAAAAGGGGCACCCTTTGGGTCAATCTAGTCATAGGTGCTGCAATCGAAGAGAACCCCTCTACGAAACGACGGTAGTAGCCCGCCAAACCAAGGAAACTGCGAATCTCAGTAGCGGAGGAGGGTCTGGGCCAACTCTGCACGGCCTCCACCTTCCTCGGATCTACTCGAATACCATCACTCGACACCACGTGGCCCAAAAATGCCACTAAACTCAACCAAAATTCACATTTAGAGAACTTGGCATAAAGCTGCTTCTCCCTCAGGATCTGAAGCACTATCCTCAAATGCTGCTCGTGCTCTTCCCGCTCCGAGAATATACTAGAATATCATCAATGAAGACAATCACGAACGAGTCCAGATAAGGCCTGAACACACTGTGCATCAAATGCATAAAGGTTGCTGGAGCATTTGTCAGCCCAAAAGACATCACGAGGAACTCACAGTGACCATACCGGGTCCTGAAGGCAGTCTTCGGGATATCTGGCTCCCGAATCTTCAGCTGGTGATAACCACAGCGCAAATCAATCTTAGAAAACACATGTGCGCCCTGTAACTGGTCAAATAAATCATCAATACGGGGCAAAGGATACCGGTTCTTCACTGTAACCTTATTCAGCCGACGATAGTCAATACACATACGCATAGAACCGTCCTTTTTCTTCACAAACAATACAGGAAGCACCCCAAGGCGAAACACTGGGTCGAATAAAACCCTTGCCTAATAACTCCTGTAACTGATCCTTCAACTCCTTTAATTCAGGAGGAGCCATACGGTACGGTGGAATAGAAATGGGCCGAGTGCCCGGCAACAAGTCAATAGCAAAGTCAATGTCTCTGTCAGGCGGCATGCCCGGAAGATCAGCTGGAAATACATCAGCAAAGTCACGTACCACATGAACAGAATCAATAGAGGGAGTGTCAACACTGACGTCCCGCACATAGGCTAGATAAGCAGCACACCCCTTCTCAACCATACGCTGAGCTCTGAGAAAAGAAATAACACGGCTAGGGTTGTGATCTAGAGTACCACTCCACTCAATACGTGGAATGCCCGGCATAGCCAGCGTCACGGTCTTGGCGTGACAATCAAGAATAGCATAATGGGGCGACAACCAGTCCATGCCCATAATAATATCAAAATCGACCATCCCAAGCAGCAATAGATCCGCTCTGGTCTCAAAATCACAAATGGTAATCAAACACGACCGATATACGCGGTCCACAGCTAAAGAATCACCCACCGGAGTGGAAACATAAATGGGGGCACTCAAAGAATCCCGAGGCACACCTATATGAGAAGCAAAGTAAGAAGACACATATGAAAAAGTGGAACCAGGGTCGAATAGAACCGATGCCTCCCTGTGACTAACCAGAATAATACATGTGATAACAGAGTCAGATGTAACAGCCGCAGCGCGATCAGGAATAGCATAGAATCTGGCCTGTCCCCCTCTCGAGGGCGGCCTCTAGAACCTTGACCCCCGCCCCTGGCTGGCTGGGCAGGTGGAATAGCAGCTGGAGCTGGAATGATAGCCTGCTGACCCTGAGAGCCACGCCGATGCTGCGAAGACTGGTGAGGTGCTCCCCTCCTACGCCTGGGGCACTCCCTAACCAGGTGGCGAGTATCCCCGCACTCAAAACAAGCTCCGAGAGGACGCGGTGGCTGTGACTGACCGGCCTCAACCCCACTAGTCTGACCCCTGGAAGGACCCCGTGCAGGAGGTGCACTGGAAACTGGGGGAGCATAATAAGGCTCCTGTGGTGCTGGAAGACCTGGAGTGCTACCGGCTGCGGGCAATGCTGAGTGAACTGGACGACCGGAATATCCCCTGCCAAAACGACCGGCCTGCTGAAGTACGGGCACCAGAGAAATGGCCCGACTCACGAGACCTCTTGGCCTCTCTATCTCCCCGCTCTCTAGGGAGCATACTCTCGATCCTCCCGGCAATGCTAACTGCCTGCTGATAAGATATATCTGTCTCCAACTCTCTGGCCATGCTGGATCGGATAGGCGGAATCAAGCCCTCAATAAATCTCCGCACTCTCTCCCGAACCGTGGCTACCAAGGCCGGTTGCATGCCTGGCCAGACGGGTGAAACTGATGGCATACTCCGATACTGACATGGAGCCCTGTCGCAACCACTCAAACTCCGAGCGCCAAGAATCCCTAAGGCTCTGTGGAACAAACTCCCTAAAAAACAGATCAAAAAACTGCGTCCAGGTCAACGAAGCAGACTCCTCCGGACTATCTAACTCATACGTGCGCCACCAATCATAAGCGGCCCCACGAAACTGAAAAGCAGTGAAGGAAACCCCGCCTGGTCTCCACAATCCCCATAGTATGAAGAATACGATGACACTCCTCTAGAAAACCCAATGCATCATCTCAAACCAGACCACTAAACACTGGAGGGTCATATTTCTTGAACCTCTCCAATCTACGCTGCTCGTCCTCAGAGGCAGCTGGTCCACCTCCTGGTTGTACTGGGGCGGCAGGAGGCATAACCAAAACATCTGGAACATGTCCCACTGGCACACGCTGCTCCGGTGTAACGGCTACGGGAGTCTGGGCCCCTCCCCCGGCCTGAGATGTAGCTGCAACAAGAGGAAGCAGTCCTGCCTGGGCTAAAGTGGTATACATGCTCATGAACTGAGCCATGGTCTCCTGTAGTGCTGGAGTAGTAGCAGCTGTAGTCGGTGTACCAGGTGCCTGCGCTCCAACCTGGTCTACCGGTGGCACCTCAGCGGCAGCGCGCGATGGTGCTGTGGCCGCACCTCGGGCGCGTCCTCGTCCTCTACCTCGGCCCCGGCCTCTGACGGCAGCAACAGGGGGCGCGGGTACCTGATCATCGCGGTTAGCTCGTGTCCTCACCATCTGTGAGAGAATAGAAAGCAGTAGTTTAGATTTTTTTGATGCCAAAAATGTCGCACGACAAGGAATCCAAAAGAAATGAAGAGTTTCCTAAACAATTACATAGCCCCTCGTAGATAAATACAGACGTCTCTGTATCGATCAGCGAGACTCTAAGTAACCGGTCTGTGTCCCGTGACTCCTATGAACCTAGAGCTCTGATACCAACTTGTCACGACCCTAGTTCACCAATTGTGAACATGTCGTGATGGCACCTAGTCCCCACGACTAGGTAAGCCTAACACGTTGCGGAATATACAAGCTATAAACATCTAAATAAGAAACAGCGGAAAAATAGCATAAAAGATATGTAATTCATGCCACTTGGCACATACATCCGTCACACAATAAATAAAACACTACCAAGATCCGGAACCCCACGGTAACACAGACTAAAAGAGAAATACAACTGTGGCTCTATGTGTAAAGAGTATCTAACAACGAAATGAAGAAAAATGTCAACTAGTAATACTAGAATGGAAGGGAAGCCTCCGGATCCGCGGACGTAGCAGATCATACCTCGAAGTCTCCCAGAAAGCTGCGGAATCACCTAGTACGAGCCTGCTCTGATGTACCTGGATCTGCACAACAAAAGTGTGCAGAAGAGTAGCATGAGTACACCACGGCGGTACTCAGTAGGTGCCAAGCCTAACCTCGATGGAGTAGTGACGAGGTAGGTCAGGGCCCTACTGAGAAACAATAATATAATGATGAAAACAAAATAAACAGTTTAAATGATAATAATTTCCGGAATAACAACATTATGATAATGACAGCAACTGTCTACGATTAAGCTAACAACAAATAACCAACTCGAATAAACAAATCCAGGATCTGTGGGAATTGAACCCACAGTCCCATTCTCAGTACCTCTTGGTCTCCGGGAATCGAACCCGCAGCCCATGTCTCAATAATATCTCAATAACTCAGGATCTCCGGGAATCGAACCCGCAGTCCACAAACAATATCACTCCAGGTCTCTGGGAATCGAACCCACAGCCCTGGGATCTCCGGAAATCGAACCCGCAGTCCACATCTCAATAATATATCAATAGCTCGGGATCTCCGGGAATCGAACCCGCAGTCCACAAACAATATCACTCCGGGTCTCTGGGAATCGAACCCACAGCCCTGGGATCTCCGGGAGTCGAACCCGCAGTCCACCAACACATCAAATAAAGAAAACACACAGAGAGAATATAATATGTTAAATTACAACTTCACCGAAACTAGTGCCAACAATTTAACAAGAAGTTCAAGTAAATCAACTAGGCAATTAAACATGTTGAATCCTAGCTAATCATGCTTTTCTAACTAATACCGGGTAAAGGTAACGCTTTTATCAGCTAAGAGCAGGAATATCACTAATCGGACAATTCAAGTAAAGTATGTGTTCAACAACTAGCGCATGTACATGCCCGTCACCTCACGTACAAGGCATTTAAACTATCACATAATATCCTAGGGTGAAAGTTCCCCCACACGAGGTTAGACAAGCCACTTACCTCAATTCCGGTACAAAACCGCTAAGAAATAACCCTCTTGCCGTGAATGTCGGCCTCCACAAGTGTAGTATCTGATAAAAATCAATAGAATCACATCAAAATAAGCCAATTGGGCATTACCCAATCAAAATAACTCAAAATGCACCAAAACCCACAAGTTTCCAAAACCCAACTTTCGGTACGCTTATCGAAAAATCACGAAAATTATATATTCGGGTTCCTTATCTCAATACGAGTCCGTGCATATATAATTTATCGAAATCGGACTCCACTTGCCCATTCAAATCAAAGATTTTCTAACATTTAGGCCTAGGGCTCAAACCCACCTTTAATCTTCCAATTTCAGTGAAATAATCATGGATTTCATGATAAACCAACGAATTAAGGTTAAGAAACTTACCCCCGATGATTTCCTGGTGATATCCCAGCGTTTCCCCTTCAATTCCCTCTCTTGGAGCTCAAAAATGGCATTTTTTTGTGTATGGGGTCGCGGCTGAAATGTTTCTGGACTTAAAGTCACTGCCAGGCCAATTTACTCTACGCGATCGCAGCACTGGGCTTGCGATCGCGATGCACAAGATCATGGGCGGCCTATTTTCCTCTACGCGATCGCGTGGTCCAGGACGCGATCACAGTGCTCAACCTGACCATTCAACGCGATCGCATCACCTCGACCGCGATCGCACTGCTTTCGATTAACACCCTACGCGATCGCATCCCCCGCATCGCGATCGCGAAGAACAACTACCGGTCCTCACTCCTCTACCCTACGCGATCGCAGACTCTACCTCGCGATCGCAGAGCTTCCCAAATTCACCCTACGCGATCGCGGACTCCCCCTCGCGATCGCAGGGCCCAATAATTTCCTCTTATGCGATCGCATGAGCAGCTTCGCGATCGCGAAGCACAAAATTTCTCTGCAATATTGCAGCAGTTATCAGCATTTCCAAAATGCATGAATTAGCCCGATTGGACCCCCGGATTCATCCCGAGACCCCCGGATCCCAACGAAAACCACCAACCTATTCCAAAACATGATACGAACTTATTCTAATCATCAAAACACGTCTAACAACATCAAAACCCATAATTCACTTCGAATTCAAGCCTAAATTTCTTAAAACTTTCCGAATTGCACATTCGATCAAAAACCCGACCAAACGACGTCCGAATGACCTGAAAATTTGCGGAACATATCCAAAATCACATAACGAAGCTACAGAAATTATTGGAATTCCATTCCGACCCCCGGATCAAAATCTCACCTATCGTTCGGATTCGCCAAAATTTTAACCTTCGGCATTTCAAGCCTAATTGAGCTACGGACCTCCAAAATACATTCCGAACGCGCTCCTAACCCCGAAATCACCTAACGGAGCTAATGGAACCATCGGATTTCCGTTCCGAGATCGTCTTAACACTGTTCCGGCTACGGACCGTTTTCTAGTTTCAAGGCTCTTATTTAGGGACTAAGTGTCCCAAAATGCTCAAATTTTCGGAACCGACTCTCCCGGCAACCCACAATAGCAGAAATGAACTTAGGGGAACAGTTAAATTAGGGATTGGGGCGTAATTTTCTAAAATGACCGGTTGGGTCGTTACAGATGGATTGGAGAATACTATAGGGAACCCTAGATACTTCCCAAACTCTCTAGTATTATAGCAAGTCAATTGCTAAAGTCATTCTTTAAATTAATAGGAACGTTTTCTAAGAAAATAAGCCTTGATTTATTGAAGTTGATAGATTGCCATGAGTGTTCGCAGAATTTATTAAGGGTATCTATTATAGAGTTGCAAATTTTTGGTTAGAATTTGCTAGGAGAATTAGATCATCTGCAAAGAATAGGTGGGATAGAGGGGGGCTAGATAGGGAGATCTTAATAGAATCCCATCTACAATAGTCGATTTCGTGGTGGATTAATCGCGATAACATTTCCATGCAGATGATGAAAATGTAAGGCGATAGTGCGTCGCCTTGCCGTATACCTCTACTTGGTTGAAAGAATTCAAAGTTGGAACCATTTACTATGATAGAGACGTGGTAGAGATGCAAGACATGATTAGGTCGATTAGATCTTGGGGGAAGTTTAGGAAGGTTAGCGAGAATTTTATAAATGACTATTCCAGCTTATAGAAAGGTTTTTCCAAATGTATTTAAGAAGCATTTTTCCTTTTTGTCCTTTTACTTTTTTAAAATGGTTTAGGGTCTCATGAACAATAATAGCATTATCTGAAGAGCATCTTCCCTTCATGAACCTAGTCTGAGTTGGGTGGATTAGTTTGGCCAATAGAGGTTTGATTCTATTTACAATAACTTTTGTAATTACATTATAAGTTTTCTTACACAGGCTTATAGGTCTATATTGCTTTATAGTTTCCGCATTTTGGCACTTAAGGATTAGGCATATATAGGTGGTATTCATGTCCTCGGCCATTTTACTTTCCCTGAAGGTGTTTCGGGAGAAGTTGATAAAAGCTTCTTTGGTTTCATTCTAGAATTTTTGATAAAAGAATGGGTGTTGACCATCCGGCCCTGGGGCTTTGTAAGGTTTAAAGGAGTCCAGGGCGCTTTTAATTTCAAGGATTATGATATTTTGGCACAGATCATTTTTCTCTGTGTTATTCAAGGTTGCATAGAAGGACATGTAATGGCTCGTTTTAAGGGACTTGTTGTGGCTTGTGGTGAAGAGGTTATTTTAATAATTATAGATTAGAGATTTTACTTCTTTTTGGTCATAGAACTAGTTGCCCCCTTCATCTTTGAGGCTAAGAATTCTATTTTTTCTTCTTCTTTACATTGTAGTTATGTGAAAGAATTTTGTGCTCGCATCCCCTTCGTTTAGCCACTGTATTCGAGATTTGAGTCTCCAAAATGCCTCCTCTAATTTTAGAATATCATTTAATTCTTTCAGTAGATTTATTTCAAGATCTAAACGAAATTGACTCGTTGTATAGTTTGGGAATTCTGGATCCTGTTGATTCTAGCAACTAGAATATTTTTTTTATGAAAAATATTGTCAAAGGTACTAATGTTCCATTCTTTTACATTTTAGTAAAGAATTCAATTGCTCCTAAGATATTGTCCTGATTGGTCCGTGATTCTTTGACAAGGTTTTTAAAGGAGGGGTGGGATAACCACATGGATTCCAGCCTAAAGATGTTATTGCTATGGGAAAAATTCTTGAAGAGGTCTAATTTTATGGGACAGTGGTCGGAGTGCAGTCTAGTTAAATGAGTAACATTAGCTTCTTTCAAAAGATTAATCCATTTTGCGTTTGCTACACATCTATCTAGCCTTTCCATTATTAGAGTTCTAGGTTTTTCCTTTTATTAGTCCAAGTATATGTTGAGCCCTTATACCCTAAGTCCATGAGTCTACAGTAGTTTAAATAATTAAGAAATTTTGAAACCCTATGGTAACTAATAGGGAGGCCTCCAAATTTTTCATTTGATTTGGTGACTTCATTGAAGTCTCCTACGACTAGCCAGGCTCCCTAAAAACTATTTGCTACTATTTTTAAACTGTTCCAAAGAATAATTCTATCTTCTAATAAGGTACTAGCACAAACAATGGAAAGTAGCCAAGGTTCTAAGTTAGAATTGATTACCTTGATCATAATATGAATCTCTTGGTAAGTTGTTCTAGTTTGGTCCACCAACACATCTGTTGCGTTCACATCAGGACCATGCCCCCGAGGTACCTTGAGCCGCAACTTGAGTCATGTTAGTGAAGCCAAAACTGTTCATGAGTGTAGCATGGTACGCCAGCTTTGTTTCCAACAGAGCAACTAGGAATGGCCTGTTGTAATCTAGCATCGACCTAAAGGTTCTTCAAAATTCATCATTCCCCGCTCCCCTACAATTTCATACAATCATACTCATTGGTCTAGATGGGGGTAGGGTGTTCTCTTCCGCTTGTGCATGGGGTGAGCTTGCCAAGTTCATGTTGGCATACATCGTCGGGACCATTACCACTCCATATTTGTAGATTATTGGAGCTGTCAACTCCCTTATATTCATCAAGCATTTCCTAAAATTCAACAGGAAATGTAAGATTACTCTTTTTTCTCTTCTTTCCTTGGACACCAGTGTTTTTGGCGTGCGTAGCATGGCATATTCCACTCTTCTTGCTGTTGATGTTCCTTCCCCTTCTCCCTCTTCGTCCATCAGTGGTATTGTTGGGGCTTGGGCAGTGGTAGTGTTGTTTTATGGTTGCTCGACATTGGGGTGGTTCATATGAGGAAGGTTGTTGATAGTGTGGTCGTTGTGAAAGAGTAGAAGGTTCATTCTTAGGGGAATGGGGGTGCTTGGGGTGTTCCTTTTTAAATGGTACTTTGCCCCCATGGTTAGGAGCTGTTGGAAAGGTTGGGGTTGTGGGTTCATGAGGGCTAGCCATGGGTGATTGGCTATATTGTCCAACCCAATCCGAAGACCCTCCCTTACAATTTGGGCTACATAGCTTGGGTTCTCTATTTGGATAATGATGTTCCTCCCCTCTAGATGTAGGTTCATGTTTACAGAGAATCTCGTTAGGCTGTATTCCAGCCATGAAAGTGGAGTATGGTTCATTGCCAATGGGGAAGTTGCATACACTAGTGGTTGGTTGTGATCTAGGGTTTGATTGTTCATTGTTTGAGCAGCTTGGTTTTGGGACCACACATTTCTTATGTGGTTTCGTTGATGTCTCCTGTAGAAGTTGTTGGTGGGTAGCCTTGGAATCCTTAGTATGTTCTTGGTTGTGTTGTTTTTGGATGTTTATGTTAAAATATGTTACTTTGGTATTACTGGTTGTAGGACTTAATAGTGATGGTGTTTTAGCTCTTAAGTTTGCATGGGTTTTAGGGGCATGAGGGGTAATGTATAGGATGAGGGGGGGTTGGCTTGTGCTTAGGTTGTTGGGAGTGATTTGAGGTTTTGATGCTGAAGAATCTGCATTGCTCAGATTCTTTTTGTCAACAATTAATGCTTTCTTGTCCTCTTATTGGGTAGAACAATGGTCAACTATCATAGATCCCTCATCATATGAAATAATATCACTTACCTTAGCTATGTGAGCCGTTTGGTTTGGGGAATTGGCGAGTTTTGGTATTCGATGTGCATGGTTCAGTGCTTGTTGTGCATGGACTCTTGGGTAAAGCTAGGTTAGGTGTGTTGTAGAGTGCATTTAGTGTTCTAGAATTTTTGTTAATAAAGGTATGTAGTAAATTGGTAAAGCTTAGGGTCTGATGGTCATTGTCCACTAGGTTGGATGGCTTAGTTGATTGAGATTGTACCATGTCAATGTGGTCATTTTCCAGCATATTTAATGCTGTGAATTGATTACCTTTGCTTGTGTCCATGTTTGTTCTATTATCCAGTGGACTTTGTTGTGCATTCACCTTCCTGAATTCCTGTCAGTTGTGAGATGCTTGCCCCATGTTTTTGCTCCTGTGTTCATCCTCTTACTACTGTTTGATCCAACTTCGAGTGTTCCAGATTTGAGTGTTCCGTTTTGGACAGTGGGGGTGAATGTTGTCTTACAATTTGTTCTAGATGGGTTTTTGGAGGGCTCTCTATAGGTACTAAGATGCAAACTCGCGCGTATTTACCTCTAGTGGCTGAAGTAGTACATGCATCGATCCTAAGTAGCTTCTCCAATTTAGATCCTATTTTTTGGAGTATTTCATAGTTGTAAATTCCATCGGCAACTCTGGTAGTCTGGCCCAGATGGCTGAGAAGGTTTGTGAGGCCGTTGACGCTACAAACTTTGGTTCCTATTTTTCGTACGATAAAGAACTGGTTTCCTATGAACCAAGGTCCTCCATGAAGGGCTTTGTCATAGTTTCCTGAGTTTATGAACTTAATTAGGTAGTAGTCGTTTCCTAGATCTATAAGGGTGATGTTTTCTGTTGGTTTCCATATGGCCATTATTTGTTTTGTAAGAAGGCATAGTTTACTTTTCCTACCAAAGAGTTTAATAATAACAGCGTTGGTCCAGTTGTTATAGATCATTTTCTTGTCTGTGTGTTATGGGTATTGTACTGGGAAAAAAATGAATTTGTATTAAAGATGACGTGGCATGATACGTGGATTGGACACAAAGTCAACAGGTAATAATTAATTGAGAGACATAAGAAGAAGATCTCAAAATAGACACGAGTTGCAATTTAGATATGAATCTCGTACCTAAATGAAGTATTTTCATCTAGGGATTCATGAGGATTCAAAGGACAAGAATTTGGTGACGAAGGATACGGGAAGAGAAAGTTAAACGGGCATGAGAAGCGATTTTAGACACGAGTCAAATACCAATTCGAGTCATTTAAAGCTAACAGATCGAAAGGCATTGAAGACATGGATTTGAAGACAAAAAGGAGTCCAAATTCAGTATTAAATACTTTATACATTGGAAAATTGGTATTTAATAGGAATGATTGTGTAACGACTTATTCAATGTCATTTATTACTCATAATTGTCTCATTAAAGCTTAGGTTTCATTCTTTTACCTAGGATTAGCTATAAAAGGAAGAGGTCTCATCATTTGTAGGGACACGAAATATCATTGACATCATATTGGAATACAAATTTCTTTATTGCTTATTCTAATTTAGAAAAAGCCTATAATATTTTTCGGTCTCTTGATTATCAGTAACCCGATTTTTTTCTTAATTTCTAGCTTTAACTGAAATTCTATATTTTGGTAAAACAAACTGGTTCCATTACCGGGAATCTGATAATATATTCTTTCCAAGCTTACACATTCTACTCGTTGTTAACATCATGTCAAACACCACCAACAACAACAAGAACAACACTATTGAAAACCAAATCCATCATGCTCAAGGGGACTTGCACAATGTTAACATAGTTCCTTCCCCTCAAACCTCTCCATGCCAATCTCGTGAGGGTACTCCTGCACCAGTATCACATGCTGATGAGCAAGAGCATTCAGAACATTTCGAAGGACCATAGGAAGCTCTACAAAGAGTAATTGATGCACGGGTTAGCCAAGCTCTTCAAGCGTTAGTTAACCAGTTACCTGTTGCTCCACCCACTCCTTCTCCTAATAACAATACATTGGAGAATCCTCGTTCTGGCCTTGATAACACAAACGAAGGAACCCCCAGTGAACCACGAGAAATGGATCCAGGTAATGCAAATAATTCTAATTTACAAAATTTGGTATTAACTTTGCAGGCACAGCTCAAAGAGCAAAGCGAGTGGATCGAGAAAATACCTGGTGTTCCCCTAATAATCAAAGGGACAGATGCGGATAAGCACTCACAACAACCTTGGAAACCAAGTGTTGCTCCTCTTCCCATCCCTAAAAAGTTTAAAATATCTGACATTTCAAAATATGACGACACGACCGACCCACGAGATCATGTGATAGCATTCACTACACTAGTCAAAGGAAATGATTTAACTAAATAGGAGATGAGTCTGTATTGGTCAAAATATTTGGAGAAACACTCACTAAGGGTGCACTAACTTGGTATTCTCTTTTGCCTGAAAATTCTATAAACTCTTTTGCTGAGCTTGCACATTCTTTCATTAAAGCATACTCAGGAGCGCAAAAGGTTGAAAAACGAATATAGGACATTTCCAAATTAAACAATCAGACACGGAGTTACTTAGAGATTTTGTTGATAGGTTTTAAAGAGAACAAATGACTTTACCTCGCGTACCAGATAATTGGGCTGCAATAGCTTTTACAAGCAATTTGAATAATAAAAGTTGGGAAGCCACGAGAAGGCATAAAGAAAGACTTTGTGAATTTCCTGTAGCCACTTGGAACGATGTTTATAACAGGTATAGTACAAAACTTAGAATTGAAGAGGATAATGTACCTCAATACCCATGTGAAGAAAGGAGCAGATCCAGAAGGTCCGAAGCTGAAAAAAGATCAGGTAAAAAAAGATACGATCCATATTTGGGCCCTGTAGGAAACGATTCAAGAACAAAACAAGAAAATCAACGACATGATGAAAAATCAAGAAACAGAGAATATGGCTATTCTTCAAGATTTAGAAATTATAGGAATAGACAAGAGCCACATGACGATGATGGAAGTTTGAAGGCAAGATTCGGTGGATACAATTTCAATGTTACCACCTCCGAGCTCGTAGCCATTTTGTGGAGCATGGGAGATAAGGTACCGTGGCCGAAGGAGATGCGGTCAAATCCAAACAAGCACAATCCAGATCATTGGTGCGAGTTTCATAATGATCACTGGCACAAGACTTCAGAATGAAGATTTTTACAGAGTGAAGTAGACCATCTATTGAAACAAGGTTACCTCGCTGGGTTATTTAGTGAGAAAGGAAAGCAGGCTTACATGAAAAACAGGCAAGAGCCACCAAAACCACCATCACCTAAAAGAACAATGAATGTCATCAATGGAGGAGGGGATATCTATGGAGTAACGTGCACGGCTTCAAATAAGGTTTCTAAAATGACGATCACACATGGGAAACGAGTATGCCAAACCTTAGATCATGAAAGCATAAATTTTGATGATGCACATGCTGAAGGAGTAATTAATCCCCGTAATGATGCGCTGGTTATATCATTACTTGTAGATGACACCGAGGTAAAACGAGTCTTGATTGATCCATGAAGTTCTGTAAATATCATTCTACTAAGGGTGTTGCGGGAAATGCAAGCAGAAGATAAAATGATACCAAAAGCACATACGTTGTCAGGCTTCGACAATTCAGGTGTAGTAACAAAAGGCGAGGTAATTCTAACAACTTATGCTGCAGGTGTTATTAAAGAAACTAAATTTCAGGTAGTTGAGATATAGATGGCCTACAACATAATTATGGGGAGACCATGAATCCATAACATCAACTTTACATCAAGTTATCAAGTTTCCATCACCTTGGGGGATATGTCAAATTCGAGGGGGTCAACAAACAGCCAAGAGTATCAACACTGTAACAGATACGATCCTCACGGGTAAAGAAAAATAGAAATTACAGGAAACAGTTGGAGGCGCCAGCAATCAAACTTCAACTGAGAAAAAAGATTTAGACTCTAGACCTCATGTAATTCAGGAACCTGATGAGAATAAGAACATTAAAATGAAAATAAAGGAACTCAAAGCAGTGGTGTTGTTTGAGCAATGGCCTGAAAGAAATGTTTACATAGAAGCTAATCTAAAGCCCGACCCAACATGCGAGGTATGTTAATTGAATTTTTAAAAGCTAATGTGGTCTATTTTGCTAGGTCCCATGATGATATGACAGGCATCCCACTGGACGTAATGACTCACAAACTCAATGAGGACCCATCTTTTATTCCAATAAAACAGAAGAAAAGAAAGCAAGGGGCTTTCAAAAATCAAGTAATTGAAGAAGAGGATCAAAAATTGCTAAAACTTAGGTCAATCTGCGAGGTAAAATATCCTGATTGGTTAGCCAACATGGTGGTCGTACCTAAGAAGAACGGTACGTGGTGAGTTTGTGTAGATTATATAGATCTAAATAAAGCTTGCTCGAAAGATTCTTTTCCTTTACCCTATATAGATTAAATGATAGATGTAACTGCGGGTCATGAACTTTTGAGATTTTTAGATGCATATTCGGGGTACAACCAAATTAAAATGCACCCTAGTGATGAAGAAAAGACTTCTTTCATCACAGATCGGGGGACTTACTATTACAAAGTAATGCCCTTTGGTCTAAAAAATGTTGGAGCTACCTATCAAAGGTTAGTCACCAAAATGTTCCAAGAGCATTTAGCAAAAACTATGGAAGTATATATAGATAATATGCTCGTCAAAACCCAGCATTCTAATGATCATATTTCTCACTTATCTATTACATTTAAAATTTTGCAAAAATTTAATATGAAACACAACCCAGAGAAATGCGCGTTCGGAGTAGCCTCAGGTAAATATTTGGGTTTTCTTGTTTCTAATCGTGGCATTGAGTTAAATCCTTCTCAGATTAAAGCGATCGAAGAAATACCTGATATTCTTACAAATAAAAAAGAGGTTCAAAGATTGACTGGAAGAATTGCGGCCCTGAGAAGATTTATTTCCAAATCTTCAGAAAAATGCTTCAAATTTTTCTCGGCACTCAAAAAGCAAGATCTTTCGAATGGAATGAAGATTGCCAACAAGCCCTTAAAGACTTGAAGGTTTACTTGTCGAATCCCCCTCTATTGTCAAAACTAAAGGAAGGTGAAAACTACTCATTTATTTGGCAGTCTCAGAAGTAGCGTTAAGTGATGTTTTGGTCCGTGAAGAACAGGGTAAGCAATATCCTATTTATTATGTAAGTAAGACTTTGCTAGATGCTGAGACAAGGTATCCGCAGTTGGAAAAGTTAGTATTAGCATTAATCATGGCATCTAGAAAATTAAGACCTTATTTTCAGTGTCATCCTATTATACTAGTTACTGCTTTCCCTTTTACGAAATATTTTGCATAAACATGAACTGTCAGGTAGATTAGCAAAATGGGCTATAGAATTAAGTGAATATGAAATAGTTTATCAACCTAGAACTGCTATTTAATCCCAAGTACTCACTGATTTCGTAGCTGATTTTAGTCAAGGGATACATTTAGAGACAGAAAAAGAATTACAAGTTTTTAATGGTGCAAACTCGGGAATTTGGGTGTTATTTACTGATGGGTCATCTAATATAAAAGGGGCAGGCTTAAGAATTATTTTTATACCACCTACGGGTGAAACAATTAGACATGCTATATAATGTCATCCTATAACAAATAATAAAGCAGAGTATGAGGCTGTGATTTCAGGTTTAGAATTGGAACTTGAACTTGGCATCAAACAAATCATAATCAAAAGTGATTCACAACTCGTAGTAAATCAAAAACTGAGGACTTATGTAGCTAGGGAAACAAGAATACCTCGAAAAGGTATGAGAATTGGTAAGACAATTCGAAACTTGGAAGGTAATGCGGATCCCAAGAGATTAAAATGCAGAGGCGGATGCTTTGTCCAACCTCGCATCCGCGGCAGACATAGCAAACGATGCAAATACTTCAGTAGTGCATTTATTTCATTCTGTTTTCGAGCCTGATAAGAATGAGAAAAATTTTAATAATTTAACATGGGATTGGATAAATGAAATTATTGCTTTTTTGTAGTACGGAACCGTCCGTAATGACAAAACAAAGGCTCATGCATTGCGCAAGAAAACTGCCCGTTATTGTTTACATGAAGGATATCTTTATCGGAAAATGTTTGGGGGGTCCATTAGCAAGGTGTCTCAGACCTTCACAGATAGAGTATGTAATGAGGGAAGTACATGAAGGACATTGTGGAAATCATGCAAGAGGTAGGCCACTGGTACAAACGCTGATACGACCAGGATATTATTGACCTAAAATAGAAGAGGAAGCCAATGACGTTGTATCTAAGTGTGACAAATGTCAGAGATATGGCAATAATATGCATAGACCAGATGAACTATTACACCCAGTTATAGCTCTGTGGCCCTTTTTGAAATGAGGAATGGATATCGTAGGTTCACTACCTTAGGAAAAAGGCCAGGTAAAGTTTCTACCCGTGCTTACTGATTATTTCACTAAATGGGTAGAAAAAGAGGCGTTTAAAAAGGTACGAGAGAAAGAAGTTAAGGACTTTATTTGGAGAAATATAAGAGTACCAAAGGAGATCATGTGTGATAATGGTTCACAGTTTATAGGAGCACAGATCACAGAATTCTTTCAAAGCTGGCAAATCAAAAGAATAACATCAACGACATATCATCACGTGGGTAACGGACAAGCAGAATCTATATACAAGGTAATTATAAACAACTTAAAGAAAAGTTTGCAAGAATCAAAAGGCAATTGGCCTGAAGTATTACGAGTTGTATTATGGGCCTGTTGAACAACGACGAAAACAAATACGGGAGAGACACCGTTTTCAGTGGTTTATGGTGCAGAAGCTCTGATTCTAGTAGAAATACGAGAACCAAGCACGCGATATGTCCAAACAATGGAAGAATCAAACAATGAAGAGTTACGGGTTAACCTCGATTTGATTGAAGGAAGAAGAGAAGCAGCATTAATAAGAATGGCAGCTCAAAAGCAAGTAATTGAGACAACAGGAAGGCATGCCTCAGGTTCTTCAAAATTGGGGACTTCGTGCTTAAGAAGGTGTTCCAATCTACGAAGACTACTAATTCCGAAAAGTTAAGTCCAACATGGGAAGGACCCTATAGAATCCGTGATGTTGCACGAAAAGGAGCATACAAGTTGGAGACAATGGATGGCAAGGTTCTACCTTCACATTGGAATGCAATCCATTTAAAAAGATATTACTTCTAAAAGAGTGATCATAATCAGGTATCTTTATGTTAAATTATTTTTTTTTGAATTGTTAAAGTTTTACTAAAGGTTTTAGATGCTAGCCAAAAATTCTAACTCGTACCGAATGATGAGTTACAACCTGCATGGCAAAATGGAATATCCTTAAATTCCGTGCCTAGGTTATATTAATATGATAGAAATATACACGAGTTAGGCAGTCTTCATCTATAATCGTACCTCTGAGTCCTGTATATTTTTTTGTTTCTGGAAAAGGACAAATTGTGAGGAATAAACAAGTGCTCGAGGCTTCATTCTTCAGCGCTCAAACAATTGGGGGACCATATACTATACATGGACTTGTGCAGAAAAAACAGATACGGGCATCGAGCAAAAATCACTCAACATTCATATAGAAGTACCGAGCAAAATTTGATCAAGATTCAGTTTCAAATAGATAAGTGCTGATAGGAAGACAAAGACATTCAACATAAAACATTCATCAATGTTGCAAACACTTTTCGAACCCCTTCTAAACATGTAAAGATAGGGTTATGACTATGTGCTAAAATGGGTTACAATGAGAAACCTTGTCTATTTTTTATTGTGTAAATAAATAGTTACAAGAAAAATTGTTGCGACAGAAAGTTATAGATGTATTTTTACACATGTACAAAGTAAACTTGTCAAAAGTTTATGAATGAAAACTTATCAAAGTTTTTACACACAAAACATGTGCATTCCTATTAATTTCGTCGTACTATAACACCATGATGAAGTTGAGACATCTTCTTCATTAAGTGTCTATATAATAAAAGGGCCCTCTTTTATTGTCTTCATGATAATATTCCACGAAATGAACCATAAAGCATTGTCAAAGAATAAAAATGCAAACCTATTCTACAAGTCCTAAACAAATAAATAGTCAAGAATAGAATATAAAGTAGTATTAATTGAACTCTAAACATAAAAGACTAAGAAAACCACTTAGTCATTGAAAAGTATTTGTCTTTAAGCAAGTGCCCCATTATGAAAACTGGGGACTTCACCAAAAAGATCCCTTAAAAATTACCAAGGGATTATATCACCAATCATAAAAAAAGGTAAGGATTGAAACACTTTTAATTGGTCACTGAAGGAAATGGAACATGATAAGTTGTAGCCTCATTTTCAAAAACAACAGTAGGCTTAATAACAACTTCTAAAGGAGCAGCAACTGGAGCAGTTTCAGCTAAGCTTGATGTATCAACATCATCGAGGGAAGCACTAGTCACGGGAACTTCAATTCCCATAGACTGTAATACAAATGTTTCACCCTCGGTCACTTGAATCACAACCTCAGCTACTTCAGCAATTCCTTTACAATTCAAGGGCTCTGATGCTTCTGGAGTTCCAAGTGCTGGAGAAGAAATATCAATTGGTTGTTCTGGAGAAAGAATGGCGGCAGGTTGGTTATTCTTTTCAATTGCATCTAAAACTTTGGCTAACTCAGACTGCAATTTGAAATTTTCTTGAGTAGCCTCCAACAAAGCATCACGATGAGATCTCAGAAAAGCCCAATTGACTTTATAAGTAAAACTCTCCGCAAGAGAATTATATTCCGCTTCCAAGTTTTCGTAATCCCTTTCCCACTTAGCAAGGGTGTTTCTCATTGTCTCTTGCTCAGCTAAGTGGGAATTAAGGTAAGTCTCGAGCATGGTATGGGAACTCTCTAAAGCACAGATTTTATCTGAAGAAACCCTCAAATTAGCCTGAGTCTGATTGAAGCTCTGCTCTAACTCCTTGGCATATACTTCTTTTTTCTCCACAAGAGCTTTGAGCTTATTGATTTCTTCATTAGATCTTGACAATGAATCACTCAAAAGATCTTTATCCCCTTTTACCTGACTTAAGGAATCCTTGGTGATTCTTAAGTCTATGGATAAAGTACGATTTTGTCATTCCAGATGGGCTTTACTATCTCGTATCTCTTTCAAGCTCCCTAAAGCACTTTCAAATTGCTCCTTCCAATTTTGAGCTTCAAGCTGGGCTCCTTCAGCTATTCTCTTTGCATCTGAAATGGCATTTGCAGACTCCCGAGTTTTCTTTTCAAAAATAGAGACCCTTCCCATTAACTCGGTCCCAATCAGGTTAGCCTACAAACATAAGGCACAGAAATAAGAACTTAAAGCAATAGGAAAACACATGTCTAAGTTAAAAGAAGTTACCTTCAAGGTTGAATGAACTATGTCATTCATTAAACTGAACCAGCTGTAACTTTGCATCTTCATCCTCTCCATATCTCCTATTAGAGGCTCAAGCCAAACATCAGCCCCGCAAGTCTTCCTCAAAAGGCTATGAGTAGCAGGTACTTCTAGTGTAACCTTTCTCATAGCCATGCCTATGTTATTAGGACCAGCTTCTGAGTACATGATAGAAGAAGGCGGAGCAGTGGAAGAGGGAGCAGTGGAAGGAGGGGTAGTAGAAGAGGTAAAAATAGCAGGAGTTGCGGGGGTCGAAGCAGGGGCAGAAGAAATAGATACGGGAGCCAATATAGGAACGGGAGTAGGAGCACTCAAAATAAAAGAAGGAACAAAATAAGACATCACATGTGTAGAAACACTCACGGTTGGAGAGGGGACAAAGGGAATAGGAGAAATGGGAACTGAGGAAGACAAATGAATCTCGTTTAAAATAGGACCAATCTCCCCACTTTCAAAATCACCAATAGAGAGACGGTGAACAGATTCAGTAGGGTCCCTTGGTGCACCATCTTCATCAGAATGAATCAAAACAGGCTCGGTAATGGAGGTACGAGCAGTAGCATCTTCAGTCTCATCTTCCATAATAACGCGTCTTCTAGCTCTAGGTCTAGATACCAACGAGGTACCTCCTTCTTCCTCATTCCCATTGTCTATTGCCATTTCTTTTCTCTTTGCTATCAAAGCCATAGCCTTGTCCAAATCAAGGGAGGTATTGGCGGCTATACGCATAGCCAAAGCGAGATCAGTCGTCATCCCTCTCATACCAAACCCTGATAAAAGGAAGGATATGAACTCAATATTTTAAAGAAATGAGTCTACCATATGTATTTACAAAAAATGTGTATTTAAAGAAATATATACCGTGTGTTTCCACTCTCCAGCCATGAAGAGTAGAAATTGATTTCCAAGTTCTTTGCAGCAACCCTCAAAATTGATTCTACCCAACCACAAAAGTTGGGAATAGGTTCCACATTTCACATGGTTTCTACAAAAAAACCAACAAGGGATAAAATTAAAGAGAAAATCAAAATCTCTAAAAATAGGCACAGTAAAGTAAATAGAAACTTACGTGCAAAGTTCCACTTCTTAGTGAAGGGAATGTTAGTTTCACCCAGGAAATCCAATGTGCGAACAGCAATATAACGAAGATACCACCCATGGTTTTTGATATCATCAAGATTTACAAAAACTTTCTTACTCCTTGCAGTTAAGGTAAAAACCCCATGACGCATTAGGTTGGGATGGTATAAATGAATAAGATAGGGAAAAGTGAAGTTCATTTTGGCTTTGGAAGATAAAAATCTCAAACAAGCCACAGCCCTCCACACTAAGGGACCAACTTCAGCTAAACAAATATTGAAAAAGCGATAAAAATCAAGGATAACTGGGTCTGTGGCAGGTTTAAATCCCAAAGTAAAGGGATAAGTATAAACGAAAGAATACCCACTTCAATAAGAAGAGATCCTTTGATTTAGGGTAGGAATTGATAGATGAAGACTCTCTTTCCAATTACAATCTTTCCTAATGGTAGAGACTTTAAGCTCAGTTATAAGAGTAGGATAAGCATCAGTCTTTCCTAATTTTGCAATTTGTTTCTAAAGAGATATTTTGTCACTCCCAAAAGACAAACCACTTGGTACAATATCTTCAACTATGGTTCTTGAGAAGAGTCAGAAATCTCTTTATCTTTAGAAGAATGAGATTTATAGATAGAACCTTTGGTGCTTGAACTCGGAGAAGCGGAACCAGTTGAGTCTCCACGTCTAGATCTTAAACTTCGGAGCCTTCCTCCTCTATCCCTACTATGCTTCGGAGTAGGGACATTAGGAAATCGATCAAGAATAGGAACTTTTTTAGGATTGGGGTTTGGAGACGTCATTGTTGGAGAAGTTTGAACAAAGGGAAGTAAAAGGAAGCAAGAAAACACTTGTTGAAGAAGATGACAAAGGAAGAGAGAAGTGAAAAGGTATATAAAAAATACCGTCAAACTTAGAAGAGTAATGATGGAAAGCCGATAATAAAGGTAACTATCACTTCGTAAATAGTGGGAGCGAAAAAGCCTTGAAAAAGGGCGCAAAATAGCAGAATCAATCAGAAAGTGACACATGGACAGAACATTAAATGGAAAAGACAACTAAGATGTCAATACTGTCATATGCATTGATTATGGTAAAAATTCCCTTTTTATGAAGATCTACTTCCCAATTATTTAACTGATAAATAAATGGAAAGTGGGGGGACTATTTGTATTGGGAAAAAACTGAATTAATATTAAAGATTATTTGGCATGACACGTGGATTGGTAAAAAAATCAACATGTAATAATTAATTGAGAGACACGAGAAGAATAACTCAAAATAGACACAAGGTGCAATTTAATATGCATCTCGTACCTAAATGAAGTATTTAGGTCTAGGGATTCTTGAGGATTCAAAGGAAAAGAATTTGGTGACGAATGATATGGGGAGAGGAAGTTAAACAGGCATGAGAAGCGGTTTTAGACATGAGTCCTGTACCAATTCGAGTCATTTAAAGCTAACGGATCGAAAGGCATTGAAGACATGGATCTGAAGACAAAAAGGAGTCCAAATTCAGTATTAAATACCTGATACGTTGAAAAATTGGTATTTAATAGGAATGATTGTGTAACGGCTTATTCAATGTCATTAATTACTCATATTTGTCTCAGTAAAGCTTAGGTTTCATTCTTTTACCTAGGATTAGCTATAAAAGGAAGAGGTCTCATCATTTGTAGGGACACGAAATATCATTGACATCATATTGGAATATAAATTTCTTTATTACTTATTTTTATTCAAAGAAAGCCTATAATAGTTTTCGGTCTCTTGATTATCATAATGTATGGGGGCGAATCGGACGTAAGATGAGGCGAGTACGTATAGAAGTACGGTCCACTCGGGTGCAATGCAGGTCAGGCCCGCCTATTTATGAGGCCGCTAACATAGGGAGACGTCCTCCCTCGTGTCCGCACGGTGAAAAGGATATGTCCCCGTCCAAAGCAGCATGTCAACAATCCAATCCGAGTGGACGTCCCCAACTCCCCCTCCCTTGTGTTTTCGTTGTAATAGTAATAGCCTTAGGGCGATGTAATATGCTGGAAATGGGGTCGTCCCTCTATATAAAGGAGGATCCCCCTCATATGTAAGACAAGTATTATTGATCATTAATAATACAACTCTCTCTCTCTACCATTTTTCTTTCTACTGTTATCACTTTATTGCTTACTTGTTCAAGCATTTGATTAAGCTTCATCACCTTTTCATAAGAGAAACATATACACGAATCCAAAGATCGGTCTTTAATATATATTACCATTGATTTGGATTTACCCTTCATTTATTCATTGATTGTCCCTAACCCGTAAAGCAACCTATAGTCTTTTGGGTCAAACAATTTGGTGCCGTCTGTGGGAATTTTGAGAATCAAACTCGTAGTATACATTCGCAAGATCCGATCATCGGTAAAAGTCTGGAAATGGCCGAAAGTGACACTCGATCCAAAGTTGTGGCAGAAGTTACCACCAACCTCATGAGTTCCATGAACGAGGTTTGTGGTGGCGCAGCCATCAACGCTACCCCTAGTGCCGCGCCTAAAGTAGGAGCCTCCCCTCCCCCTTTTGGGAACCTTACTACCCCATAGAAAGGGACATCTCCACTTCAAAAGAAGCACCCCCAGCAATCAAAAAGCAACTGGAGGAATTGTTGACCAGCACCCTGAGTAGCATAGTGGAAAAGCCACCACGAGGCTGCGAGAATGCAGCACCAGCAACAAGCAACACCACCGCGACAGATGAACAGGAAGGAACACGAACCAACAGCCCACTCATCGAAACACAAACATACAATGACACATTAGCCTCCATCCTGAGGAAAATGGTAGAAATGGAAAGCGAAAATTAGGCCATCCTGATGAGTGGCAATTTTACCACTCATTGTAGCCTCTTTTGCTTAGCTTTTTATGCCCTTTTAATATGAAATGAGGTTGCTTTTGGTGGTTATTGCTAGATTTTCAGGTAAATGATGCTAGTAGGTGATTTGGGCTGAAGTGACAAGGAATTGAGCTAAGAAGAGAAGAAAGATTTCAAAACTGTCAGGCATTTCGCTTCTGCGGAGTTTGATCGCAGAAGCGATCTCGCCTCTGCGAGATTTTGATCGCCTTTGCGAATAGTCGAAGAGCCAGTCAGTTCCGCTCCTGCGGAGATGAAGACGCAGAAGCGGTCACGCTTCTGCGAATGGAAGATCGCACCTACGGACAATTCCGCTTTTGCGGAATCTCATGCGTTTCAGCGATTAGCTTCAGCGACCATATGTACGCTTCTGCGATGGCTTGACAGGAGGCCCAATTGTCCCTTCTGCGAGTAATTTCCGCTTAAGCGGAGTCGCACCTGCGAGGTATTTTCCGCAGGTGCGAATGTTGAGCATCAGACCTGGGCAGAATGGGCATTTCACACGTTTTGACCCTAAATCAATTATATACTCGTCCAAACAGACATTGTAAAAATATCTCTGAATCTCTAATAATCTTTGGCATTTTGAACATATTTTTACTCTTTGGCTTAGAGAGAAGGCTAGGGTTTTGCACACACACTTGGGTCTTGAAGATTAAAGCTTGTGGTTAAGGATTTCTTACACATTTATGTTTATTTCTTCATTTTCTTGCTTTGTATTGTATATCTAAGTGTGTAGTATTTATTTCCAA
Organism: Nicotiana noctiflora; assembly: GCA_032618575.1. Lineage (NCBI taxonomy): Eukaryota > Viridiplantae > Streptophyta > Magnoliopsida > Solanales > Solanaceae > Nicotiana > Nicotiana noctiflora. The sequence continues at coordinate 35,569 of JASVEL010005996.1, read as the reverse complement.
CACTTGAATCTTGTTTATGGGAATATTCATATTTAAAGTGTGGATTAAATACCTTGTTGTGCTTATGTATTGAATGATTTTTATATATTTATGAATTGAGTTATTGTTACTTTAATTATTCTTGTTCTTCAATGTTTCCAAAGAGATTAGCTAACTCTAGGACTCGCCCATTTACTTTGAATTAATTTTGGAAAAGATAATTCGAAGTTGGGAAAGATTAATTAACAAGAACTTGAGGCGTTAACCTTCACTTTATAGATTCAACCTAGGGATAGGATTGACTACATGTAGCCTATCGGGTGCGCTTAATCTTCTAATTGAGATTAGGGATAATTCAATTAGGAAGTCTTGTTAGTCTTCGGAAGAAGCTAATTAAGAATTATTATCCGTGGCTAATTAACATAAACTCACTCATATTTGTAAAATCATGAAATACATTGGATCGTTACTTGAGTGTAATCCCCGATGCATTCATACTTGTAGCCATTGATCATTTTATTCGCTTTCTAGGTTAGTTTACATTTCCGTATTTAGATATGAACATTTTCCAAAAACCCAAAATCTTAAGTGTTTGGCTTAGCGCGACTAGCGATAATTTTCTTGCATTCTTAATCGCCTACATATTGTTCTCTGTGGGATTCGACCCCGACTCATAGTTGGGTAAATATATTGCATACGACCGTGTCTATTGCTTTTTAGCGGTGGAAATGGATTTGAACATATTTTTACTCTTTGGCTTAGAGAGAAGGCTAGGGTTTTGCACACAGACTTGGGTCTTGAAGATTAAAGCTTGTGGTTAAGGATTTCTTACCCATTTTATGTTTATTTCTTCATTTCCTTACTTTGTATTGTATATCTAAGTGTGTAGTATTTATTTCCAACACTTGAATCTTGTTTATGGGAATATTCATATTTAAAGTGTGGATTAAATACCTTGTTGTGCTTATGTATTGAATGATTTTTATATATTTATGAATTGAGTTATTGTTACTTTAATTATTCTTGTTCTTCAATGTTTCCAAAGAGATTAGCTAACTCTAGGACTCGCCCATTTACTTTGAATTAATTTTGGAAAAGATAATTCGAAGTTGGGAAAGATTAATTAACAAGAACTTGAGGCGTTAACCTTCACTTTATAGATTCAACCTAGGGATAGGATTGACTACTTGTAGCCTATCGGGTGCGCTTAATCTTCTAATTGAGATTAGGGATAATTCAATTAGGAAGTCTTGTTAGTCTTCGGAAGAAGCTAATTAAGAATTATTATCCGTGGCTAATTAACATAAACTCACTCATATTTGTAAAATCATGAAATACATTGGATCGTTACTTGAGTGTAATCCCCGATGCATTCATACTTGTAGCCATTGATCATTTTATTCACTTTCTAGGTTAGTTTACATTTCCGCATTTAGATATAAACATTTTCCAAAAACCCAAAATCTTAAGTGTTTGGCTTAGCGCGACTAGCGATAATTTTCTTGCATTCCTAATCGCCTACATATTGTTCTCTGTGGGATTCGACCCCGACTCATAGTTGGGTAAATATATTGCATACGACCGTGTCTATTGCTTTTTAGCGGTGGAAATGGACGTTATCAAAAATGGCGCCGTTGTCGGGGAACAATTTGGCGTAATTTAGGTTGTTTGAGAAATAAGCGAAAGTGCTTTGGTCCAAACTTGTGAATATTTGTGTAATTATTTTTCTTACCTTGGGTCTATTTTTAGTGTTTGTTTCTTGTTTATTTTCTTAATTTTGAAAAATGGCATCATATAACGAAAATTGGTCGGATAATAGTTGTTCATATTTTGATGATCCTTGTCCTTATTGTGGAGGACCACACTCATGGCAAAATTGTTTAAATTCTCCCGGGGGTGGATTGTGCGCACAATTTCAAACCCATGAGTGGAGTATTTGTGATAAGTGTGGTTTCCAAAATGGTCATTGGGATGATTGTGCTTATTTTTTATTCCCTTCCCCAAGCCCCTACTATGATGGTTCTATTTGTTTTGATGAGAATTATAGGGTTATGGAGGTGGAAAAATTTGAGCATGGTAAAAATGGAGAATTCAAGCTCATGTTGGAGTGTTTACTTGAAGAAGAAAACAAGGAAGAAAATGCCTTGGAACATCTTTTGGAGACTAGTCTCCAAAATGGTTTAGCACTGGAAAGGTTACACTCACAAATGGATGAAATGATCAAAGCCTCGGAAATAAGTGAAAACCAAGAATCCTTCTTGGATGTTGAAAATGAAAATCCTTCCTTGGCTATTGATCAAAACCAAGAAGAATTCTCTAATGCCCAAAATGAGTGAAAATTGCTCATGTTGGAGGTCATTCTTGAAAATGAGGAGAAGCGCAACTTTGCACTCGAGGACTTGAAACAATGCATAAATTACAATGGTGAACACATCCGCACTTTGGAGGATCAAATGCAAATTTTGGTTGAGGCTAACTATGCCCAACAAATTTCGTGTGTGGATGAAAGCCAAGAAGAGTCCAATTCCGAGAGGAGTCAAGAATTGAACATCCGCCAACCAACTCAATGAGTGTTGTTGATGCCGGCAAAAACATGGAATTGGAGTTAACCGGTGTAAATGCTAATGTGGTTGTTGTTGACTCTAATCCGGGGGAAAAGAGAATGTCAACATAGAAGAATTGCAAAGTGTGGGCTTAAAGTCACATTCCAAACATTTTTCAACCTTGGAATTGTGTGGTGACACAGGAGTTGAACCACATGAATCAATGAAGGAATGCGAGGAGGAACAACTTTGGCCATACATTTTACAGTTTGAGGAGGCAAGAAATCAAAACGACATTCCTCACTTGAAAGCCAAGAAGTGCAAAATGAAAATTTTAAGCATTGGCTCGAACATCCAATTACCACCCCCCATCGCTCGTGGTCATAAGCTTGACGATTCCAAGCTAGGGGCCCAATTCATATCATCCAAGTGGAGAGAAAAGTGGTAATGTTGTTTGTGTCATGCCACGACATTAAATGCGGCGCTTGGTGGGAGGCAACCCATCGTTTTCAAAATTTTTAGTCATTTTTCAAAATTTTTCATCATTTTTTTTGAAAATTTCTTTTTTGTAATATCTTAGAATAATGTTTTTAACTAATCTGCCAAGTTTCAGATTTTTTGGAGTTGATTTGAGCAGGTCGAGGTATCCGGACAGTCACAAACCAGTAGCTGAAGAAAATTGGCACCAAAACTCTGCTAGAACCGCCTCTGCGATAAAAAAGTCGCACCTGCGGTCTCGCAGAAGCGTCCGTGGCATCGCAGAAGCGGCCATATCGCACATGCGGCACATTTTACGCTTCCGCGATATCGCAGAAGCGGCTTTAAAACCGCAGAAGCGGCTTGTTTCGCAGAAGCGGCCACTATATCGCTTCAGCGGTTCCGCAGGGGCGTAAACATTTTCGCAGAAGCGAAAATCGTCCAGCTTTTAATTTCAAAACAGAGGGGGTTAAGTCTTTTGGTTAACCCTTTTCTCTTCACATAAAAACCGTCTCCCCTACCCTAAATCCCCAAAAATTCCGAATTTTCTTAGAAATTTGTCAAAAGCATCTCGTGTAGTCTCCTTCTCTTCTGCAAACATCAGGTAATCTCTTCCCATTCCTTGTGATTTCCATATCTAACAATGTTTGTAGGTAATATATCTTGAATTTTATTTTCCTTCTTTTGGTTTTTAAATCCTAGATTGTTTTAGGAAGTGAGGAATTGGTTGAGTGTAGATAATGTGTGCTGTTAATTGTGAACAAATTTTGGGAAGTCTAGTACCACAACCATTGTTCAAAGAGAGGTCAAATTAAACTGCCCGCAAGATGTTTGTCACATTGTTTCAATGAAGTATTGTGGCTTTACATCGCGTATGGGAATTAATTGAATCATAAATCCTTTTACTGCACTAGTACAAGCCAAAAATTTGTTTAGACATTGTAAAATAAGTAAAAATTTTGATGAAAGTGCTGGGAATGAAGAATATGTCGAAGACCGTAGAAGCGAAAATTGTTTCGCAGAAGCGAATCCGCTTCTGCGGAGGAAGCCACGCAGAAGCGATACTCCTCGCAGAAGCGAGCTCCTCTTCGCAGAAACGTAGCCGCTTCTGCGGCTCTTCCTTCGCAGAAGCGTAGACCATCGCAGAAGCGAAGAAATTTTCGCAGATACGGATCCGCTTCTGCGGCTCTTTGTTCGCAGAAGCGAAAACTGGAATTTTTTGCAAATTCCAGTAGCTTTGCAACTGCTACTTCCCTGCCCGTTCAATCCAAACTTTTGGCTAAATTGCAGTGTTTTGAAGTTCTTAATCTGGTTCAATTGCCCAATTGACGTTGTGTTGAATTTTTGTAGGTGATTTATTTGAAAATGGACGCAACCACAAGCGGACAACGGAGAGAAGTCGAAGAAGAAATCAATGAACCATATGATGATACTCGCTTCATGTCCGCTGAGTGTGAGCGGCGATATTTGGATGACCTCGTCCACAAGAAGATTATCCTTGAAAAAGGAATTCATGAAGAGAAATTGGTAGAAAAGCTTCCGGATTTCTATGCACGACTTGAATCATCGGGATGGTCCTGCTTTATCCCCACTCCTTGCAAAGCCAATGAGGAGTGGGTCCATGAATTCTATGCTAACCTCAGGCGGGTAAATTTTGATAGCCCACAGATAGTCATCCGAGGAAAGTTAGTGAGGTTTGGAATTGAACAAATCAATGATACTCTTGGAATTCCCAACTTTCCGGTGGACCAAGTACGAGAAAAGGATACTTGTGAAAATGGAGCATGGCTTGACTCCAAGCTCTTTCCACCACAGCTCAGAGAAAAATGGGGAAACAGAAGAAAAGGGTTCAAATCCACCGACTTCACAGCCGAGGCTAAAATGTGGCTATACATCCTCAACAACAGAGTTTCTCCTTGTGGCAACATGACTGATGTTTCCTACACCCGGGCATTGATCATAGCATGCATTCTAGATGGCACACCGGTGAATGTAGGATACTACATTCTACAGGAGATGAGGCAGTACTTGAGAGAGTACTCAAGCAACAAGGATGCAGGTCTACTATTCCCTTCTCTCATCACATTGCTATGCACCAGGGCAGAGGTTGATGTCCGTAGCACCGATCGGTGGCTACCAGCGGACAAACCTTTTCATCCATTGAGAGTGACGGGAGAGGGGAGTGCGGTTAAAAGCAAGAAGAGGAAAATCACTTTCACAGCCACCGGTTCAGAGTCCTCTTCACAGACAGCTGCTCAGGGGCCATTTATGATCCTTAACTCCGAGCTTCAGACCATAAAGGAGTTAGTATCACAGCTTCCTAGTGGGCCATCCCCCTCACAGCCTGGGCCCTCTTACTTCTCCAGGGACGACATGCAGAGTTACTTGGATGCCCAGACACTAGAAAATGATAACATGAAGAAGATGGCAGCGTCAGTGACTAAACTGGAGGGAGCCTACAGTACTCTGGCTAAGGCCCATGCTACCCTTCAGTCTGACTTTGAGGAAGAGAAGAAAAAGAATAAGAAGAAAGGCAAGCTGATGATCAAGATGTCGAGGGGCATCAAGGCAATCTTCAAATGGGGAAACCCAGATAAGAAGATCCCTGTGGCGACCAAGGATGACAACGAGGAGTACTCCTTCATGACACAGTCTGCTGATGATGATGATGATGAGGATGATGATGATGATGAGGAGACCGATGATGATGGAGCTACGAGCTCAGCGCAGCAGTGATCCGCCTTCCTCCCACAATCTGCTAGTCTGACGCAGACCTCATGGAGACCCTCAAACTTTTTTATGCTTTACATTTGATATTGTGCAGTGAGGACACTGCAATATTCCAGTTGGGGGTGGCTTGTGTAGCTTGTGACTATGCTTTGTAGTTTTTGACTTTGATGTTCTATACTTGGTTTGATTAGTTATATTTGTGTTAGTATTGTGCTTTTCTTATTTATACTTCTTCTTATTAGCCTATATTTTTTTTTAGTATTATGTAGAGTAGTTTCTTTCCTTTTATTACTCCTTGGGTTTTCTTCATGCTACGGTTCTTTCCCAAGGAACAACTTAGTGAACCGGGTGACTTTTCCCGATGAGAGATAGTGTGACAACCTTCTTAAGGGAATTAGTCTTATTTTGTTAGGATGAGGCTTTTGGATTATTTGATACTAATAAAATTAGCCTCTTGTATGTAAATTATGAATTAAGAATACCCCTCCAAAAATTTGTATTAAAGTGTTAAAAACAAGTAAGTTGCTTGGTGTAAAACAATTTTGGTGATAAATTTTTGGCTCTTTTAGTGACTTCTAGCTCACTAGTTTTATAGAATTGATCCGTCTTCATTAATTCATGTGCCATGTGTGTTAGCGAGTGTTGAAATAAATCTTGTGTTTACTTCCATCATCTAGAACTTGCCCGGTTAGTTTTTCAATGCTAATGATAGTACATTTGGTTGGAGGAATGATCTTAGGCATTCTTTGTTTTAATTTTAAAATCTCTTTAGCCTTTCAAGCCTACCGTTGCATAAATAATGTCACTAGTACCCATTTTGAGCCTTTAAACCTTTCTTTGGCCAACTCATTACAAACCTTTCCCTTTTTGTATAATAATTCCCTCTCTTGAACCCGTCCCTCTTTGAACACTAAGAATGAGGCTAAAAGCCTAAGTTGGGGGTGGTGTCAAAATGGAAATTGGTAAGGTTGTGCATTGAGTATCCACATGCCTCAAAGTATTTGTATTGAAATATTCAAGCTCCATAAGTAAAAAAAAAAAAAGAGTTAGTTTTTACATATACATGTAAATATGTACATTATGGAGCCTTGAATAAAATTTGGGAGAGGTATGTAAAGTGGTTCTATATTGGGAACTAGATGTCAACGAGGCTATGTAAGTTAAAGAGAGTCAATATACAAAAGAATGAAACTTGTGAGTAGTGTTCAAGGAGGATGAAGTCACTTGTACCCAAATGCTTATCCAACCTTCCCTAAACCTACATTACAAGCTTAAAAAGTCCTTATGGGACCTCCAACTAAGCATTCTTGAATAAGCATTGAATTAAAATAAGGGCAAGCTTATGGTATGAGGTGTCGTAACACTTGAAGTTTCTTTGTGAGAGCGAGTGTTTTCGAAAACTTTGTCCCTTGTGTTTGTTGTAAATATAATGTTCTTTGTTGGGACTTTCTTTCTTGTGAGGGCGCATGAATTAGAAAAGACCGGTGAAATTGAGTAAAGTGAGCAATCATAGTGAACTAGTGTCTTTGAGTCACTTATTGAGGCTTATTTTTGTCACTTGATTGTTTTAGAACTCCCTTGCACATTGTTGAAGTTGATTTTCCTTAGGAGGGAGTTATTCGAGAAAATATATACATACTTGAGCCTAATTGTTAGTATCAACCAAATCCATAAGTATGGTGTTTGAATGAGATAGGTTGGGGATGTGGTGATATGTTCATAATCGCAATGGCAATTGTTTTGTAAATGATGAAGCCTCATTTAAAGTTGTGGTTTTGATTTGCTTGAGGACAAGCAAAAGCTTAAGTTGGGGGTGTTGATGAGTGGCAATTTTACCACTCATTGTAGCCTCTTTTGCTTAGCTTTTTATCCCTTTTTAATATGAAATGAGGTTGCTTTTGGTGGTTATTGCTAGATTTTCAGGTAAATGATGCTAGTAGGTGATTTGGGCTGAAGTGACAAGGAATTGAGCTAAGAAGAGAAGAAAGATTTCAAAACTGTCAGGCATTTCGCTTCTGCGGAGTTTGATCGCAGAAGCGATCTCGCCTCTGCGAGATTTTGATCGCCTTTGCGAATAGTCGAAGAGCCAGCCAGTTCCGCTCCTGTGGAGATGAAGACGCAGAAGCGGTCACGCTTCTGCGAATGGAAGATCGCACCTACGGACAATTCCACTTTTGCGGAATCTCATGCGTTTCAGCGATGTCGCTTCAGCGACCATATGTACGCTTCTGCGATGGCTTGACAGGAGGCCTAATTGTCGCTTCTTCGAGTAATTTCCGCTTAAGCGGAGTCGCACCTGCGAGGTATTTTCCGCAGGTGCGAATGTTGAGCATCAGACCTGGGCAGAATGGGCATTTCACACGTTTTGACCCTAAATCAATTATATACTCGTCCAAACAGACATTGTAAAAATATCTCTGAATCTCTAATAATCTTTGGCATTTTGAACATATTTTTACTCTTTGTCTTAGAGAGAAGGCTAGGGTTTTGCACACATACTTGGGTCTTGAAGATTAAAGCTTGTGGTTAAGGATTTCTTACCCATTTATGTTTATTTCTTCATTTCCTTGCTTTGTATTGTATATCTAAGTGTGTAGTATTTATTTCCAACACTTGAATCTTGTTTATGGGAATATTCATATTTAAAGTGTGGATTAAATACCTTGTTGTGCTTATGTATTGAATGATTTTTATATATTTATGAATTGAGTTATTGTTACTTTAATTATTCTTGTTCTTCAATGTTTCCAAAGAGATTAGCTAACTCTAGGACTCGCCCATTTACTTTGAATTAATTTTGGAAAAGATAATTCGAAGTTGGGAAAGATTAATTAACAAGAACTTGAGGCGTTAACCTTCACTTTATAGATTCAACCTAGGGATAGGATTGACTACTTGTAGCCTATCGGGTGCGCTTAATCTTCTAATTGAGATTAGGGATAATTCAATTAGGAAGTCTTGTTAGTCTTCGGAAGAAGCTAATTAAGAATTATTATCCGTGGCTAATTAACATAAACTCACTCATATTTGTAAAATCATGAAATACATTGGATCGTTACTTGAGTGTAATCCCCGATGCATTCATACGTGTAGCCATTGATCATTTTATTCGCTTTCTAGGTTAGTTTACATTTCCGCATTTAGATATAAACATTTTCCAAAAACCCAAAATCTTAAGTGTTTGGCTTAGCGCGACTAGCGATAATTTTCTTGCATTCCTAATCGCCTACATATTGTTCTCTGTGGGATTCGACCCCGACTCATAGTTGGGTAAATATATTGCATACGACCGTGTCTATTGCTTTTTAGCGGTGGAAATGGACGTTATTCCGCGACTAGATAAAGGAGCACCAAGATAGGGTTGATAAGATCCCTTTGAGCACCTAAATTTCTACCCAAACGGGATGTAGGAAGGTTTGTGGAACAATCATACTCCAAAGAAGCAGCACCCTACACCATTCCAAAGACCTTCAAGATGCCCCCCTACCTGAAGGTGTACAACGGAACTACCGATCCTGAGGATCACCTTATCCACTACATCACCGCCGTAAAAGGTAATGACTTGTCTAAGGAACAGGTACCATCAGTTCTGCTGAAAACGTTCGGTGAAATGCTGACCGGGGGATCATTGACCTGGTACACCCAACTACCCGCCAAAGCAATCTCAACCTTCGAGGAAATGCAGACAAGTTCGTCACAGCACATGCCGGCGCTAAGAAAGCATAAGCAAGGGTGAACAACATCTTCGCCGTTAGACAAACCACAGGCGAGGGCCTCAGGGACTTCCTTGCCATGTTCAACGGGGTAAGAATGAGCCTGCCAAATGTATCAGAAGGAATGGTGGTAGCGGCCTCCAAAAACAGAATCAGCAGGGACGGATCTAGAGCTACCAAAACATTTCTAAGCCGGCTCATGAAGTACCCCGCCCATGACCTGGGATGAGATCCATAATGCCTACTGCGCCGAGATACGGGCAGCGAGGAGGATCTTAACGAACAAACCTGACGGCTAGCAGCTATGCACCTAGATATGAGAAGAGATCGACGACACGAGGGGCGCCAGAAACTTCCCACTCGTCCCAGCTAGGAGCGACACCAACCCTATACGAGGTCCTCACTTCCGCCCCCTCGCTATGCAGACACCGTGAAACGCCACCTCGCCCCACTCAGAAACGAATGAGGTACGCCCCGTTTACTTTCTTCGCATAACTTCTGTGTTTCTCCTTCAGAAGTAGTGTACGCACTGGAGATGCTTGGCACCAAGGTGCAGTGGCCCCAAAAGATGAAATCGGACCCGGCCACAAGAGAGTCAAACGTCCTGTGCGAGTTTAACCAGGAACGAGGGAACCGGATCTAAGACTGCATCGGTCTACGACAAGAAGTCATTAGAATGCTCAACCAGGGTTATCTAAAGGTGTTGCTCAGTGCCAAAGATGAGAGCACTCACGGGGACCTCCAAAGCCACCCTATCCGACACGTACGGTAAACATGATCGTCGGAGAAGGGGACGACATCACCATTAACCACGTCAAATTCGCCAACATGCACAGACTGAAGAGTACCATCTCCCACGAAACGGTACGATGACCTCGAAGGAAGTATCACCTTCGATAAGTCAGACGCTGATGGTTTGTGTTTCCCTCATTATGATGCTTTAGTTATTACTCTACGCATAACTGATACTGATGTTAGGAGAGTCATGATCGATGATGGAAGTGGCGCCTGCATCATCGTTCCAAGAGTCCTCTCACAGATGGGACTCGAGGACAGGATAACCCCCCGATGCATAACTCTAACTGGTTTTAACAATACAGTAGAGCGCACATTAGGATAAGTGACCCTGCCCGTCCGCGCGAGAGGTGTCACTCTAGAAACTACCTTCCATGTGATGAACCAAGAGACAGCCTACAACGTCATCATCGGGTGTCCATGGATACACGCCATGCGAGCAGTCCCCTCGAGCTTATACCAAGTGATCAAATTCCCTACCCCATAGAGAATATTCACCATTAAAGGGGAACCGTGCACAGCATAGGAATGTTATAAAATATCTCAAGATTGCACCCACACCAGGCAATTGAACGGGGCAAGCGCGGAAGCATAGCAATCAGCCATGTCGGGGACCCAAGCAGACCCAATAGCTGACACTATCAGAGACCCAGACATCGTAGAAGCCTACAAAGCTACGGTTGAGGATCTCGACCCGGTTCAACTAGATCGGGATGACCCTGAGAAGAAGGCCTACATCGGTCACAGACTCACCAATCCGAGTAAGTACCACAAATTCTTAACTAAACATGCAGACTTGTTCGCTTTTTCCCATGCAGACATGCCAGGGATCTCACCAGATATCGCCACCCACCGGCTCAACGTGGATCCATTACATACACCGGTAAAACAAGTCAGGAGAAAGTTCAATGCCGCTATTAATGAGGCGGTTCGCGAAGAAGTAGACTAGTTGCTTGCCAACACTCTGTCAGGGAGTCGAAATACCCGCAATGGGTCGCTAACGTGGTAATGGTCAAATAACGCGGGAGCTACTTACCAAAGGCTGGTCACCAAGATGTTCAAAGAGCAACTTGGGAAAACTATGGAGGCGTACATTGATGACATGCTAGTGAAATCAGCGAGGAAGGAGGATCATATCGATCACTTGTGAGGAGCCTTCGAGATATTGAACAAATATGGAATGAAGCTGAACCCTGAGAAATGTGCCTTTGGCGTGCCATCCGGGAAATTCCTTGGCTTCCTCATATCACAAAAAGGGATCGAAGTCAACCCCAACCAAATTAAGGCGATTGCCTCGATAACCGAGGCACACAACAGCAAGAAATAGGTTCAGAAGTTGATAAGCCGAATAGTCGCCCTCTCACGCTTCATCTCTCGATCGTTAGATAGATGCCACAAATTCTTCTATGTGCTGAGGAAAGACAACGGATTCCACTGGAATGACGAATGCGTCAAAGCCCTCCAAGAGTTGAAAGCGTATATGACATCCCCACTATTGTTAGCGAAAGCAAAGCCAGGTGAACCCCTAGTGACATATCTGGCCGTCTCAGAAGTCGCGGTCAGCGTAGTGCTCGTTCGTAAAGAAAAAGGTACACAATCACCTATCTATTACATTAGCAAAACTCTAGTGGACGTCGATACTCAATACCCACAACTCGAAAAATTGACGTTGGCATTGGTCACGGCTTCTCGAAAGCTGAGACCTTATTTCCAATGACACCCCATCTAACTGGTGACCACTTTCCCTCTGAAAAGCATACTACACAAGCCCGAACTGTCGGGCCGTCTCGCTAGATGGGCCATAGAGCTCAGCGAGCACGACATTACCTATATCCCCAGAACTGCCATCAAATCACAAGTCCTCGCCTACTTCGTAGCCGATTTCAGTTCCAAAATCTCACCTGAGGCAGAGAAGGAGGCCTTGCAAATAACTCCGAACATCGACCCCTGGATACTCCACACCGATGGGGCCGCGAACGCTTCGGGATCGGGACTGGGACTCGTTCTTGAAGTCCCTACGGGCGAAGTCATTCGCCAGTCCATACGATGCCCCAAGAAGACTAATAACAAGGCGGAGTACGAAGCTGTTATTGCGGGTTTAAAACTAGCCACCAGGTACGGGGCCAACCGACTAATCCTACATTACGACTTGCAACTTGTGGTGAATCAAGTTGCCGGGACTTATTAGATCGAGGAGCAGAGGTTGTAAAAGTACCGAGTAGATATATGTAAGCTGATGGCCCAATTCGACGAATGTCGCTTCGAACAAGTTCGTAGGGTACACAATGCTGAAGCAGACGGGTTGGCTAAATTAGCCGGAGCAGCCACCAACCCAAACAAAGAAAGCACCGTCACCCTCCTGCACTCCGTCATCAACCACATCGAGGTATTCTCCCTGCACCTAACTTGGGACTGGCGCAATCAATTTGTATCATATTTCCAGGATGGGAACCTACCACATGACAAAAAAGAAGCAAGAAAGTTGCGCACACAAGCAGCGAGGTACTGCCTGGTGAATAGAGATCTCTACAAAAGAACTTTTGGAGGACTCCTGGCTAAGTGCCTAGGCCCCAACCAGACAACGCCGGTGCTAGAAGAGGTGCACGAGGGTCATTGCGGAGCCCATAAAGGAAATTGAGTACTCGTACGATGTCTAATATAGGCCGGATACTATTGGCCTACCATGAAAAAGGATGCGGCAGAATACGTCCGCCAATGAGAAAAATGTCAAAAGTTCGCCCCCTTGATACATCAACCGGGAGAGGCCCTCCACTCGGTCACATCTCCATGGCCCTTCATCAAATGGGGAATGGACATAGTCCGGCCACTACCTATTGGACGAGGGAAGGTACACTTTTTATTAGTTTTAACTGACTATGTCTCTAAGTGGGTGAAAGCAGGTGCCTACGCCTAGATCCGCGAGCAAGAGGTCATAGCCTTCATCTGGAAAAACATCATATGTCGCTTCGGAATCCCCAAAGAAATAACGTGCGACAATGGACGACAGTTCATAAGACAAAAGACAACCGGCTTCTTCGATAAATGGCACATCAAAAGAATACTCTCAACGCCATATCATCCAGCCGCTAACGGCCAAGCAGAATCGTCCAACAAGACCATACTAAACATCCTAAAGAAAAAACTCGAAGACGCCAAGGGATTGTGGCTCGAATTGCTGCCAAAAGTACTATGGGCACATAGGACCTCCCCCAAATCCTCCACAGGAGATACTTCCTACTCATTAGTCTACGGGACCGATGCCATCATACCAGTCGAAGTCGGTGAACCAAGCCTCAGATACTCGCACACAAGCAGAGAGGAAAATGACGCGAGCTGACTACAAGACTTGGACGAAGCCAAAGAAAGAAGAGAAATGGCCCACGTCAGGCTAGTGGCCCAACAATAGCAGATTGAGAGATACTACAACAAAAGGACAAAAATCCGTCCACTCAAGATAGGCGACTATGTGCTAAAGGCCAAAACACTGGCGTCCAAAGACCCTAACGAATGGAAATTGGGCACCAATTGGGACGGGCCATATAAAATCATCGCAGTGGAAAACAAAGGCTCCTTCAAGTTAGAAACCATGGACGGAAAGATAATCCAAAACAACTGGAACATCTCACACCTCAAATGCTTCCACTTCTGAAAGGTATCCCCCAAGCCGTACTCTTTTTCCCTCGTCCGAGTTTTGTCTCAATTGGGTTTTCTCTGAGAGATTTTTAATAAGGCGATGAAGGAGATACCCGAAAATGTTTATGAGGTTATTTTGATACACCAAGCCTACCGTTGATCGGCACGAATGGCGCATCACAGGGACTAGGGCTACGGCCATAATGTATGAAAGGCTATGGCCATCTCCAATGTATGAAAGGCTACGGCCATCTCTAATGTATGAAAGGCTACGGCCATCTCCAATGTACGAAAGGCTACGGCCATCTCCAAAATATGAAAAGTTACGGCCATCTCCAATGTGTGAAAGGCTACGGCCATCTCCAATGTATGAAAGGCTACGGCCATCTCCAATGTATGAAAGGCTACGTCCATCTCCAATATATGAAAGGCCACAGCCACCTTAAACGCAAGAAAGGCTATGGCCACCTTAAACGCAAGAAAGGCCACGGCTACCTTAAACACAAGAAAGGCTACGGCCACCTTAAATGCAAGAAAGGCTACGGCCACCTTAAAAGCAAGAAAGATCGCGGCTATGATGGCCTTAACGGCGAAAGGAGAGACTACGGTCTCCTCCGTTCAAAATAAAAGGCTAAGGCCTTAACGGCGAAAGGAAAGACTACGGTCTCCTCCATTCAAAATAAAAGGCTAAGGCCTTAACGGCGAAAGGAGAGACTACGGTCACCTCTGTTCAAAATAAAAGGCTAAAGCCTTAACGGCGAAAGGAGAGACTACGGTTTCCTCTGTTCAAAATAAAAGGCTAAGGCCTTAACGGCAAAAGGAGAGACTACGGTCTCCTCCGTTCAAAATAAAAGGCTAAGGCCTTAACAGTGAAAGGAGATACTATGGTTTCCTCCGTTCAATATAAAATTCTAAGGCCTTAATAGCGAAAGGGGAGACTACCATCTCCTCCGTTCAAAATAAAAGGCTAAGGCCTTAACGGTGAAAGGAGAAACTACAGTCTCCTCCGTTCAAAATAAAAGGCTAAGGCCTTAACGGCGAAAGGAGAGACTACGGTCTCCTCCATTCAAAATAAAAGGCTAAGGCCTTAACGACGAAAAGAGAGACTACAGTCTCCACCGTTCAAAATAAAAGGCTAAGGCCTTAACGTCGAAAGGAGAGACTACGGTCTCCTCCGTTCAATATAAAAGACTAAGGCCTTAATGGCGAAAGGAGAGACTACGGTCTCCTCCGGTTAAAATAAAAGGCTAAGGCCTTAACGACGAAAGGAGAGACTACGGTCTCCTCCGTTCAAAATAAAAGGCTAAGGCCTTAACGACGAAGGGAGAGACTACTGTCTCCTCCGTTTAAGGCTAAGGCCTTAGCGATGTAAGAAGAAAAATGCGATAAATAAAGGGCTACGCCCTGAGCAGTATAGAAATAAAAATAAAGGGAACACAAAGGAAGGATAAACAACTCTTAAATTGCCAAAAATCTTATTAAATAATGTCACAAGGTTACAAAGGAGTACTCATTACGGATATACATATCCTAGCTAATTACCAAGACCCTCGTCGCCCCCCTCCTCACCGGTCGCACCATCCTCACCCTCGTCCTGAAAGATCATATCGATCCAGGACTCGGTGCCCAGCTAATCCGCCTCTGCAAAGGAGCCGCCCGTCTGGCCTGGAGAGTTGGGGTCATACCCACAAGCTTCACGAACGACCCTAACTATGCGGCGCTGAGCGTCAACCTCCACCTCGATGGCTCTACCAGCGGCTAGAAATTCCTCGAACATGGTCTGCCTCGCCTCGGCATACACGAGCATATCTTGAGCTTTGTGGGACGTGCCGCCAACGGGGTTAATGGCCTCCACCTGTTGAGGGACCGTCGTCCTGGCCGTGGTTGCCTGAAGCTTGGCCGACAGGACATCAACCTTGGCACGTAGCTCAGCCGCTTCCATCATCGCCATGCGACCGAGGTCCTGTTCCCCCTCCCGCTGCTGGAGAAGATTCTCTAATTCAGCATTCCGGGTTACAGCGGCCATTAGATCGGCATCCACATTTTCAAGTTGGGCCGTCAGCTTACGCAGCTGCTCCTCCACTGCCTACAAGCTTTCATGGAAAACTCGAAAGTCGGGGTCTTGGGTTTAGATGCCCGCAAACATCTTGTGCGTGGCTCGGACCTCTTTATACCTCTTCGATGCTTTTTGGAGGGCAGCAATCTTCTTCCACTCCCTCCGGCTCCGCTCGACCTCCAAGATAAGGGTCTGTAAAAAGAAGGAAGAAAGAAAGGAGACAAGTCAAAAACCTTAGAAGCCTAAGGAAAATAATATGAAACAATGATCGAGTCATACCTGTAGAGCAGCACCGGAAACTTGATGAGATAAGTCTTTGTCGCTCACAGCCTTCAGAGACTCTGCCTCGGCAGCCCCACACAGCAAGGACATGTCCGATGCGGCCTGATCGCTCTCTAGTAGCAAGTTATACCTTGTAGGGATCATGATCCGGTGGTTGGGGCCCATCACCATCATATCCACCCGGGCATGCTCCCACTGCGGCACATTTGCATGTTCAGGGGTCGCCTCAGAACATTCTGGCCGCGGCACGTCTGCAGGTTCAGAGGCTAGCTCAGCAGTAGTTTCCCCCTTATCTATAGCTTCACCAGCGACAATCGACGCGCTTTCGTTTTTGACGCATGAGGGAGCAGCGTCCACCACGGCCGCACTCAAAAGTGTCACCCTCTCCGACCGGATGGCATCAGCCATAAAAACCGATCTCGAATCAGGGCGGTGAGTAACCACCTCCTTTTATTCCACGGCCACCCCTTTTCCAATGAGCAGCCTACGCCTCTTCCGCTCCAACGGCTCATCGTCCGATGGAGCGCCCTCTTCAACAGCAGGGGACGAAGGCGCAACGTCCGCTCCAGACACAGGGTCAACCACCGGCTCTGTCGCAGGATGAGAAGGACCAGGAACGTCAGCTAAAACTAACTCTCGGATTATATTGTCATGTTCCAAATGGGTGGCCTCGGCAACGTTGTCACCGGACACTACTACGTTCGCTCGGTCCTCTTCAAGCTGAGCAGCCTCAGGGGGACCCTCCCTCTCGAGGAATACAAGCTTAGAGTCCGATGGTGGGGAACTGGCAGCACGGAGTCTCAGTCTCTACGGCACATTCCGAGCTGCCAAACACAATTAAACAAAGTGTCAAGTATAACACCGACGGCACCCAAATAAGTGGCGAGATCAGCGAATCAAAACAACCGCCATACCTGGAAGACCGTACTTGAGGGTGAAGGTGGCCCATGTCCTACACTCCTCAGCATAAGGGATCAACCGCCCCACTCAGGCTCTTATGTTTGGCATGGATTGAGGCGTACGCGCCCTCGCTGCATCTATAAAAATAGCAAATGTGAGTATCTAAAAGCGACGAAAAGTCGAGCAGACATAAAGACACTAAATATGAGGGTCGACACTTACGGTTGTCATTCCACGCCTCTAGAAACTCAGTCGGGTCCGTTACCAAGTCCGAGGTATGGACAAAGAAATACTTCAGCCAAAATTGGCGGTTGGGATTATCGTCAGCCTCGATGACGAAGCCTTTCGCCCGTCAATTTTTTAGCTGTAGCATTGTCCCTCTCATAAAGCCAAGGCTGAACAGCTACAGCATATGGTAGATGGTGATTTCCAAGATGGCTCTCTCGGCGTACATCGTCAATATCCGAAAAAGCTTCCACATATATGGAGTAAGCTGAGCCGGTCAAACGTTGTAAAACCGGCACATCTCCTCCGCCAACGGGTAGATCGGGAGATTGCATCCCATTATGAACGGATATTCATAAAAGGCACAGAACCCCAACCTATGGACATTGTCCTGGTCCTTCCCAGTCGTATGCATAACTGCCACCTCCGGAATCCGGCAAGATACCCGGAGGTCATGTAAAAGTGACTCGGTATAGGTGGACCATTCCCATTCAGGGGTTTCCACCGGCATCGGAAAATCCCTCCGAACATACAGTTCGCGAGGGGGAAGGTTGTCCACAGACAAAGGGACAAGAGGTTTACGGAACTTCTTGCCACCCTTTGACGGCCGGGAGACTCCAGAGGTAGCCTTACCCTCTTCCAGTCCCCGGCGGCAATTACTCTTAGACATTTTTTGAAAATTTTTTGTATATACTAAGGATGCGACAGTGAGAACACAAGACCAAAGAGAAGAGTTACATGTTTTGTAGGAAAAAGCTAAGAAGCAAAAATATCAGAAGAGTTTCTGATGATCCAAATAGTGGAAAGTCTTGAAACTGTTCACTATTTATAATGAGTCGTTACACGAAATTTGAAGAGTTTTTGCACCAGAAAAGAGGCGGAAAACCAAAACGTCAAATCGCCTTTATGACCTGCCTTGAAAACAACAGCACCTATGACGCACGCCGTCAGCAGATAATGGTTCAGAAGAACGCGCCATATGTAGGCATATATGAGGACCCAACACGGGTCGACTTTATCCACCCATTGCAGATGCACTTCGACCACATCTCCAATAGGCGGAGGGACTATCTGTATGGGGGCGAATCGAACGTAAGATGAGGCGAGTACATATATATGTACGGTCGACTAGGGTGCAATGCAGGTCGGGCCGGCCTCCTTATAAGGCCGCTAACATAGGGAGACGTCCTCCCTCGTGTCCGCACGACGAAAAGGATACGTCCCCGTCCAAAGCAGCGTGTCAACAAGCCAGTCTGAGTGGACGTCCCCGACTCCCCCTCTATCACGACCCAAACCCCGGTCGTGATGGCACCCAACACAATACTAGGCAAGCCCGACCGTATTATCTCTTAAACCAGCCAATTATTAATCAAATTAAACTTAAACAACAAGTGACCATATCAAATGATAAGCGTGATAGTAACAGCATACGAAGTACGGTCCCAACATATCATGGTGTCACAAGTCTGATCCTCTACAAATGAGATCTACTACACAATCAAGTCTAACCAGAATGGAGACAACAGAATGATAAAGAAAGAGGTCAGGTACTGCGGACGTTGGTAGCTACCTCGAAGTCTCCACAGAATGGGGATAATAAAGCAGTTGCGATAGCTCAACTGCCCTCCTGAACCTGTATATCTGCACAAAAAGTGCAAGGGAGTGGGGTGAGTATATTTCAACTCAGTGAGTAACAATAATAAACAATAACTGAAAATAAGAACTCCTGTACTATCACTAAACAGTTCTAAGGCAACCCCTACAGGTTAGTCATCACTATAATGAGTACTCTGATCACTAGTCCACATCTATCTCATCTACGTCCCACACTGACCATATCCTCGCTCGTACCATTACGGTATACAGCCATCTCAATATATGGAGACATATACATCTGTCTATAACATATAAATATTTCAGTATATATATGAATATGAATAAGTATAATGCTGCATCGTGCAGCCCGCTCCAATACATATACCGCTGCGACGTGCAGCCCGCTCCATTTAACGTCGACGGCGCTCACTAGGGGTGTGTACAGACTTCGGAGGGGCTCTCTAGGCCCAAGCGCTATGATACTGCGGCGTGCAGTCCGATCCACACATATATTACTGCGGCGTGCAGTCCGATCCAATATAAATATATATATATATATATATATATACATTTATAGCTATACTTTCGCTCACTGAGAATGTGTGCAAACTCAGACTCCGAAGGGGCTCCTACAACCCAAGCGCAATAATATTGCGGCGTGCAGTCCGATCCAACACATATACTGCTGCGGCATGCAGCCCGATCCAATATATAAATATTGATGCGGCGTGCAACCCGATCCAATATAGGTATATATATATATATATATATATATATATATATATATATAATACCTCCTAACAGGTCCTCGACTCTGTCTTAATTAGTATAACACACCTCACTGGTGATATGATGCCTCAACACCGGCCTAAGCCGCGACATGCACAACACAAGCTCTAATAGGAAACGTCTAAACATACTCAAATAATGACAACTGAATCCAACAACAGAGCTGTAATTCAATTCCTCTGTACCATCATATCATAAAACTGAGATCCCGTCTCACATCATAGGAATAGAGTACATGAATCCTTCTCGAAAGGTCATAACATCACGTGGCCTTGCCACGACTCATGATTGTATCCAGACACTATTACTCACGAAGAACCTCAAGTCACCATGCTTAGAGCGGTCATCCACGCAGAGATCTAGGTCTGAACCCAAGTAATCAATCACACCTGCGGTGATACAATTGATGTACGCTATCAAATCTTGAAAGGACAACACCGATGTGCTATTCCCCGAGCGATACCCAATACGGACTATTCCTTAGAATCTAGGAAGTATTGTATACAAGGTAACATATAGGAAGCTATATTTTCCACGTCACACTATTGCGGCGTGCAACCCATTCCAATAACATACCCTTGGCGGCGTGCCACCCGATCCTAATACCATACATGTGGCGGCGTGCCACCCGATCCAAATACTATACCTGTGGCGGCGTGCCACCCGATCCACAAATACATCTAGCAAGGAAAAAGCACATCGAGTCAAGTTGCTCATTGCAACAAACATATATATATATATATAGCCTCAAGCTCGGCCACATGAAACGCATCCGACAAAGTTCCTCAATATTGGAGTTGAATCAATGGTAGATACCTCTACACTGACATCCGCCACGAAGGCCCAACTGACAGAGCAATACCTACCAGCCGTCCGCCGGCCCTAGGGTACATCCACCCTGCTGGAGCATGATCTGATGCGCTCTGGCATGCAGTTTGCGACATGTTTCTGACATAGTCCATATCATATTAGTCTAGACAACCTGACTTATGACAACCAGCCTGCAATCATATATCATTATTCAAATTTGTCATATCAAGTAACAAAATAGCCACTAGGGCTTCCAATTTCCAATAACCGCTAAACGGTGCCGATACACACGATATACCACCACTGTGTAGGCGGATTACGAGAACTTCTAGTCTCCAACACATATGTAACACATGGATCACTACGCCTGATCCCACTTTCCACCGTACGAACACGTAACACACATCAAGCATCCATTCATACCACGTATGCCATTCAGAAATTTCCCTATGCCAACAACAACTCAATCATCATTGTCCATCCAACCGGAGGATACCACAATGCCACTAGATATTATCAGTCTACATCACCTTGCCCTTTTGACCATATACTCTGCCAAATCACTAGGATAGTAGTACCATTTTCCTCAATCACCAGGAAGTTTGATTCTCAGATTATCTTCAGCTGCCCACGCTGCTTGGGGATTTTTTTTTAATGACTTCCCATATAATATGAACAAATCTCAAAGCCTTGAATATGCCATTATCAACTTTTCATAACACATCGCATATACCATACCACACTAAGATAACATGGAAATTCATATTCCTTTCCTACGCTGCAAACATCGGCGGACTCAACTAGTCAAGAACCTTCATGATCCCATATAGAAGAAAAATCATTACATATTCCACGCTTTGCATACCGACAGGAATATACTCATTTTCAAACCATGATAAAACACATCACAACTTTTTCTTCCCATTCATTGCATAAGCTTAACTGCCAGGACTGAGTCTTTTTACCCACACCGAGCTATGCAACTGCCAGCTCATCAAGAGCTTTGTTGCACCATAACTGCAAGGCTCATTACCTCGAACACACACCAGGAGTTATCCGTGCCCTTTTCATATTGTCCCAATTTACTAACAAGTTGTTCCATTTACCTAGTTTCCTTTCTGATTCATCTTTAATTGAATATTAGCCCTTACTGTAGCACCATAATACATCAACTCATGTTATCACACGAGACTCGTACATAATACCACACCATCTAAGACTCACAGGCCGCTGAATACTCCCTTAATGTTTCCCGGAGGTACCACAATCTACAACACTTACCTTGAAGAACTTCCTGCAATTTTGAATTCGTTATCATTGCTCTCCAATATAGATTCATAGAATCTCATCATTCACATAACATAACGAAAGTCTCGATTTCTTCTAACAAAACCACGGTCTTTAGCCACATGCACAATCTTAGGACACCTGATTGTTGCAAGCGTAAATCTTGAACACCGCAAGGCTATCCTCGGGCGTCATTCACCCTTAACCAGCTATAATTCAACTGCCTTATTGAACAGAACCACTCGTGCCTTACTAGAACTCTGACACCACAGAACATGATTATATGCAGATACAATTAGCTACCTTTCTTTTCTATACACCGAACATTCTTTACCAACATAAGTTCAAAACACCCTAGTATTTCTTCACATCTACGAAGAACCATAACATTTATCAAAATTTCCCAACATATCCAGAGACGGGACCAACATAGCACATAACAGTGCAATCAGCTAGTCAATAGCAACCTCCCCAACTTAGCTCGAAGTCATATACGTCAAGGCACTTTTAGCCCCTCACAGCATTCTTGATGCCACAATGTTCTAGTTAGATTAAACTCAAGTCATTTACAAGCTTTGGCGGAGACTCGGATCATCAGAAATCTTAATTCTTTTGCACTTCTTGTATTCATTCACACACAACAGTTAAGCCCATTCCTTAGGTAACAAAATCTTTTCTAAGTCTCAAATTTTCCAAAAATTTCGGCAGAGTTTCCTTTGTAATTTGGCCTATCCACCTGCCAGAGAATCACCAAACCATTCTAACAATACATCCGTAACTCAACAAGACATCGCAATGTATATCAACAACATTAATCTCAATACTATACGAGTTATACTATCAAAATTGATATATGGGCATGCGCTGCACCTGCTCGAATCATAACATATATCAAATGCCTTTCAATTACACATCAGAATCAACCCACCTACTTCGCCTCAATTTAGCATTTCAGCACAATACCTTCCACCAGGATACACATAGCATAATCATTTTACCTTTCCACTAAGGAACATGAACATACTCACCACACCCATAGCTAGGCCATGTAACAGGTCACAATAGGGATTGAATACCTTGCAGCTCACCCATTAGCAAATTGCCATTTTCACAATTAAGATCAATACCGTTCGTATGAATTTCATAATACCGGCTCGCGAAATTAGCACCTTGGTGCTCAAGCCATAGACAAAGATTTGGCCTCAAGTCCTCCAGACAGGACCAACATGAACTCATAGAGATTATATCTCATCCCTCGATTGGGGAATCATAAGCCATCAAGGCAAATTTATCACTAAGCACTCGAGTGCGCGCATCAATATGCAGGAGGAATTTCAAGAATTACATTTCAAGCTGAATCAAACACGCACGATGAGAATTCCAAGAATTTGAAACTTTCCTAAAGGTTTGCAGCCTCCCGAGGATAAGTACAGGCATCCCCGTACCGATCCACGAGACTCTACCAACCGGCTCACGACTCGCGAGACCTGTTAACCTAGGCTCTGATACCAACTTGTCACGACCCAAACCCCGGTCGTGATGGCGCCCAACATAATGCTAGGCAAGCCCGACCGTATTATCTCTTAAACCAGCCAATTATTAATCAAATTAAACTTAAACAACAAGTGACCATATCAAATGATAAGTGTGATAGTAACAGCATATGAAGTATGGTCCCAACATATCGTGGTGTCACAAGTCTGAGCCTCTACAAATGAGATCTACTACACAATCAAGTCTAACCAGAATGGAGACAATAGAATGATAAAAAGAAAGAGGTCAGGTACTGCGGACGTTGGCAGCTACCTCGAGGTCTCCACAGAATGGGGATAATAAAGCAGTTGTGATAGCTCAACTGCCCTCCTGAACCTGTATATCTGCACAAAAATTGCAAGGGAGTGGGGTGAGTATATTTCAAATCAGTGAGTAATAATAATAAACAATAACTGAAAATAAGAACTCTTGTACTATCACTAAATAGTTCTAAGGCAACCCCCACAGGTTGGTCATCACTATAATGAGTACTTTGATCACTAGTCCACATCTATCTCATCTAGGTCCCACACTGACCACATCCTCGCTCGTACCACTACGGTATACAGCCATCTCAATATATGGAGACATATACATCCGTCTATAACATATAAATATTTCAGTATATATATGAATATGAATAAGTATAATGCTGCGGCGTGCAGCCCGCTCCAATACATATACCGATGCGGCGTGCAGCCCGCTCCATTTAATGTCGACAGCTCTCACTGGGGGTGTGTACAGACTTCGGAGGGGCTCTCTAGGCCCAAGCGCTATGATACTGCGACGTGCAGTCCGATCCACAAATATATTACTGCGGCGTGTGGTGTGTAGCCCGATCCAATATATATACATATATAACTATAGTGTTGTGGCATGCAGCCCGATCACATAATACACCAGCGCTCACTGAGAATGTGTGCAGACTCAGACTCCGAAGGGGCTCCTACAGCCCAAGCGCAATAATACTGCGGCGTGCGCCTGCAGCCCGATCCAATATAGGTATAAATATATGATACCTCATAATGGGTCCTCAACCCTGTCCCAATTAGTATAGGATTGGCCTTTCAGGCCCACTCAGCTAAATCGGGGAATTTCGACCCTAAGTATATATATATATATATATATAATACCTCCTAACGGGTCCTCGACTCTGTCTTAATTAGTATAAGATTGGCCTTTCAGGCCCACTCAGTTAAATCAGGGAACTTCCACCATAAGTAATCTATCTCTCACAGTACACATCTAATACTGGCTCTTAATAGGCTATCCAGCTAGTTTTACGGCTGAGTGCAAGTTTCCAACACGGTATAAGGGTCACCTAGCTCTACAGGTCCCCTAATGCTCTACAGATCGGCACAAGGCCCCAAACATGGCTATTAGCCCATTTGCACAATTATAATCTCATCAACAGTCCTAATACACAGTATTCTATAAGCCGGGAAGGACCAAGTTCAAGTCCCCAATCAGAATGACACCACGCCCGTCACAAGACGCACATCTCAACTCAACATAGCACTGTAAAGTGCTAGTACGGGGTTTCAAACCCTCAGTACATTATTTACTACTACCACTCACCTCGAACCGATAGAAGTTTCAATCCACCTTGCGCTTGCCTCGCAATTCAATCTCCTCGGATGCCAAATCTGCTCAAAATCATAGAGAATGCATCAATATATGTTAATTTCACGCAATTCATTCGAAACAACCCAAATTTTATCAAAACCCACAAAGTTGTCAAAACCCGACTTTTGGTGCGCTTCTCGAAAAATTATAAAAGTTACATATTCGGGACCCTCGTCTCAATACAAGTCTAGGCATATCAAATTTACCAAATTCGGACTCCATTTGCCCGCTCAAATCGGTATTTTTCTACAATTTAGGCCTAGGGCTTAAACCCACATTTAATCCTCCATTTTCATAGAAATAATCCATGATTCCATGATAAAAGCGTGTAATTAAACCATGAAACTTACCTCCGACAATAGCCCGATGATCTCCCAGCTATTTCCCGTCACTTTCTCACTCTACAGCTCAACTATGGAGGGTTTTTGCAAATGAACCCGAAATGAAATGTTTCTGGACTTAAACTAACTGCCTGGGCCGTTTACTCTACGCGATCGCGATTCATAAAAAATCCTGGCTGCCAACTTTCCTCTACGCGATCGCGTGAGCCTAGACGCGATCGCAGTGCTCAGCCCAGCGACCCTACGCGATCGCATCAAAGGGGTCGCGATCGCACTGCTCAAGAACACGACCTTACGCGATCGCATCGACCGACCCGCGATCGCGATGAACAAACACTCAACCTCACGCAATCGCCTCACTACTCCTGCGATCGTGAAGAGCAATCTCCCAGCCTCATCTCGATACACTACGCGATCGCGTGGCAATGTCCGCGATCGCAGAGAACAATAACCTGCAATTTTATTGCAGCAAATCCAGCAGCCCCTTTTTGGCTCAAAATGGTCCGTTTGGACCCCCGAATTCATCCCGAGGCCCCCGGGACCCCAACGAAAACCACCAACGTACTCCATAACACGATTCAAACTTGTTACAATCATAAAAACACGCCCTTAAACACAGAAAACATCGAATCCAAGCAAATTCAAGCCTAAGTTCTCACTCAAACTTCCGAAACCGACATTCGATCAAAAACCCGACCAAACGACCTCCGAATGACCTGAAATTTTGCAGGCACATCCAAAATCACCTAACGGAGCTACTGTAACTGTCGGAATTCTATTCAGGCTCTGATACCAAGTTTGTCACGCCCCAAATCGAGGGACATGACCGGCGCCTGACTAGGTAGCCCCAGTCAAGCGGACCTGGGTGCCTTTCATTCCCACGTGTTACCCCCGTGTTGATTATTTCTCATTAACCAAATACCTTACCAATTATAACTGATTTCACAATATACAAACATAACCATGCGAGTGATTCATTAACAAGTTTACAGCTTTTACAACGCCCAACATAATATATACATGAGCCTCGAATCCCACAGTTTACATGTCTACGGAACCTCTAGGATACAAAGGACGATACAATACTTGCCGGTAACAAGGCTCCGGCTATACCTTACACAAAATCAAAATAAAGTCTAAACAAGAGTGGCATGAGCCACGTAGGGCCCCGAAAGGAAAGGGGCTCACCAAAACGGGCAGTGGAAGATGAAGGATGCTACTGCCGATGAGCTGAAGTACCTGCTACCGATTCACCTACAATCATAATACGAATGTAGCGTCCCCGGCAAAAGGGACGTCAGTACACTTGAATTGTACTGGTATGTATGGACAAACTTTGTCCCAAGTAAACTCAAGCCATTAAGTTACATTAAAACTAATCAAGCCAACCAACCATGTTTTCCACCTTTTACTCATTTCAGATAAGCCTCAACATAAGCACATTCAAGGTCAACAAATAGAACAACAACCAATCAACAACATAAATTTCAAGTAGTCAAACATAGGGGCAATCAGTGCCCCCCAGGTTGCAAACTCTCCTGCTGTCTCCTTTCACAATTTCACATCATTGATTTTTGTATCAATTTTCAATAGCGATTTCGATCGCTTTCCATTCTTATTGCCCCTGACCACCCTTATTACCTCGGCCACCCTTATCACCCCAACCCACACCTTATTTCCTCACGTTGCGGCGTGCAACACGACCCCGCCTTACAGTTTAAAACACAACAATTTCAAACAGCAGATAAGGTACTACACACAATTTCAACAAGTTCAAATAAGCAACTTGCACATAGTTTCATGTTCTCAATTATTTTTCAAACCAACATCACAACCATGTTACAATATTTCCACAATAAACCAATTCTCAAGTGTTTCGTTTGTTTTCCACAAGGTGCCATATAGGCCATCATAAGCATTATTCACAATTCTTTACCCAATTCAACTCTCATTTAACTTTCGGTTCATATTCCATACCACATCACTCATATTTCAACAACAACTTTGAATATCCAAACAACAACATCGAGAATTTCACACAATTTGTCAAATTAACATTAACCAAGCAATTTTCACACATATAGGCGATTTCACAAGAATCAAAATTTGCCATACATACCTCGATTGAGCTTTCCTTAAGTTACTACAACACTCCAAAAACTCTAGCAATTCCAATCTACTATGAAACATAACAAATTTAAACACATATTAGAAAGATATTCATGAAACTAGCTCATTTGAACAATTTATCAAACACTAGTTGAGCATCTTGATTTCGAATCCCCTTTTAAGACTTCCTTCATTCCCTAACCCAATCTTTAGTTATTTAAGTTAAACAATCTTCCCATAAACCTAAGTTGTACATGCATGTATACACAATACTAATAAACCCAAGAATCATACCTCAATAACTCATCTTATACACCAAACTCGAAATTAAACCCTAGGGTATAGAATCTTACCTCTTAGATGAAGAACTTGCTATTGGGTTCTTGATTCTTGAAGATTGATGCAAGATTTGGATGATTTAGATGTTGGGTTCCTCCTTCTCTCTCCAAAATACTCTCACCTCTCTCTAAAATCAGTAAGAAATGACCCCAAAATGAACCCCAAAGCCTATATATTGAAATGGGGTCGGGTTATAAAAATAAAACAAATAACCCTGCGATGTCAATTCTGCTATCGCAGAATGCACCGCAGAATGGACATGCGGGCCGCAAAATGCACCGCAAAAACGGCAGCCAAAAATGAGCTACACTGGTTCAATCTGCGGTCAAAATGCGGACCGCAGAACGAACATGCGGATCGCAGATTTGACCTCACACATGATCGCATTTTCCAGCCTTTGGTAATTTGATCATAACTTTGTGTAGGAAGGTCCAAATGACGAACGGTTTGAAGCGTTGGAAACTAGACTCAAAGGTCTTTCATTTGATATGCTATTCACCACATAAAACCTTATACATAATTATCTATGGTCGTTTAAAGTGGAGCCTTGTGCGAATCCATTTGGAATTTTGGCCTATTTCGAAAATTTTCCCATTTGGCTTACACTTGGGCTTCCATTTGGACCTCATATCACTTACCATAAGACTCATACTCATATTTATCTAGTCTAATTGATGTCCATCATGTTCATAGCACATAAAATATAATAATTAGCCTACGTGGTACCACAGAATCCTATGTTACTTAGCGAAATTTTCCGGGGCCTTACATTCTCCCCCCCTTAGGATCATTCGTCCTCGAATGAGGAGTATAGTCTTTCCCAAACACTTTAACATCACACATCTCTTTTCTAACCTACCTCCAATATCTAAATTTTCACTAACTCATAAATATTTCAAAAATTTCGGCAGAGTTTCCTTTGTAACTAGGCCTATCCACCTGCCAGAGAATTACCAAAATCGTCTTTACCACACATCCACAAGTGTACATAGCACCACAATGTATATATCCACAATCCTAATCCCGGTATTACAAGAACTACATTAACATATGGATACCAGAACATGGACTGCACAGTTTTACATCAAAATACCCATATGATACATTCCAAGTCAAAACTAACTGGTATTCAATCAAACGAAAGTACTTTCCTTCCACGACACATTTATCCTTCTACGCGACATTATCGACTTACAAGCATTATCATAACACCTTCTCAAAAATAATATCAACTCCCAAACATACATAATAAGGATGACAGATAAACATCTTGCATGAGATAACTATCCATTGACTTTACCTTTTTATAACTTCCACTGTACAATTTACACTCCACTGGATATTGCAATTCATGATAACAACAATAACCCACAATTCCATAACTTGACACCATACCATCAAGGATATTAGTTCATACTAAACAAACAATCATGTGTTCATAATAGTCCTTACCAACCATTAATCTAATCGCAAAGGTGTTCATCAACAAGAATATAATTTCCTTTCAATCAACAGTCCATATGAAATCAAGACATCACGAGTCTTGCTAGTAGTGCATTATGATCATATAGTGCAATCGAGTGAATTCGTACCCACATTTTTTTTATCGATATCTTCTTAGACATAAGCATATGGAAACACAAAGTACATGAGGAACAGTTACGGGGAATATCATACACATATTGCAACCTAAAGTGTAATACAGTCATGTTACTTTTATTATCAACTCACATAACATTTTTAGGGTTACACTCACACTAAACCCTTGATGACCCTTAATAATTACCCTAAGATGTGCTTTCATAAACTGACCATAAAATTACCTACCCAACATATATGTGACCACACTGTGAAGCTTCATCTTTGACTTGTCTAAACTTACAATGCTCAATGGATCGGGATCTAATCAATGAGGAACAACAAAGTTCAAGATCAGGCTGGAGTTCTTCAAGAATCCATTAATGCACTGGGTAGAGTACTATATGAGGTCGTATACTAAGAGACACAAAATGTTACTACTAACAATACTGACATGGTTAATCATTGTGACTACCTCAATTAATACATAAATGAGGAATAGGAGTAAGTAGTACATGGGAAATAGGAATCATTAAGGAGGAATACTCAAGCACGTGAACCACTTATTTCCTAAAGTGTAGGAAAAATCCGCCGACCCCGAATAGGAATTCTCTAGCACCTTGAATGTGATATGGTATTCAAAATACACGAAGTTGAATTACACTCTTAACATTACTTGACACACAGAATCTATGCCACAAGCCTATAAGGATGAAAAGAATTGAACGCTTATGAGATTACCATATTCTAGACAACTTAACACTTCTTGGTAATTGATCATATACGAGGAAACTAAAAACTACGACCATTGTTTTTCATTCAAATCAACATGTTCATGATATGTACAAAAATCCGAAGTCATCTAATCTCAACCTTTCACGAGTGAAACTCAATAGCTAGGAAATCTTGATATTGGGACAAAAGCATGAATTGGTTAGATGGTTCTAATAGTTAACACGACGCTCCAGGGAGAAGGCAAATAACACTCATATCTAGCCAAGAAGGTGATATACCAAGGGTAGTAAAACTCTCCACACATGACAATGACATAGTCCATGATTCTAGAAGTTGAGGGTGTAAAGAAAACCAAACTCAATGAGACAGTGCACAATAATCACTGAAGGTTTGCAGATGTTCATGATGAGATCTCCATATGTTTTGACTTGAAAAAGGAAGTGTCATAGTGATACATAGAAGACACGTTCTCTCATGGTTATCGTACAAGTGTTGGGTTCTAGCACAACGACTTCACTAAATAAGGAATACAATTAACACATTGTGGAGACATAAAGAGAGAATAATCATTCGTTATGAGTTGGACATGCCTATGCTATACTATCTTCCAAACTACAATACAATTCTACATCACGGGCAACCACAATACTAGAAACCAAGTGAGCTACTTACTACGGGATATCTCAAGTGGAAACAAAAATTATGGCGACACAAGATCTTTCCTATGATGGGATGTGAGGATCTGAATTTTTTAGAAAAACTTTATGCACACATTGACCATTTCAATTGACATGTACTTGTAGGATAAGTGTAGATGCATGCTTTCACGTTTCTTGATAGTAAAAAGGTTTTCATGACGTTACTTGCAAGAGAGTGGATTGGCCGTTCAAGCCATATAAGCCATATACACAACTGAGAAAAGAGTGACTCGAGAAGGATCACAAATCTTGGATACTTTGCATGGAACTTGACACCACATGTACAAACTTTATGATGGTGCATGTGTAGGTACGAGTGAGCAGATGTTGTCCATTTAAATAAAAAGTTTCTATAAGAAATTCATCAGGAATAGTCCTTTGTTGAGAATTTAGGAAAAACAAGTGGGAAGTATCAATAGTGCTATAACTCAATTCTGGAACATAATTATAGAGCTCAATTCCATAGGAGGTTGTACATACTAGAACTGTGATCGGGAGAATTTGTAAATAATACGTCTCATTAAAAGAGCATGTGCATGAACTATTTTGTAATTTAGATTCTTTTTAAGAACATATCTATGCAAGGACAAGGAAATCATAAGGGATTAACAAAAAGTTTAAACAATCGCCACATTACCAAATAAAATGGATCACATAGCTTTTTACATAATTACCATACCTCTAGGTTGCATTTCATAGCCCTTCCATAGGGTTCACATATAAAATTATTCACCTATGCGCTTCATACAATAATAATAAAATCACAAGTACAAATCAAACACTTTAAACATTCACCACATTATCGAATAAAAGAACCATGCCATTTTTACGTATATTAGTCCATCGACTCTTGGGGCCATAATTATCACATCAGACTTGGCACTAGGCCACATTTCATAACACAATCTCTTCTTCCTCGCATTTCACATCAACATCATAATCTGTTTCATATTCCCTCATGTCACAAGTATCACCAGGTACAATTTCATTTTGAGTTCTCGACACATTGTCTATACTTTATTTCTCAAAAGCATTTGACTTATTTCAACATCTCTATGCATAGAGGACTTCACATTTGAATACATGATTCATACTTCTAAAACCCATTTTAAGTTGTCAATAATAGCACATTGATCATATTGGAATGCATCTTTCACAAATATCCGGTCACAACAACAATTCATGTAAAGTATCAATCACAGCTAGAGTCCAACATTTAGTCTTACCACATTTACACAGTCACTTACTTCATTTCCAAACATCTTTATACATTACCAACAACAAGACGCAATCAATCAAATACCTTTGGTACACGTAAGAACATTTTGGAAGAATCAACCATAACAAGTTTTCTCACAAAATTTGGCATCAAAATATCAATTCAAACTTGACTTGAAGTCTAGACATTTTAGCACATAGTTCACATTCTTTACATATCCTCATCTACCAAGAATAATATATTAAACAAATGAAAAAGTACCTCCAACATATATTTTCACAGCAATAATTCACTTAACATAACAAAACGAGTACTGCATCAATTATATTTTGAACCTACAACATTTATGTGGGCACCATGGAAGCTTATTTTCTAAGAGAAGGGATTTTAGCCGTACATACTGATGAAATACTACATGATCTGGTGGTACAATGACATTAGTAAGAACGAGGGTACTCTCCTTAACAACAACTTCTACCAATCACTCCATGACTCAACACATTCTCCTAACAAGTCCTTGGGTAATCCACTTGGACTCAATGGTGGGATAAATCCCACCTTACATGCTTCGAATTCACAGATTATGGTATCAAAATTACCAATCTTGAGAGTAATACTTAGAGAGGAAATTATCTCCCTATCTTGAGCCATATCGCACGATCTGGAATATCAAAGAAATTGGTAAATTCCTAAATGTCCGTGCAGCCCCCAACTTATATGATGTGGTCGACAACACACCGATAAGAAGGGCACTACTAGACACGGCTCCGAGACATCCTAGGACACTTAAAAACCTTAGGCTCTGATACCAAGTTTGTCACGCCCCAAATCGAGGGACATGACCGGCGCCTGACTAGGTAGCCCCAGTCAAGCGGACCT
Organism: Nicotiana noctiflora; assembly: GCA_032618575.1. Lineage (NCBI taxonomy): Eukaryota > Viridiplantae > Streptophyta > Magnoliopsida > Solanales > Solanaceae > Nicotiana > Nicotiana noctiflora. Next base: position 2,697 of record JASVEL010005996.1, on the reverse strand, counting down.
GGGTGCCTTTCATTCCCACGTGTTACCCCTGTGTTGATTATTTCTCATTAACCAAATACCTTACCAATTATAACCGATTTCACAATATACAAACATAACCATGCGAGTGATTCATTAACAAGTTTACAGTTTTTACAACGCCTAACATAATATATACATGAGCCTCGAATCCCGCAGTTTACATGTCTACGGAACCTCTAGGATACAAAGGACGATACAATACTTGCCGGTAACAAGGCTCCGGCTATACCTTACACAAAATCAAAATAAAGTCTAAACAAGAGTGGCATGAGCCACGTAGGGCCCCGAAAGGAAAGGGCTCACCAAAACGGGCAGTGGAAGATGAAGGATGCTACTGCCGATGAGCTGAAGTACCTGCTATCGATTCACCTACAATCATAATACGAATGTAGCGTCCCCGGCAAAAGGGACGTCAGTACACTGGAATTGTACTGGTATGTATGGACAAACTTTGTCCCAAGTAAACTCAAGCCATTAAGTTACATTAAAACTAATCAAGCCAACCAACCATGTTTTCCACCTTTTACTCATTTCAGATAAGCCTCAACATAAGCACATTCAAGGTCAACAAATAGAACAACAACCAATCAACAACATAAATTGCAAGTAGTCAAACATAGGGGCAATCAGTGCCCCCAGGTTGCAAACTCTCCTGCTTGTCTCCTTTCACAATTTCACATCATTGATTTTTGTATCAATTTTCAATAGCGATTTCGATCGCTTTCCATCCTTATTGCCCCCGACCACCCTTATTACCTCGGCCACCCTTATCACCCCAACCCACACCTTATTTCCTCACGTTGCGGCGCGCAACACGACCCCGCCTTACGGTTTAAAACACAACAATTTCAAACAGCAGATAAGGTACTACACACAATTTCAACAAGTTCAAATAAGCAACTTGCACATAGTTTCATGTTCTCAATTATTTTTCAAACCAACATCACAACCATGTTACAATATTTCCACAATAAACCAATTCTCAAGTGTTTCGTTTGTTTTCCACAAGGTGCCATATAGGCCATCATAAGCATTATTCACAATTCTTTACCCAATTCAACTCTCATTTAACTTTCGGTTCATATTCCATACCACATCACTCATATTTCAACAACAACTTTGAATATCCAAACAACAACATCGAGAATTTCACACAATTTGTCAAATTAATATTAACCAAGCAATTTTCACACATATAGGCGATTTCACAAGAATCAAAATTTGCCATACATACCTCGATTGAGCTTTCCTTAAGTTACTACAACACTCCAAAAACTCTAGCAATTCCAATCTACTATGAAACATAACAAATTTAAACACATATTAGAAAGATATTCATGAAACTAGCTCATTTGAACAATTTATCAAACACTAGTTGAGCATCTTGATTTCGAATCCCTTTTTAAGACTTCCTTCATTCCCTAACCCAATCTTTAGTTATTTAAGTTAAACAATCTTCCCATAAACCTAAGTTGTACATGCATGTATACACAATACTAATAAACCCAAGAATCATACCTCAATAACTCATCTTATACACCAAACTCGAAATTAAACCCTAGGGTATAGAATCTTACCTCTTAGATGAAGAACTTGCTATTGGGTTCTTGATTCTTGAAGATTGATGCAAGATTTGGATGATTTAGATGTTGGGTTCCTCCTTCTCTCTCCAAAATACTCTCACCTCTCTCTAAAATCAGTAAGAAATGACCCCAAAATGAACCCCAAAGCCTATATATTGAAATGGGGTCGGGTTATAAAAATAAAACAAATAACCCTGCGATGTCAATTCTGCTATCGCAGAATGCACCGCAGAATGGACATGCGGGCCGCAAAATGCACCGCAAAAACGGCAGCCAAAAATGAGCTACACTGGTTCAATCTGCGGTCAAAATGCGGACCGCAGAACGAACATGCGGATCGCAGATTTGACCTCACACATGATCGCATTTTCCAGCCTTTGGTAATTTGATCATAACTTTGTGTAGGAAGGTCCAAATGACGAACGGTTTGAAGCGTTGGAAACTAGACTCAAAGGTCTTTCATTTGATATGCTATTCACCACATAAAACCTTATACATAATTATCTATGGTCGTTTAAAGTGGAGCCTTGTGCGAATCCATTTGGAATTTTGGCCTATTTCGAAAATTTTCCCATTTGGCTTACACTTGGGCTTCCATTTGGACCTCATATCACTTACCATAAGACTCATACTCATATTTATCTAGTCTAATTGATGTCCATCATGTTCATAGCACATAAAATATAATAATTAGCCTACGTGGTACCACAGAATCCTATATTACTTAGCGAAATTTTCCGGGGCCTTACATTCTCCCCCCCTTAGGATCATTCGTCCTCGAATGAGGAGTATAGTCTTTCCCAAACACTTTAACATCACACATCTCTTTTCTAACCTACCTCCAATATCTAAATTTTCACTAACTCATAAATATTTCAAAAATTTCGGCAGAGTTTCCTTTGTAACTAGGCCTATCCACCTGCCAGAGAATTACCAAAATCGTCTTTACCACACATCCACAAGTGTACATAGCACCACAATGTATATATCCACAATCCTAATCCCGGTATTACAAGAACTACATTAACATATGGATACCAGAACATGGACTGCACAGTTTTACATCAAAATACCCATATGATACATTCCAAGT